>CM023943.1:23004422-23018647 GCA_013407115.1 Glycine latifolia
AATCCAAATGCTAATGTTATTACATTACAAGTAGAAGCAACCTGAGGCATGACCAATAACTAACCTTGATCAGAACCCTCACTCTTTTCCTTCTTCTTCAACAACTTGGGCCTGGGCTTCACGGGCTTCAAAAACCCAGCCTGTAACCTGACCATCTCCCTCAAAACCCCAACCAACCTCTCTTCAATCTCGACCCCATTGGGCTCGAGCACGCGCAGTGCCCTAGCCACAGCTTCCATGGTACTCAAGCACCCGGCAAAAGGCTCCTTCCTTAAAACCAACTCGGAATCGTATATGCTCCCGCCGCTGGCACTCTCATCGACTTCCAAACAAACCCTAGTTGCGAATTTAGAAAGGAACTCCTCGCTGGCGCTCACCATTTCCCTCGCGTGCTGCCACGTGGCGTCGAAGGCGATGAGGACGAGGCCAGAGGAGGGGCGGAGGGAGGAGATGTGGAGGGCGGGGGCGGAGGCGGAGGAGGGGAAGAGGTAGAGGGCGGGGGGAGAACGATCGAGGAGGGGGGAGACGCCGTGGCGGAGGCGGCGGGCGGTGAGGGAGGAGGCTCGGAGGAGGGACTTGGTGAGGATGGGGGTGGTGGAGAGCTTGTGGCGGGCCTCGTGGGGGTGTTGGACGATGAGGATTTGGCTGGTGGTTTGGATTGGAGGAAGTGGAAGCGCGTGGCAGAGACAGACGCGACTGGGACGGTCGCAGTTGGAGCAGATGGAGCGGCGCTGACGATGAGGCTCCTCCGGTGAAGGGAAGTCTTCTTCTGCTACTTCCGACTCCATCCAATGCTATGCAGTGCAGTGCAATACCACTACATATGCAGTTGCTCACGGATTCAAAAGCCGGATATAGGAGAACTAAACACACCTACGCACAAAATCAGTTCTTATACTGCTTTTTGGTTAGGATGATACAAACAGAGAAAAAGAACAGAAGTTTTTTTTATAGTTAAAATAAAATGTAAGTGGTATGAAATCACGTGAGATTCATACACCTCCTTGTTTTAAGTGATAACGGATTCAATTATTTTAACTAAGTTTTGAATTCGAACAAGATGATTAAAAATAAATACTCAAAATCATTAGTTCCATTAAAATAATATATTGCTAGTTAACCTACCTGATCAATAGTGGTTTTAATAAATTTAAAAATTATTGTTCTCATGACTTTAACTTAATAACAACTTGAAGTACATCTAGCCATGTTAACGATCATTCTAAAATAACATACAATGTTCCGAAACAATATAACTTCCATATTTCAATACACATTACATTAGAAAGTTTTTTTACTAAGACAAAAATACATGCTATAGCATTACAATAATGTATCTGATCCCAAGTAGGATGACACCCCAAATACTATACAAAAGCATGGGAATATGAACCAACTTACCATCATCTAAACTTAAACGATGGAAGATCATATATATTAAGGAAAAAATCCTCCCTAATGAAAGTAGGTATTCAATCCCACCAAGAGAAACCTTGTATGTCAGTACTGTGAGAGGCAAGCTTTTTGCACAATTACCTTCCCGGTAAATACGAGAGTATTTAAAATTCATTCTATTAGTGCTATGCAGTTCGTCCATCTATTTCGTAATTTCCAAAGAACCATTGAGTGATTTTTGAAGGCCGAGATAACCATTACTAAGTCGCATTCAAGCCAAAAGTTATGTCATCCTTTTTCAAAAGCAATCGCTTTTTGCAAACATAGTTCCGTATAATTCAGCATGAGGAATTCCCAAAACTTTCGCAGAACCATAGCTGTTACCTTTAATCCATCCACGCAATGGAGGAGGAATCCAATCAACTTGTATAATAAGATAAGGTGATCTTGGATGCAAATCCACCAAAAAAGCTTTCAAGATTTTGAACTCATTGATGATGTCTGAAGACATTTTCCTTTACTCAATTTTCAGGCTAAGTTGACATTAGCAATAACCATGTCGCTGGCTGTTGAATGTTGTACCGGTTTATTGTCGAACCTGGCTTTGTTTCTAGAGTGCCATATAGCTGCAACAATGTTAACTATCGCAGCAACAATGACACCTTAAAAGTGATATTAAGAACATTTAAAAAATTCTCAAGTTTATGAAAACTACAGCCAAGAAATTATTTTACAGAAACTTTTTTACAGATTAAAATCAAAGTTAATCATATTTACATGAGTTAAAACAAGATTTTATCCTACAAAAATTCATTTCAATCTATCATATAATTACATTTCTCTACATCCACCTGAGATGACTTCCTCAATAAGGTTGTCCATGTTTCAAGTTTCTCCTTTAAGTTACATAGCTTATCCTTGACAAAAGAACTTGTATCCTCAAATTCTGCAGCAACAGCAGCAATACTGACGAATTGATTGCATAACAGTTCAAGCCTCTGCACATGAGGTTCAAAATGCTGAACACCATAGCTAGTTTTGGTATAAGCATACTTCCTCCGAATATTTTTCCTCCATCTATCCAAAATATATTTGCAGGGGACCTCCTTCACTCTCTCTTGTGAGAGTACAGCAAGTGAGTGCCTACAAAGTATACCTCTGAACTCAAACAAGCGACAACTGCATTTTACATCACAATCTACCCTGTTATACAGTACTTCAACCATGGATTCCTTAGGTTTATCCTCTATTATCACATCCTCAATGACATTATAGCGACCAACAGAACCATCATCAGAGGCAACAGAAACATTACAATCTGCCTTTCCAACAAACTCGCGTTGAACCTCCAGAAACTTGGCATGAGTGAACGCAGATTGAAACTGCCTCTCAATTGGAGATTTGGTAACACAAGCCTGACTGTTATTAGATGAATGTATGTCAGCTATATACTCCTTCTCAGCCTTATATTGCAAAGCATGATCGTACTGATCAACAAATTGCTTCAGAGTTGTTTGCCGGCTTACGTATCCATCAAAAAATGCATGCATGCTTTCACTGTGTGGATTAATAGACATTCCAGCCCAAAACTCACCTCTTACAAAGGAAGGAGCCCAGCAATGTCGCTCGAGGAATAACTCCTTCAACCATTTATTGTCCTTGAGATCAAAATCCTCCACAATCTTCTTCCACTTCCCCTCAAATTCACTTGTTGTGGATGTGTCATATACAACATTCTGCAAACGATCTCTTAAGGACTTGTAATTAGTAAATCCATGGATTAGTTGAGGAAGTTTTTCCATTATATTTGATAAGCACCACCGATGTCGAGTGGAGGGGTATACAGTTTCAACTGCCTTCTGCATTGCCTTGCAGCAATGATCTGTTATGATTCCTTGTGGGGAGACACCAGACATGCAATGCAACAATGATTGAAACAGCCAAGTAAATGACTCTGAGTCTTCACACGATAACAGCCCACAACCAAACAGTACAGATTGCCCATGATGGTTAACTCCAACAAAAGTTACGAGTGGCACTTTGTAGCGATTAGAGAGACATGTAGTATCAACTGTCACCACATCACTAAACGATTCATATGCAACTCTACTCCTTCCATCTGCCCAAAAAACATTCCTCACACGGAAGAAATCATCCAAGTCAATTGCATAGAAGAAGTTCCTATCCTGTTCTTGCATCCTCACCAAATACTTCTGAAGGGCTTCACCATCTCCATTCTCCCCAATCAAATGTCTTTCTTTCTGAAGGTAGTTTCTGCATTCATTTTTGTATGATATCCTCTTAACACCCATGTCAATAACTTCTTGATCCAATGTCCTTTTACCCCTCATGTCAATATCACTTGAGAGTAGATGATGTGAACCTAATTCATGACTATGACCAAGAGTAGCGGCGTTAATTCGGTAGGTTCCATCTTTACGTAAAGTCAAATTGATCCTAGCTGCACAATACTGTTTCCTTAATGCATCACTTCTTGTTATTTCAGAGCATACAAGTATTAAATATTTAACTTTGCCATCACGTCCCTTCTTTGAGGTTCTAGTCATGATGCCGAAGCCCATTTGGTGGGCATATTTTGTGTAGTAAAATCTCGCCTCAGCCTCTGAACTAAATACCATTCCAGGCCGTGGCACAGGACAAGCATCATTTTCATCAAAACTAATGGGTTCAAGCTTAATTTCTTCTGGTGAATGAGAGATCAAGTTTTCCTCACTCCCACTAGAATTAATGTCTAATGGAGCGTGTGAGTGACATAGTTCACCCATTTCCTGTAGGCATGCAATTTCAACAATTCAGTATTTTTACTTACAAGGATTTAAAAATCAATCCGCGATTATGATTTCAGCCACAACCTCAAGGTTTTTAGAGTCACCGCGGCTGCAATTACAGCCAATACGGTCACATTTGTTCACAATTTATCACAATATCAAGGATTGTGATGAAATTGAGACCGCAACTGCAATTTAAAACAATGATGTTTACTTGAATTATACTCAGACCTTCAAAACAACTTCTTAGCTCATGAATCCACATGAAGAAGGGTGAGGGCTACAGTATATTAGTATTGTTCTGTGAAGCTAGATTGAGCCAATTACATAATCAACTTAGATAATAAAAAAAAAATCTACAAAATTTGCAGAGTTTGCCCTACCAAGACATGCAAAATTCTTGAAGTGACAGTCATAGCGAAACTGAAAATTCGTTTTCACAGTAAAAAGAGAGAGAAGTTCATAAATACCCAAAGCTCGAAATGCGGCTTGTTCTGTACCCTAATTAATGTTACTCTTGACTTCTTCTGAAGTGCGATCTCAGTCCTGCTTCTTAAAGCAGTGTTTTTTGTTCGGGAAGGAGAGGCTTAACGCACCTTTTCTCTAAAGGTTTGGGGCACTTTGGGTTTTCAATTATTCTGTCTTGCTCAAACTTTTATTTTTATTTTTGTATACACTGTATTTAGTGGGGGAAGAGATTAAAAAAAAAGGAGGAAGAGGCATGAAAAAAGGAAGTAGCAGCAAACCTGAGTTTGGTGTATAGAAATGAGTGGAAAAAAAAAAAAAAACAGATTTGTATCTCACTCAAATTTATTTTCATGCAAAAGCGGTGAGAAATGGTGAAGAAATGCAAAACTACTCTATAATCTAATTTTGAATGATGAAATAATTAACTTCGAAAAAAATTATGTTACTAATTGACACTCACATGTATCTTGTACGGTTGGATGAACTCACAAAATCTAATTTTGTATTTTGAATGATTTTGCTGTTTTTTTAAATCAAACACATCCACGAAGGGGGAAGTATGAAAATAGGAGGGAGCAGCAAAATTGTGAGTATGAGGTATACAAAATAAGGTGAAAAGAAATAAAAGAAAAGTGTTAGATCTCACTCAAATTTATTTCCACGCCGAAATGATAGAGAAATGGTGAAGAAATGAAGAGTGGTCTATAATTGAATTTTTCATGATGAGATAATTTTGTACTACAGTACTACACCGTATTTTATTATCTTCAGAGTTCACCGTTTCCTAAAAACACAATCACTCACCACCCTCATTGATTGTCCCATTATTCGAGACCATCCTATTTCTATTTATTCTTTTTTCTTATTTCTTCTAAGTCAAATACCTTTAAATTCACTTTATTTTTCATTTATTTCTATCCACCTATTTTTATCTTCCTCATTTTTATTTATTCTATTTCTCACTTATTTCTTTCCCTCTTATCAACCAAAACAATTAGGTATCGTAACCCAAACTAATCAAGACACTAATATTTCAAAATAATAATATATTTAAAAAATGGATTTCTCTCAACTTCTCCAAACATATACTTTCATAGTACTATTCAATAGCTTTATATATGTAATATAAATATATAATAATAAGATATACAACTATTTTGTCTACGCAAGTTAATAGACTATTTTATCTTTCAACAAATTCTATAAGCACTTCTTAGTTACAGCAGTTATTATAAATAAAAAAGCAATTTCAATCACGATAATTATTTACATTCCTCAATATTTTCTATTTATTAAAAATAAAAATAAAAAATGACAAACAGGCTCAGTGCCTATTCTTCCTCTTGTTGCTATGTAAAGAAGTTTGCGGTCATTAAAAAATAATAATTTATTAAAGCGTCGGCAACAAAATTAAATATGAATGAAATTTGCAGTGCTTGTTTGGGTTGTAAATGTCATAGCCGTTCCTCTTGATTTATTGAAGTAAAATTAGACCAAAAAAAAATTATAGTTTACTATTTGATCCCATCAACAATAAGCCTGTCAATTTCGTTTTTAAAAAAAGGCATTGGAAAAATAAGCTAATCCAAACACTAGGCGATAAATTGACAATCTAAAACATATGCTACACCTGCAGACATGAAACATTTACATGGGGAAAAACAATGTCATACATGCTAGTCACAAGTTGCAAAATAATTTCTTTACTGTTGTCTTGGTCCAACATTTCCCATAAAATACAATAGACACAAATAAATGCTAAAGCAATATCTCAATAACCTTGATGCCCCCAACGAGTATTCGGACTCAACTTTCTCTCTCTTAGAATTGCCAAGGATACATAAAAATTAGTTATGTCATCTATCCCTGCTTAAATATGATCTCAAAAATTAGTGAATCTCAGTGCTCTATAACTCTTTTTGTATAAGCCAAAGGCCAACGAAAACCTCTCAAGTCACTCAAACTGTAAATTAAATTACCACAACCAGTATTTATCCCTTCAACAGAGAGCCTCAATGTACAAAAGTAGTCCTATGTTTCATCTTCACCATCTGAAAGCAGGCAATCTTGTATTTGTTCCCTGAAAACAAGAATATTGCCACATAGATGTCATGAAGAAAGGTCGACACATAAAGTTCCTACCATAAAATTTCAAGCATACTTAAAAAAAAAAACCATAGTCACAATAAAAAATTGAACATAACCCAAGCAATTAATTGTGCTTCCACTGAAGAAAAGCAACATTACATTAAAGTATGTCATTTCCATAATTGTAGCGTAACCAAAAGCCTGAACAAGTGAAAGAACCCCTTACCAGGTAAAAACCCCAAAGACTGGACTATGTGAACCTAAATTAAAGTACGTCATTTCCATAATTGTAGTCAAAATTTACTATCAGTCATGGACTCAAAGCTACCAAAAGGATCCATTTTATTGGACTATACAAGCAAAGCCAAAGAAACAGATAATCCAAAAATTTTGATAATCATATAATTTCCTTTACCATACTTCCATTTAACAACATATACTAGCAAAATTAACTATAAGAAAACAGATTACATTGATATGATACTAAAGTTGGTGTTTTCAACAAGGCCAGTGGCCAAGGTCCAAGTGGCTTAATGAGTTATTGCCAAATTTGAAATACATTCAACTCATGTTGATAGCAAATCAGATACTCACCTTAGCAGACTCAAATTATCATTGTTGGCTTGCTTTGCTCGGCCAACCACTGACTGAGGCAAATCCATATAAAATTGTTCCATTGCTGTGGAATCACTTGGAAGTATCTGAAACCGACAACTTGAACAGCAGGTATTATAAAAAATATCACTACTTCTGAGACTATCAATATTACTCCAATCAGTAATCTCACTCTTGTCAAGTGGGCTGTTGCAGAGAGGACAGAAAGATTCTGAGGAAACAGATTCATTGGATTTGAGATTATATCTCTTCTGGCGTCTTCGAGTTGCCAAAGGAACATTACCATCAATGATCTCAGGAATCCTGTTGAATTGGAAGGGAGTAAGTTTACCAGCTGTTCTTACAATTGTGCTCTCTCGTGATGGGTTTTCTTCCTGCAAAACAGGTATTCAACAAGTGACTTTCTGAATAAGTTTAGGTTTCTATTAAAAGAAAAGTAAATGAAAAACATAAGCATCTTAAATATCTCAACACGTAAGGGTGAGCTCTTATAATTTTTTATTGAATATGCAGACTGGCAAATCACATTCCATAAAAAAAGCAGGCATTAGGCCACATAATGTGCAAAATTATAGCCCAGCAATAAACCTCTTGACCTTGTAGAAGAATAATGTGTTCTACAAGTACATTGCAAATGCAAATTCAGAGCCACAATAAGTATGCAAGATTTGTCCTTTGATTGTATTTACAGACACACACATGCACATTTTCACAGTATATATATGGGATATATAAAGTGAGAGTCTTGATGCAAAACACAGTGAGGAGTCATAAAAAGCCAATAGCTCAAATTAAACCGCTGACAGCCACAGATCAAAACTGACTTTCCTTATATCATTAAATGTCTCCACTATATATCAAATGGTTGAGGCACAAAAAATTATACCTGCAATAAAGCCACAAAAGATGATACCAAGCCATTAATGCTAGAGCACTGATCTGTAGACAACTTTACAGTCTTTAGACTGCCCTGACAAAAAGAGATGAGACACATCTATTCAGCAAGATTTATATAATTCAGTCTGACAAACATAGAAGATCATACATGAAAAATCATGCGAAATTTTACAAAACATAATCAGAACAAACAAAAAATGCCAATTTTTATTATCTTCAATTTTTATGACATATGTAGAGGACTACAAACCCATCAAGGTGACATAGCATGTTGATCTCTTGAGCAAAACAATCACGCAGAGGAAGTACAACAGGAATTTCCCATCTAGCATCAACATACTGTACATCTGCAGGTAATGAGTATCCTTGACCCTGTTAAAACAAGGATATGAGAATCAATTACACAAGGTCATTCCTTAGAACAAAATTTCTAACTGTCCAAAAGTCTCTTATCCACTTCACACAAAATGTTTTTATATGAGGAGTTAATGCAACAAATGAGATGCACATAAAAGTATGTTTATAACTTAAACAACTAACTCTTCTAATAGAATTGTTTAAGTTAAACTAGACAAAGCACATGAGAAAATCCAAAAAGCAAGCAATGTTGTGGAGTGGACAACATTCAACTTGGCAAGCTGATTCACAAGTCATGACAGAAAATTCTTATTTCCATCCTAACAACAGTAATGACTGTGACTCAGTCAAATCCAATAACAAACCTTCACAGTGGCTGAAATGACATGGCAAGCAATCCTCGAAATGCATGACCCCAGAATGATCCTGTTATACCCAAATTCAGAAGCAACCTGTAGTACAACCATAAAGAATTTCAAACAAACTCACTCTCAAACAAACATGTGTTTACAAGCTTCAACCAGAGATAATTCACAATAGACAACAACATCCAGAAGCAAACCTTTTGTAGCGCCAACATTCGCAGACAGAGCAATACATCCTCCCTTCCCGTCGGATCAATCACCGTGTTCACTACCTTGGTTATCCTTTCCTTCCCATCACCAGAATCCGAGGAATAAACGGTCTCAATAGGAATAATATGCAACTCCTTCCTTGGTGGGGCCAAACTCGACACAACCTCACTAACAACCTCAACCGCTTCCTCCATTTCATTAGAAGGAATCGGCAACACGGCACTCTCATCAATAAACACAACTCCAACACCAAACACCGGCAACGACCGGTCCCTACTCGCATCGAAGTTCCTCTGAGCCCTCTCTTGCATGTCATGAACAAATTGCAAAGCTACTCTAAACAAAATAAAACACACTTTTTATCCTCTGTAAAATGTAATAATCAAATTGAAACTAACCCAACATTTCAAATCAGGAATTAAAATAAATCAAACAAATTTAGCAACAAAAAGGGGATTGGGTTTGTGTTGACCTGGAAGAAGGGCCACCAGAGAAGGCAACGAGGACCTTGTCCGTGGGAGTTATCATGGCATTTGAAGTGATGGCGAAACGAAACTTGCCGAACAAGTTCGTTTTGAAGCAATCGGCGCAGAAACGACCATCGTCGATTCCGCCGTAGCCGGAAACGGCGTCGTTGAGCTTGCACTTGAGGCAGACATTGCTAGGGTTTTTTGAATCGGCTTCTTCGGACTTGGGTGGTTGCTTACATGTTGCGTCTTCGTCTTTGTAGCAGCCACCGGACTGGCACCCAGAGCCGTTGCACGCCATCGACGGTGATCGCCCTCACCACGTTAGGGTTTTGCGGGTTTTAAATTCCTCGATTTTTAAAAAAAAATTATGATAATATAATATTCGTATCGTAGTAATTATTTTTTTCTTATCCACCATTACTTAGGGAAAAAGAAATCTTAATTAACTAGAGTGTAAAAAATATATTTTTTCACGAATAGAACTCGAATAATAAATAAATTATTCAACTTTAAGTTTAATATTTGTGTCAAATTACTTGTTAGTAATGTATAACGTGTTACAAGGTAATGAAGGTATAAATATTTTTATTCTTTTAGCCGTAAAAAATGTCTATTTATATAATTTAAATAAAACTTTGAAATAACTTTATATTTTTAATATATAAATTAGGGAGTATACTTTTTTTATGTACACAAATTTATTTTTGACCGTCTTTATATTAAGACCAAATAACTTATTTGATCTTTTATTTTAAGGGGTATATTAGAGTAGGATTTTGAAAAACTTTTTTTTATAAAAAAATTCTTATAGTATTGAATCATGATTTTTAAATAATATAAATAAGTCTTTTGCTATTTAACTAATTTTTTTAAGAAAAACAATAAAATCAAATGATATTCAATTATAATTTTTTATAACTTATAAAAAGTCTTTTGGTATTAAAAATATATACAAATTTTGAGGAATTATTTTTTAAGAATAATTTCAATGAATTTCATCATACTTGTTAGTATAAAATATTTATCAAATAATATAATTTAACTCTTGAGATTTTGGTAGACTTTTTCTTTCTTTTTCTATTGGTTATCAGACTTTTTTTCTCATCACACATATTTTCTTTTCTCTTTAATATTTTTCAAGATGTGTGTGTCATATATATTTATTATATTCTTTTGAAATAAAAAAAGTGTCAAATATAGTCCTCCTCTATGCATTTTTTCCTTTGTTTTCTAAATTAAATTAGTGTTTGTCTTATGTAATAAAACTAATCATATTTTTCTTATACTAAGTATATTCATCACTTCAACATAATATTTTTGGGTCTGCCACCCTTAATTTTGTCATTCAAATAACTTGGTAATCATCCTACCAATTTTTCACTCTCACTACTCTCTTCTAGTATATATTTATTAGTATATCTCATTTAAACATGTCATTAGATTTATCTTGAAATAATTATAGTAATTAAAAAAATTAGAAAATCAATAGATAATTTTAAATCTATTGTTTAAATCCAAAAATGAAAATAAAAATATGTTATTAGAAGAAATGTTAGTATAAAAAGACATAAAGCTAAAATCAATATAATTATTAAAAGATTAAAAACATTCATATTAATTTTACTTTTTTTTATCCAAATCTTATAATTTGTTTTTATTTTTTCACTAATAATTTTGAATATATTTTTAAAAAATTCACAAATTTCTTTCAAATCTAATAAACTTATAAGTAATTTCAAATCATTTAAATTTTTATGATATAAATCTATTAAAATTCAAATTATCATAATTTTTTTATAAAAAATCAAATAAATTATAATACTTATACATAATCTTTAAAATTCACATTACTTTTTTATATCAAAATTCTCTTTTAAAATCTTAATCTGATACATTCTTTTATTTTTTTATTTAATTTGATATTTTATATTTTGTAAAATTTATTTTAATCTTTTATATATTATGAAAATGATCAAAATATCCTTTCTTTCAATGTAAATTCAATACCATTAATAAAATAAAGATATTAAGATTAAAAATCATCACAATATATATATATATATAATAAGTTTTTTTCATTCATCTTCTTCTTCTTCTCACTTCTCCCTCCTCCTCCCTCCTCTTCTGTCGGTAACCTACATTATATTTGTTTCCAAAAACTAGTCCAATTGTCAATTAAAATCATCAATTTATCAAATGAAACAAGTCACAACCTTTGAACGAGGGGAACCTAAGCCTCCATTTTTTTCCCAATAGCAATCAATAAAAATAATTCAGCTAACAAAGTGAAACTCAATAAGATAAGTTTATTCGCTAGTCCTTTCACGTCCAATATTTTTCATTCAACTAGCACTCACTTCATGTCCAAACTGTAAGAAATTAAAAAAAATGGAATGAAAAACAAAAGGTTCTATAATCACTGCAAATCCATGAACCAATTTAAGGCTTCGTGTTCATATTGCAATAAGTTTGTCGACGTTTAGGGCTTCGATGGCAGCTCTGATTTCAGGTTTGGAGACTTTAGCAGCCTTGAGTTGTAGGTGCAGAGGGCGTTGCCTTTGGCTTCCACCGTGGTGGGCTTCTCGACAAGGGTTTTGCATAGGGATTCGTCAGTGGCGACCATGGGAGAAGAAAATATGGAGCGTGAGAGCAAAGGAGGAAGGGGATGAGGCTTGTTACTATAACCTATGAAGCACCGACACGTTCAAAACCAGGGAGAATCGGGTCCGACACGGCGATGCGCGTCGACACGCTCCGACACCGTGTCTGACATGGGGTCAACAACTCCGACGCGTTGACCGGTTTCGACATGCGAATTTGACTGTGTCGGACACGGTCAAAGGCCATTTTCGTGAAAACATACTTTGCTTTGCTTTTGGATCATTTTTTCTTCACGCATTTGCTTCTCCACTCTTCTTCCATTGCCGTCGCGATTTGCATCTCCACTCTTCGTTCGTCGCCCATCGCCATCGCCCATGTTGTTTGGCCGTCACCTGTCACCCCTCATCCTTCGGCTGTCTCGCTCGCGCCGCGCTCCTCGCGTCGCGACACACTTCTCCTCGAGCTCCTGGTCTTCTGCTCTGACCTCTCTCTCTCTGATCTGATCTGATCTCATTCTCTCTCTCGCTTGCGTTTCACTCACTCTCACGGTCTCACCGTTCTACTTTTCACTCTCAAGCTTAACTTTTCCAATCTGAAAATTGGAGGCCTAGTCACTGTTTTGCTTTAGTGCTTTTCACTCTCACCTTTACTAATTTTTTCTTTTTAATATTCTTTCCTGCATCTTTATTTTAACGCATTATTCATCAAAATAAAATGTTCAAGGAGTTTTATTTTAATTCCCTTATTAATGCTGTTGTTGGTTGCATCTTTATTTTATTTTTTCTTTTTAATCTTCTTTTATGCATCTTTTTAATATTCTATTTTTTCCTTTCTCTTAATGATAATATAGACTATTTAGATACATTGATGAGTATTATTAGTTTAATTTAATTTTTTTGTTAAATTATTGAATATTAAATTAAATATACACTATATAAATTAAAAATATTATTTAATATTAAAATGTGTTCCAACGTGTTGAAATCCATAATTTTTTAAGATTGACGTATCAAAAAATTGAGTCGTATGGTGTCACGTGTCACGTGTCGATGTCGATGCTACATAGACTATAACTAGGTTTGGGATGATAGAAAAAGATGAGAGAATTAACAAGGAAAAAAACTTACATATATTATAGCAGTTTTAAGCTATTAATATTTTATTTCATTAATGGAGTTACAAAAACCCGATGAAATGATCATTTTTAAAAATATAAAGAATTAAAATATTTTTTTTTAAAATAAAAAATTAAATTAAATAGATTATTTAGGCTTGAATTAATAATAAATTATTTAAGTTTTGATATAAGGTTATTTTAACTAATGATAATTTAAAAATATATATATTTATTCATGTTAGAAACAGCGATAAAATAAAATAGATTAAAAGGATAGACTGTTAAAAAATATATAAAGAAAGGCAAAATAAAGATAGTTTGAAATGGACAAACGTTCAACACACATGCAGAGACATTGACAAAAGTGCCACGTTTTCCGCAAATAATACCCGGAATGCCACACCTCTTTAACATCTTCCCAAACTGCCACGCCACGTAATTCGCTGGCCACCTCAACGAATTACGTGGGCTGACGTGGCATCGCGTGAGTGGGTGACGTAATTCGCTGGACAGGGGGGCGAAAATGGCATGCCACGTGGCAAAGTTCCGAAATTGCGCAAAAACTTTGGAAGACCATAACTTTTGACTGGGATGTCCGATTGAGGCGTATGATATGTCAAAACGATCGTAATTGAGAGGAGAAGCCGCTAGCAAGTACCCAAAGGGGACTTGGCCAAAATTTTTTCCCAAAAGAGGCCTAAGTGCCTCAAAATTGCGATTTAGTATTTGGACACTCAAAAAATTCATTTTTGTCTGCTTTTTTAATTATTTAATTAGTTAATTTAATATTATTTTTTATTTTTTCAATTACTTCTCTGAATTTCGAACGTTTTGACATATCGTACGCCTCCAT
>CM023943.1:23019047-23091599 GCA_013407115.1 Glycine latifolia
TCAAAACGTTCGAAATTCAGAGAAGTAATTGAAAAAATAAAAAATAATATTAAATTAACTAATTAAATAATTAAAAAAGCAGACAAAAATAAATTTTTTGAGTGTCTGAATACTAAATCGCAATTTTGAGGCACTTAGAGGCCTCTTTTGGGAAAAAATTTTTGGCCAAGTCCCCTTTGGGACTTTGCAGCGGTTTCTCCTCTCAATTACGATCGTTTTGACATATCATACGCCTCAATCGGACATCCCAGTCAAAAGTTATGATCTTCCGAAGTTTTTACGCAATTTCAAAACTTTGCCACGTGGCATGCCATTTTCGCCCCCCTGTCCAGCGAATTACGTCACCCACTCACGCAACGCCACGTCAGCCCATGTAATTCGCTGAGGTGGCCAGCAAATTACATGGCGTGGCAGTTTGGGAAAATGTTAAAGAGGCGTGGCATTCCGGGTATTATTTGCGGAAAACGTGGCACTTTTGCCAATGTCTCCACACATGCATCGGGTGCATCTGCCTTAATACACCTATATGATCATAAATGATGCTAGTATGCATCATGCACAGCAGTTGAGAGACTATATGATTATTTTACAATTACATTGCTTATATTTCTTTTTCTCAAGCTTAGTTGTTACTCGTGTTAATTCAAATATTCATGTTAATGCTACTATTACATACATGAATTTTTGGTATTTTTTTACTATTGACTCTTGTCAATTGACACTTGAGTATACTGAAGACACTTCTAGTACATGTTGATGGATACGTGTCAAAATGCAGGTGACATATTCCCAATTTGCACTGTGTTGGATATGCTACAAACAAAGGATGTTTGGTGAATTCCATATGTAACCGACATAGATTAGAGACCTTTGTTTAGATCTCTATGATCTAGAAGTTAATAGTGATTGTTTTGATTTTAAGAATGTGGCAATTGGCATTGAGAAGATAAAAAAAAGCAAATGGGTATGTGTTTAGATTGCAGGTTTCCAACTTTCGTTTACATCCAACTTTCGTTTCGGGGAAAATATGTCAGATTTTGTGTCATTACATTTGAAATGACAAAACAAACATGCTTTAAAAGCATCTTGGATTATATTTAGAAAACAATCTATAACTAGTGAAGATTGTCATTGGAGTGTATATAAGTCTAAATTGATTAGAACAAACAACACTAAAACAAATATGAGTTTATATTTAGAAAACAAATTAGTGAAGATTGTCATAGTGTATATTGATTAGAACAAAGAACACTAAAATAAATATGGGTTTACATATACTTTAGTTTTGTTTTAATCAATAAAAGACTTGTATATTCTATATTCTTTAAGACTTATCGCTATAAGTTGTTTTTATAAGAGAAAATGATTGTTCAACAAAATTACTTAAAAAATTGATAGAAGTTGAAAAATTGATTGAAAACTGGAAGTTAAAAAACTAGTTTATTAGATTAGAAATATTCGATAAAATTAATTGAAAAAAATGTAAAATGATATAAATAAATATATTTATATTCTATTATTTTATGTTACTTTTTTCATGTCAATTATTCAACTATTAATTATATATTATTTTTTAAAATATTTTTAATCAAGTTAAAAATAATATAAGAAAATACACACTTAAGTAGATATTATACTTTTATTAAGTAAGGTAATAGTTACAATAAATTATCTTATATAAAATTATTCAAAAAATAATATACAAGATATAGTGTTGAAATAATAAATTAAATATTATAAGTGGTACAATGCTTAAAATAAATATTGTAACATAAAAAATGTAAAATATAATAACAAAAAAAATCTATCATCTATCATTATCAATGTCTTGATTTATAATGCTAAATTAATAAAATAAATAGTATAATCATGAATTTAATAATGTAATACAAAAATATAAAAAAAATAAAATAAACTAAAGTAAACCTATAACCTATTATTTCATATTAAATTAGCAATATTGTTGCACACTTTTTTTATCTCACTAGATGTATCATCCATATTTTTGTTTGTGCAACTTTTTGCAAATTATATTTTACTTGAGTGTTTGGGTTTGTGCATATTTGTTAGTATTGATTAAGTAATTGGGTGCTTCCATGATATTGGTCATATTCTTGGGGTACTACAAAATTCACGCATGAAATTAGACAAAAAAATATGTTCTTCATTTAATAAATCTTCTACTTGAGAAACATCTTGATTATATTTCCTATAAACAACACATCGATTTCTCTCATAATGAGTGTCTTTTCTATCAATTTTATTATCTCCTTCCTCACCATCCACATTTCCACATTCCACAACTTCATCAACATTAGGATTCATAGAGGGTGCAACAAATGTTTTCAAATGATTTACTCCATAATTTATCAAGTAAAAGATCTATTAATTTATCAGGAAATATTTTAACATTAGGTTTCTCATAAAAAAATGAATAATTAATCATTAAACTAAATCTTATAATGAATTACTTATATAAATTATAACAATATATTCAATAAACCAATCTTAATTTTTTTTCCACTAAACTTTTTTTGTAGTGGGATCCCATCCTAAGCCAGTTTTCCCAAACTTCAAAAACTTCCAAATGAGTCAATCTCTCTTCATATAATCATATTTGTTCTTCAATATTTTGTAAAGACATTTGTGGTTGATGGTGACTTCAAATTCTTAATTAATGTCCTTTCATTTAAATATTACACACTCATTCTTCCTAATGAATTTGATACAAAGCTCACACAAATTTTTTTTTATACTCGTCAGTTCATTTAAAATAGATTTCTTCCTCTGTATTATCATTAGTTTAAGTTATCTTGCAAATTTATCGAAAACGTATAATGAATGAATTGAAGTAAATAAAATAAAATATAAAAACTCAATTGTGCATCATAGTTAGAAATAGAATACGAGAAAAAATTCATCATCAAGTAGTAGAAATTTTTTAAGAGCAAATAAAATTTTAATGTGCATATAAGAAACCCAACACAACATGTGTAAAGAATTGAATGTCAATAGATAATATAAAGACATAAGGTATGACTTTTTTTTTGCAAACAAAAGGGATCATTATTACAAGGCATAAGGCATGCCAACCAACCTCACTAAAAGCAAACTCTATCATGTTACAATACAAGAGCACAATCATAATTAATTTATGAAAATTTGAACAATTGCAAAAATAAAAATCAAGAATAAAGGATGAATGGTAAAGAGAATCTATCAAAGCATTATACGAGGAGTGAAAAAAAAATTAAAAATACCATTACCTAGAAAAAAAAAGTTAGTGTGCACGTTGTCAAACAAAATGAAGGGGTATGCACGTTGGGGGAAAAAAAGGAAACAACAAACATATAAATGAGTAAAAAAAGATAAACAATAAAATCTTGATTTTTATAAAAAGGATAAACAAAAAATTTGATAAATACATTAAGGATAAAAATGAAGAAAATTTTAAAAAAATAGAAGCTGGCGTTTTAAAAATTATACTTCAAGTAATGTTTCAAAAAATGCTAGATGCTATTAAGAAGCTACTAAATAAATTCAGCTAGTAAAAGAAGTTAAAAGTTAAATGAAATGCCTTATCAAATATAGTTTTAGTAAATGACACAAATGACTAATGAAAATTAAAAATAAATTAAACTTTGGGATATTTACGTATAACATTACTTTCATCTCAATGACCTTGTTATCTTGATATAAATTATGTTAACAATTATTTGGCATGAAATACAATAAATCACACTAAAATGGAGTTAAATCGCATGTTAAATAAAATATAAAATCTTTTTGAAAGGAAGATTTATTAAATAAACTAGTTTATAAAGACTCTCATCCAATGATTGAGATAAGTTTTCTTAAGCACCGGTGGACTATTGTCCAATAATATATATAAAACTTATTTTCATCGAAAGACTTGTGTGCAAGAATGTGTAATATTGGACTCTAAAAGTACTTTGACAAACTAAAGAAGAACACTAAAAATACTTAGTTTTATACTAGTTCATTTCATCTGAGTTACGTCCAGATATTCTTTATCAATTAGTAAGGATTCACTAATAAAATTTGATTACAATAAATATTATTTTTCTATTACTTCTAGCTTACAAGTATTCTTAAGGTCACTAGCGGCACAACCCTTAGACTCTTCCTGAATTTAGGAACACCCAAGTATTATTTAGTCACAAGTCAGTACTAGCTTTCACAAACATAAATTTGGTTTAGAATAAGAAATTCTTTACCACACTCAAAGAATGAATATACAATGAAGTTCTTAATGTCTCAATGAAGCTTTGTACATAACAAATGATAGACTCTCTAAAACTTAGTATTTTTCTCTACCATTATTTTTTTTTCTCTCTCTTCTTGATTCATGACTTTTGCTTTTCTACGCTTGTTCATTAGAATTTTTCGAAACCTTGATGTCCTTTTTATACATAGAGACCCATAATTATGGAGAATATCTTCAGTCTTGCATGATATAACCGTTGTTGATATGAATCTTGTTTATTGGAATAAACATATATTATGCGTCTTTGTTTGATAGGATCAGAACTTTCTATAATTGTCATTCAAACTCGTTATGAGCGATAGGCATATAAAAGGAAATATAGGTTGAATTCGCAGATATATTCCTTTTAAATAAATCACATAAAATGACATAAACTGATATATTCAAAATAAATGTATGTATTCAAATTGGTGTTTGGAAGGACTGAAAGAGTACTTATTGCTTTCGGTTAATGAGGTATCAATTTATGGATAAGTCTTACCATATGTTATTTTTAATCATCAAACCTCATGAATTACATGACATAAGATAGTTAATACAAATTTATACCTTTATTTTTATCAAAATATTAAAAAATATATGGATCCAATATCTAACATTACAATTGTGTGTTAATCTTAATTCTTCTCTTGCATGGCCATGTAACCCACAAGGCAGTTAAGGCAAGTACCTTAGACCTCTTATTTTGTTCTCCTTTTATTAATAGAGTTTAGTTATGTTTATTTTTTAATAATTTTTTTTAAACATATAAACACTTGTGTTTAAAATTTTTTACTATTTCAATTTAGACACGAATATGTAACATATTTATTAGAATATTACAAATATCACTCATTGATCAATATATAACTAAAAAAATTATGTAGTTTGTATTGGCCTATTGGTTATTTTTTATTTATGAAAAGATCTATTGATTATTTGACTGCATTAAATAATAAAGTAATTAAAACTAATAATTGAATATAGTCTTTTAAAGATAAGTTTAACATTTTTAAGATAATTTAATTGAAGCTAATAATAATTATATTATTGGGATTTAATTTGAACATTTTTTACAATATGAAACTGTTTTCTTTTATTATTTTGCATCCAAAAAATCTAAAAATTTAGGTGAAGATAAATTGAAAAATATTTTATTAATCTTAATTTTTTAATATTTAGTGAGCTTATTGAATATTACATGTAACACTTGTAACTGCTGAAAGAAAATCTTTAAAATTAGAATTGTTAAAAATCTATCTAAAGTCAACAATATTACCAAATAGATTAAATAAATTAGCAACTTATCTATTAAAAATGAAATACTAAAATTAATTATTAAATTATTTTTCATCTCAATTTATTTTCTTAGACCTCGTATTCCTTAAACACGGCCATATTCTCTTGTAGCTTGACTACCTACCCTTTATTTTATATAGTCATGCAGTGATTTCTGATTATGGAAAAAAAACTAACCAGACCATGTAATTTCCAAACCAGAAAACAAATTTTCTGTCTAAATTCATTAGGCACACAGTTAAGAAACTACTACAATTTTAACATTAAATTCGTAATTTCAACTACAAGAAAAAGACAAATACAAATAATTTACATTACCATCTAGTGATATGTGGTACATTTACTAGAAACGTAAGACCAAGTACACTACTTGGCCCCATCGGGGTCACATAAAAGATATCTAAGCAATGCTTTTCAATTTGGAACACAAACTCTATACTATATATTAAAAAAAAAACAAAAAATCTCAGACTTTCTCTCTCATCCTCATCAATAAGATATTCACTCATCCTGTCTCTCCTCTACAACATACTTTCGGGGAAATCCGCTTCCACCAATCAGATTTCAGGAGACTCCATCGCATAAGATCCCAACAGATAGAAAGATATAGCAAATAGTACTAACAGATAGTGCAAACTAGGACATGTCATCCACCTTGTTACACTCTCACATTAAACACGCGACACTAACAAAACAAAAGAGTTTTTTAATTAATTCCAATAAAAAAAACACCCATTTTGGCCACGTGGTCTTCATTCTCACCACTAACCGTAAATACCAACTATTTTTTAATTCAAGCTCTTATTGTTGTACACAGTTTCATCCACACAAACCAATTAAAATCCAACAACCGCTCATCATTCCCAAAAACAAACATAAGAAGAAGAAAAAGAACACACATTTGAAACTGAAACTGAAATGGGTGCATAGCTTTGGGAGCAGAAACTGCACAAAGCTCCTCCAGTCCTCCTCATTGCCCCCAAGTTTTTTCTTTCAAAGCAATTTTGCACTTTTTTGCTTTGATTGTCTTCAATTTGTAGTAAGAGGAAATTGTTGTTTCCTACTTAGCTTGATTATTATTATCAATGGCTTCTTTAGTATCTTCGCAATTTACACTACCAAGTTCTAAACCTGACCAGCTTCATTCTCTTGCCCAGAAGCATCTTTTTCTCCACTCTTTCCTTCCCAAGAAGGCCAATTACAATGGTAGCAGCTCAAAATCCTCTCTGAGAGTGAAATGTGCTGCCATTGGCAATGGCCTATTCACCCAAACCAACCCAGAAGTTCGTAGAATTGTTCCAGAGAATGACCAGAACTTGCCAACAGTTAAAATTGTGTATGTGGTCCTTGAGGCTCAGTACCAATCATCTCTCACTGCTGCAGTGATAGCTCTCAACAGGAAGAGGAAGCATGCTTCCTATGAGGTTGTTGGTTACTTGGTCGAGGAGCTTCGGGATGCGGAGACGTACAAGACCTTCTGCAAGGACTTGGAGGATGCCAACATCTTCATTGGGTCCTTGATTTTTGTGGAGGAGCTTGCCCTCAAGATCAAGGCTGCAGTGGAGAAAGAAAGGGAAAGGCTTGATGCAGTTTTGGTGTTTCCATCAATGCCTGAAGTGATGAGGCTCAACAAGTTGGGTTCCTTCAGCATGTCACAGCTTGGGCAGTCAAAGAGCCCCTTTTTCCAGCTCTTCAAGAGAAAGAAGCCTCAGTCTGCTGGCTTTGCTGACAGCATGTTGAAGCTTGTGAGGACATTGCCAAAGGTTTTGAAGTATTTGCCAAGTGATAAGGCTCAGGATGCAAGGCTCTACATACTGAGTCTGCAGTTTTGGCTTGGAGGGTCTCCTGATAACTTGGAGAATTTCCTGAAAATGGTTTCTGGATCTTATATTCCGGCGCTGAAAGAGACGAAGATCGAGTATTCGGAGCCAGTTTTGTACTTGGATGTCGGGATTTGGCACCCTTTGGCTCCTTGTATGTATGATGATGTTAAGGAGTATTTGAATTGGTATGGAACCAGAAGGGATGCAAATGAGAAGCTGAAGAGTCCGAATGCACCCGTCATTGGTTTGGTTTTGCAGAGGAGTCATATTGTGACTGGTGATGATGGACACTATGTGGCTGTGATCATGGAGCTGGAGGCTAGAGGGGCTAAGGTCATTCCCATTTTTGCTGGCGGACTTGATTTTTCAGGGCCAGTGGAGAAGTTCTTCATCAATCCGATTACAAAGAAACCGTTTGTGAATTCTGTGGTTTCCCTCACTGGCTTTGCTCTTGTTGGAGGCCCTGCAAGGCAGGACCATCCAAGGGCGGTCGAGGCTTTGATGAAACTTGATGTTCCTTACATTGTTGCCCTGCCACTGGTGTTCCAGACAACAGAAGAATGGCTCAACAGTACTCTTGGTCTGCATCCAATTCAGGTTGCTCTTCAAGTTGCTCTGCCAGAGCTAGATGGAGGCATGGAGCCAATTGTTTTCGCTGGTCGAGATCCTAAAACAGGTAACCATGATGATCTCTTTTCTTTACAACCTACTATTAACAACTTTTTCTAATTACTATTATGATGCTGATGTCTTAAGTTTATCTTTTAAGCATTTATTTTAAGAGACTAATTCAGGAGAATTTTCTTTTCAAAACTAATAAATTAATTTTAGAGTTACTCTTGGAGTAACTTGATCCTTCCTCAATTAACATTGCCATAATAGCATGAACACTGGAATCATTAGAGATATTGAATTTCATCCTTTTGCGTACTTTCTCTGTTGTTTATTGATTAATTGGCATGTTTTCAGGAAAATCTCATGCTCTTCATAAGAGAGTGGAACAGCTCTGCATCAGGGCAATCAGATGGGCTGAATTGAAAAGAAAATCAAAGGTATTTGCCATGTTTTGAACCTCTGAATATACATATCCAGTTTAATCAAAGTTTAACCAAGTCTGCTAGATATTTGCAATGTTGTAAGCAATAATCATACAATTGTACCATTAAAGTTCTAATGACAACCATCCTATTCACATACACATTCATTTCGCCCCCTCTGTTTGGATAAACATTCAATATGGAAACAATCTAATGAAGATTGAAGCTGATACTCAATATGACTTTTCTTTATATTTTCTCTGTATCTATTATGAAGTCAATTTCAATGAATTAGAATATAATTTCTTAAATGTGTTTTTCATTTGACATTTACTCAAAGGAGAAATGACTTGCAAGTAATGTCTGATGGAGAATTCTGTTGTTTCAAAGCATAATTCATATTGTCTTTTACAGAAAAGTGCAATATCTAAATTCTATTAAGATTATGAATTTATGCTTATTTTGATCTGGATATGAGTATTTTTGAAGTCTTATCTTAAACCTCATTATTTACCAACCAAATATCTAGAGAAACAGAGAAGTCTCAAACAGTAGAGGATAGGCAGGGAAACAAGGTTTCCTATTAATGAAAGGAAATTTATGCTATGCTGTATATTGCACTCTTGTATTTGACTTGTCACATGTTGCAAGTTTCAACTAGCTCTCTCTCTTATCTTTTTTCCTTTTTGAATAGAAGAAAATTAATAGGAGGAATTAATAAAAAAATTTATTCCCAACATTATGTTTGGAACAATTTTAATGTTATTCATATATGCATTTTTATTTATTTAGTGTCCAAAGATTCTCCTATCTTATTATCTTCCATCTTTGTTGTACAGTAATCCGTTTGTATGCACTACACTGCACTGAAGTATAGCTTTCTTACATTCATCAGCATTTTGTATTTGCATCATTTTCTCATCAATCCTCTTTTAGCTGTTGACTTTGATCATTGAAATTCACATAATAACTATTTGCATCCTTGCAGGAAGAGAAGAAACTAGCAATCACTGTCTTCAGTTTCCCTCCAGACAAAGGAAACGTGGGAACTGCTGCCTATCTCAATGTCTTCGCCTCCATATACTCAGTTATGAAAGAACTAAAACATGATGGTTACAAAGTTGATGGCCTTCCGGAGACTGCAGAAGCTTTGATTGAAGATGTAATTCATGACAAAGAAGCCCAATTCAGCAGCCCAAATCTGAACATTGCTTACAAAATGAATGTCCGCGAGTACCAAAATTTGACTCCCTATGCCACAGCACTGGAGGAGAATTGGGGAAAACCCCCTGGCAATCTGAATGCAGATGGAGAGAATCTTTTGGTATATGGAAAACAGTATGGTAATGTCTTCATAGGTGTTCAGCCTACATTTGGCTATGAAGGGGATCCAATGAGGCTGCTTTTCTCCAAATCTGCAAGCCCTCATCATGGATTTGCAGCATATTATTCCTTTGTTGAGAAAATCTTCAAAGCTGATGCTGTACTTCATTTTGGGACACATGGTTCCCTTGAATTCATGCCTGGAAAACAGGTGGGGATGAGTGATGTATGTTACCCTGACAGTCTGATTGGGAATATTCCAAATGTATATTACTATGCTGCAAACAACCCTTCTGAGGCCACCATTGCCAAGCGCAGGAGTTATGCAAACACCATTAGCTATCTGACTCCTCCAGCGGAAAATGCTGGGCTATACAAAGGTCTTAAGCAGTTAAGTGAGCTCATCTCCTCATATCAGTCCCTCAAAGACACTGGCCGTGGGGCACAAATTGTGAGTTCAATTATCAGCACGGCTAAACAATGTAATCTTGACAAGGATGTGACACTACCAGATGAGGGTGAGGAGATTCCACCTAAAGAGCGCGACTTTGTGGTTGGACAGGTGTATTCCAAGATCATGGAGATTGAGTCTCGTCTGTTACCTTGTGGGCTTCATATCATTGGTGAGCCTCCCTCAGCCTTGGAAGCAGTTGCTACACTGGTCAACATTGCTGCACTTGATCGTCCTGAAGATGGTATTTCTTCTCTTCCATCAATATTAGCTGACACTGTAGGAAGAGATATAGAAGATGTGTATAGAGGAAGTAACAAAGGAATATTGAAGGATGTGGAGCTTCTTAGGCAAATAACTGAGGCATCACGTGGAGCAATCACTGCCTTTGTGGAGCGCACTACTAACAATAAGGGTCAAGTTGTTGATGTAGCTGATAAGCTTAGTTCAATCCTTGGATTTGGCATAAATGAGCCATGGATACAGTACTTGTCAAACACCAAATTTTACCGAGCTGATAGGGAAAAACTTAGAACCTTGTTTGTGTTCCTGGGAGAATGTTTGAAGTTGATTGTGGCTGATAATGAAGTGGGAAGTTTAAAACAAGCCTTGGAAGGTAAATATGTGGAGCCAGGGCC
The DNA here is from genome assembly GCA_013407115.1 of Glycine latifolia. Classification (NCBI taxonomy): domain Eukaryota; kingdom Viridiplantae; phylum Streptophyta; class Magnoliopsida; order Fabales; family Fabaceae; genus Glycine; species Glycine latifolia. Next base: position 23,029,886 of record CM023943.1, read on the forward strand.
TGGTGGTGACCCAATAAGAAATCCAAAAGTCTTGCCAACAGGAAAGAATATTCATGCCCTGGACCCACAAGCTATTCCTACAACTGCAGCAATGCAGAGTGCCAAAATAGTGGTAGATAGGTTGATTGAGAGGCAGAAAGCTGAGAATGGGGGAAAATATCCCGAGACAATTGCACTTGTATTGTGGGGAACTGATAATATTAAAACATATGGTGAATCCCTGGCTCAAGTCTTGTGGATGATTGGTGTGGAACCAGTGGCTGATACCTTTGGCAGGGTAAACCGGGTGGAACCTGCAAGTCTTGAAGAGCTTGGAAGGCCTAGGATTGATGTCGTTGTTAATTGCTCAGGAGTGTTTAGAGACCTTTTCATCAATCAGGTATTACTTCTGTTCCTGTTTCACCATTAATGGAGACCAAGACCAATTTAGTATTCCTTGTGTTCCATCATATTGCCATTACTGTTCAGAATTCCAACCTTTTTCTTCACATCTCAATGATTAATATCCTTCATTGAAAGCATAATGGTTGCTACATCTGAAACTCTGATGATGACTGAGTTAAAACTTAAAAGATTTGCATAAGAGCTATCTTATATCTTATTTTATTCGGCTGTTTGTTGCTGCATTGCTTTGGTTGCTCATTAGTTTATTTATTCATTATTCAGATGAATCTTCTGGATAGAGCAGTGAAGATGGTTGCTGAATTAGATGAACCAGCAGAGCAAAACTATGTAAGAAAGCATGCATTAGAACAAGCTCAAGCCCTTGGAGTTGAAGTTCGAGAGGCAGCAACAAGGATCTTCTCCAACGCTTCTGGCTCCTACTCCTCAAACATAAACTTGGCTGTGGAGAATTCTTCATGGAATGATGAGAAGCAGCTCCAGGACATGTATCTTAGCAGAAAGTCTTTTGCTTTTGATTCTGATGCCCCTGGTGCTGGCATGACCGAGAAAAGAAAAGTCTTCGAGATGGCTCTGAGCACAGCAGATGCCACATTCCAAAATCTTGATTCATCAGAAATTTCCCTCACTGATGTCAGTCATTACTTTGACTCAGACCCGACCAATCTGGTTCAAAATCTAAGGAAAGATGGGAAGAAGCCTAGTGCATACATTGCTGATACAACCACAGCCAATGCTCAGGTATAAATTGTTCCATTGAATCTCCTATTTTCAAGCTTGGTTTGACATTTCTCCATACTAGAAAAGATCCTCAAATCACATTGACTTCGGCCCTGTATGGTAAAATTTTTCAAGAAGCACTTATAGGAGGAGAAAATAACAAAGTAAAATGAATTAAGCTTCTCCCATAAGCTAAAATCAACTTATGCACTAGAACTTGTACAGAAGCCTTCTCCTTTCTTCAAAAAGCTGATTTTAACATATATATGTTAATTTTAACATACGAGGGAAACTTAATTCATTTACCTTGTTTTCTTTTCCAACAAATATTTATTGAAAATTTAATCAAAAATAGGACCTTTGTATTATAGATGTCAAAGAATTTCTTATGATCTTCTGGATCCATATTCCTTTTCAGGTGCGTACACTTTCTGAGACGGTTAGACTTGACGCAAGAACCAAGCTGTTGAATCCAAAGTGGTATGAAGGCATGTTGTCTACTGGATATGAGGGTGTACGCGAGATCGAGAAGAGACTCACCAATACAGTGGGGTGGAGTGCAACTTCAGGCCAAGTTGATAACTGGGTGTATGAAGAAGCCAACACAACTTTCATTCAAGATGAGCAAATGCTGAACAAGCTCATGAGCACTAATCCAAACTCCTTCAGGAAATTGGTGCAGACATTCTTGGAAGCCAATGGACGTGGTTATTGGGAAACTTCAGAAGATAATATTGAGAAGCTCAGGCAGTTGTATTCAGAAGTGGAAGACAAAATTGAAGGCATTGATCGCTGAAGTTAATAGCTATTATTGAAAAGAACATACAACAGTGAAGAGAAGAGCATCCTTCAAATTTGATTTTGTTTTCCTTTTCTCATTTTTTAAGATTAAGTCTCCTTTGTGCAGTTCTGAACTCCAACCCCTGTGATCAAATAAAGGTTCAAGTTCATAATTGATTTCTTAGATTATTTTCTTGAATGAAAAGAATTTGGTAATGAATATCAACTTATTGAACTTAATATCTAAAACATAAACTTCAATTTCCACATAATATCTACTAAATAAACTTAACTTCCTGCGGTCTAGGTGCTTCTTGTGAAGCCTTGAGAAAGTCTTTCAGTTTGGGATCAGAAACTCATGTCATATACTGCAAAAAATTACTGAACTGTGAAAAAAAGCATTGTTTGTGAGCTTGTTTCTAGAATTTGGGAGAAAGGATAGAAGCTGATAAAAGCTTTCTGTTTTCTTGACGCTTCTCTCTTCGTTTTTGAATTCTGGTTTTACGTCTTTAGATTTTTGGGAACACAATTGAAATTTAGAGAAAAGTATTTTTTTTTAAAATAAGGTTGTTTTCTTAATCTAAAAATTTGTAGCTTATGATAATTTTTCAACAATTTTTTTCTTTTTCCGTTGTTTTCATACTCTTTAATTATCTTAAAGTTGATTTTGTTCACATCCAAACGAATTTTTTTTATCTTAAAATCACTTTTTAGCAAACTTATTCAAACAAAAATGATTCTAATTATAATCGATTACTAAAATAATTTATTTTTACAGTTATCTTAAGCACACCCTAAATACCAAGGTCTAGTTGATTACGCATGCGTAAATAAAGAGCATAACAAAAAAACAAACCCTAAGTAATTAATTGTCACAGAGTGTTTAGGTGATGTTATTGTGATGTTTTTCTATTATGCTTTAACTCTGTCCATAAAGAGCATTCACATGCTTGTAATGGGTGCTAGCAGTTATAAATTCCCAGTCTTTTATTTTCTAGCCATTTCATATTTTCCCAGTGAGGCTGTGAGGAGTATAATTGGAAACAAAATATTTTCTATTTACTTATAATTAATATAAATACGCATCCGTGGTGTACACAGAGATTTATGAATATCGTGCCTCACCACCGCCCGATTTAAACAAAAAGGCATAATTGAAACACCCCTTCCTATATATTACAACCCATACAGTGTTTAAGAGTGCATTGAAACAACTGACATCCATGGAATTTCTCCAACAATTGAACCAAACAAATCTGCATCTTGATATGTTGAAGTGCTTTCATCTGTGAATATAGCATAGATTTGCTCATTGCAGTCTTTATCATATGAATACCTATGCTCATCACTTCAATTGTTTTATATCTCAGAATACTTATTTAGTGGATTTCTTTCATTCTCTATCTTTTTTTTTTTACCACGATTTTTTCTATTAAGGACAAATAAAACTCTAACTTTTTTGAGAGTTTGATGCATATTCATCTAATCATAATTTTTCATTCCTTTTCCATTGATAGTGAATTTAGTCATATATTTTTTTTCTAGAAAATTGCATATTTTTATTTTTCTACTTTATATTACTATTTTTATAATTACTTTTTACATAGGAAGGAGAAATCTCCATTGGATATAATGAAGGCCAATTAAGAGGAAGATGATCGAGGAAGAAAATAAAAAGTCAGAGATCACTACATTTTTGCAAATTATATAAAAAAAATCTATTTAAGTAGGTTAATTGACCTACTTTAAGAAATTATTACAAAATAGACTTTTTTTAAAATGAATTGACTTTCAAGAGTTGGGCAAACTTTAACTTTTAGAAAGGCTGTTCCAAGTCTTTAGAAAACCCCCATATCTATTAAGCAAGCCATATTGATGCTTTAGATTTAAGAAATATACTAGACTTAAGCTTCATAAAACCTAATTAATTTAGAAAACGAATAAGCAAAAATTGAGTTGTCATATATTACATGGACTATAGTATATGGGAGACCCATCATCTATTGGAGGTACAGCCACCATAACCATAAACTTCTATACCAACTCCCTTTATGCTCTTTCCTATGCAACATCTCTATTGATTGACTTTGTTGAACATTTAGCCTTTTGTGTTTGGGTTTTGAAGTGTGGTACACGCATCAACATAAACACATTCCTTAAAAAAATTGCATGTACTTTAACGTAGGTATTTTTATTTATATTTGAAAAAAGTAGATATTTATTAAAAATATTATTTTTTATCAGTTCACTACATCATACTACCATTGGACATTAATTCAAGGATATATATCAGTGTATTAAAAAAAATAGTTTGAACTATAATGGCAAAAATATTTCCCCTAGTATGTAATGTAAGTCTTCTAGACTTACCAGAGATTAAAATAACATTAAATAAAGTTGACTTTGAGATAGTTTTTTCATCAATTTTTGACTTGTCATATGATTATATGGACTAGTATCCACATGCAGTTTATACATTTCATCGTTCAACACGTATTAAATATTAAAATTAATGAAGGGTTAAGATGTCATCCAGTTTTTCCACAACACGATAGGATCTTTTTGTGGACATGGAGGCACAGTCACCACTCACCATAATCACAAACTTCTATTCCAACTGTCTGTCCTGAAGAACATGGCCGATTCTTTTTGTCTTTGATATTGCTGAATCACTGCTAGGGAAGCTTTTGCTTCTTACGTTTCTGAAGAAGCTTCTCAAGCCTATGATTTGCTTCATTACGTAGATACCATGCTTAAAAATGTTTTTAATTAGATAACATGAATTCAGTACTTCATGAACCATGGTTCACCCAGAAATTTTCTGTAGACTTATGTAGCAGAGGTTAAAAGAGCATTAAATAAGTAAAAGTTGACTAAGAGACTTGGCGTCAACTGGTTGACTTGTCAAATGTTTAAATGAACTAGGATTAGACATAGAAGCTCAATCATCACAACCACACAATCTACTATCCCAACTCCCTTTCTGCTATTTCCTGAAGAACATGGCCGAATCATTTGTCTTTGACATTGCTGAATCACTGCTGGGTAAGCTTGCTTCTTATGCTTATGAATAGCCTACGGTGTGTTTGAGGATCTGCAAGGAATCAAAGACACTTTGTCCATTGTGATGATGGGCACTATTCCCTCATATTTTAGAAGGCCTTTCTCCAGAGAATTGCTCATCCCTATTTGTGAGATGGGCATTTAAGGATGGTCAAGAGAAGCAATATCCAAATCTAATGGAGATAGTAAAAGAAATTGTGAAAAAATGTCTAGGGGTTCCACTAGCGGTGAGAACTTTAGGAAGTTCCCTGTTCTTAAATTTTGATTTAGAAAGGTGGGAATTCGTAAGAGACCATGGGATATGGAATTTAGAACAAAAGAGAGATGACATTTTACCTGCACTTAAGTTAAGCTATGATCAAATGCCATCCCATTTAAGGCACTGTTTTGTTTACTTTTCCCTAGATTTTCGCTTTATTAATTAGGAAATTACTAATCTTTGGGCGTCACTTGGACTACTTCAATCCTCGGGTGGAATTCAAAAGGTAGAGAATATTGCAAGACAATATATAGATGAGTTACATTCCAGATAATTTCTTCAGGATTTCAGAGACTTTGGCCTCTTCTACTTTTTCAATGTACACGATTTGGTGCATGATCTTGCAGTGTATGTTGCGAAAGAGGAGTTTCTGATGGTAGATTCCCACACACGGAATATACCTGAGCAAGTAAGGCACTTATCAATTGTTGAAAACGATTTACTTGACCATGCTTTGTTCCCAAAATCCAGAAGTCTGAGAACAATTAATTTTCCCCTTGAAGGAGTGGGTCTTGTCGATGAAACTCTTTTGGAGACATGGGTATCAAGATATAAATACTTACGAGTCTTAAATTTAAGTGATTCTTATTTTGAGACTCTCCCTAATTCAATTACTAAGTTGGAGCATCTTCGAGTTCTTGATCTTTCTAATAACCGCAAAATCAAAAGACTTCCTCATTCTGTTTGCAAACTCCAGAATTTGCAAGTTTTTTCAGCCAGCGGATGCATGGAGCTTCAAACATTGCCTAAAGGATTTGGGATGTTGATGAACCTTCAAGTGCTGAAAATAAACACAAGGCAATCTTTTGTGTCACTGAATGAATTTGCAAAGTTGAGATATCTTCAAACCTTGAGTTTTGATTATTGTGTCAATTTGAAGTTTTTGTTGGGAAAGGAGCAATTCACTCCACTCAGTTCACTTCAAATATTGGTTGTTCGATCATGTGGGAGCCTAGAGTCCTTACCTCTTTATATTCTCCCCAAACTAGACTCTCTGTATGTTGCAGACTGTGGGATGTTAAATTTGTTCTTGGATGACAACAGCCCGACCGAAAGATTGAGAATGAAATTTCTGCTTGTAGAGAATTTTCCGAGGCTAATGTCGCTTTCTGGATGGATCGAAGGAGCTGCAGATACTCTTCAGACCTTGATTATTTATAATATGCCTGAACTTGTTAGTCGGTTATTTTTCTGTTAACCGTTAGCTCAGTTAGTTGTCAGTTTCTCCTTGATATAAAATTATAAATAATTATATGAGGAGGGATCAAATTACACCCGTGTAACTTACACAATTATTACACCATTCAATATCTTGACGTAGAATGTGATTTGTGTGTGTATATTTCCTCTTGTAATTCACATATTTAAAAGATATACCCTGAAGACCACTCCAAACTTCAGAAGCTGTTTCCATCCAAAGCACACCCTTCCCATTTTAGTAATACAGTGAATGATGAATCCAAGATAGGGCAAGCGTTCTGTATGATCCCATGCTAGGTAATTCGGATCATCAAACACGGTATGCTGTACACGATACAGTGAATTCAGTAAGCGGTACATAGGATAATTAAGTAGAAGTAGAAATAGAAATTGACCGCTAACTAACTAGCTAAAGGTTAACAGAAAAATAACTAACTAGCAATTGAAACTAATAGATATCAGAAATGAAACATCATGTGTTGTAGACTTGTTATGTTTGCAGCACTGGGAATTTTGGGGTGATTCTATTTTTTTTTAGACCCCACAGCCTATAATTACAATTACAGGTCTTAGATTTAAGTGGTTCTTCTTTCGAGGTCTGCCTAATTCAATTGCTAAATTGGAGCATCTGCGACTTGATGATCTTACAAAATCAAGACTTCCTCATTCTATTTGCAAACTCTAAAATTTGCATGTTTTGTCTGTCAGAGAATGCATTGAGTTCCAAGCATTGTCCAAAGGATTTCAGAAGTTGATCAATCTTCGAAAACTGAATACACCCTCGTAAAACTATCTGTTCTGTCGCAGGATACTTGAGCAATCTTCAAACCTTTAGTTTTGAACATTGTGACAATTTGAAGTTTTTGTTCACAGGGCCACAACACAGCTCACTTCCCTCCATTCCTTCAAGTACTAGGTGTTCGATCACCTAGAGTTATCATCTCTATTATATTAGAAGCTCTGTTTGTTTCAAACTGTAAGATGTTAGATATGTCCATTATATCGTTTCACCACGGAAAGGTGCAATCCAAGGACTGCTAAGGATGAAAATTTCTGCATCCCGAGTATTCTTCTTGTGTGGCTAACTAGAATGGCTCATCTTATGGGATCCCATGTAATGCTTTCTATTTTTATATTTTATCAACAAATGTTAGTAGTTAGTTTTGTTAGAATATTAGTGGGAGGGATTCAAACCCGCCAAATCTTCCTTCCCTTATTCCTTCAACCACTAATGTTGTTGACTGTCATAAACTACTTCCGAGAGACATGCATCGTCTCACTTCCAAGTGACTGACCTGCAAAACATCAGCCGCAATCTGGAGTGTGCGCTGTCCCATGATTGCTCGCGTCAAAGACGTTTCCATTGGAGAGGCATGAGAAGACAAATAGTAGTAACCACTTAATTTTCAGATAAATGGCCACTTTCATGATTGAAAGTGTAAGGTGGTGCAATATTGAAAGAAAAAAAATTCTGATTTAGTCCTATAAATGTGTAAAAAGTGCAACAATTACTTCTGGTCGTACAACCTAATTTCTTAACTTTATAACTTAATGACATGACATAATTGTTGCAAATTTTTATACATTTAAGGACTAAGGCTATCTTCGATAAGATATTTTAGCTAGTTTCTAATTTTTTTTTAGTTAAAAAATTCATATGATTGTTTGGAAAATAAGTCTTTTTTAGTAGTTTTTCGGTAGCTTCTAACGTTTTTTGAAATGTTACTTCAAGTAACATTTTTAAAAACGCTAATTTTTTATATTTTCTTTCATTTTTATCTTTAATACATTTATCAAATTTTTTCCTTATCTTTTTTAAATAAATCATGATTTTATTATTTTTCAGACACTTTACATGTTCAGTTACTTCAACAATTAGTTTTACCAAACACTTATAATTTAATAAGCCAATTTTTTTAACTTCAAGCTAACTTTTTAACTTTCAACTAGATTTTTATTCTTTCAGGGATTAAATTTGCCCTGTCTTACATTTTCAGTGGTGAAAGTGACCACTTACTCCTTAATTTCCAAAAAATCGTCTTGTAGAGCTAATAAAAATGAATAATCATTTCTTCAAAACAAGCTAAATGAAACACACATCGGCCTGTTTCGATACAATCTATAAGGGATTCTAGGAGTTTCTCTATTGACATAAGCTCTATTCTGATTAGCTACCAGTGTTTTGATGGACAATATTTTTAACTTTTGGAAAAGCCAAAAGCTCTGATAGTGTTTCATTTAGCTTTTTTAAGTTTTTCTTCTCCTTTTAAGGAGAACTAGGCCAAACACTTCCAACATAATCTCTTAAAAAAAATAAGAAGCCTATTTTTAGTAAAGAAAATGTAGAAAAATGAGCTTAAAAAAACTCCAGATCATATATAACATTTTATAGCTGACATTGCATATTATTTTTTCGGTAAAGGTTTTCATTGCATATTATGTTGTTGGACATTTTTTGTCATTACTTACGTCTTTTATGACATTATTCTGAACCCATTTTGGACTTGCCATGTAGATCATGGTCCACAAAATCTACCTAACTGCTTCACCTTCCAGCTGCTACTATACAAGGCATTTCATGTCTATAAATATGAATCTAGGCTCACTTTATGCACCTTTTATACTCACTTCATGTCTATGAATATGCATCTAAGCTCACTTTATGCATCTTTTATACTCACTGACATTGGCATTGGAGTGTAGATGTATGCAGATTTCGCTTCTCACCAAAGGTCGTTGCCGCTCACCAACATCCTCTCCATAGCCTAATGCATCCACCATATTTGGAAACACTTCCGAACAATTATCAAGTGAATTTTTTGTTGCTTTAATTCTTATAATTATGTAAATGTCATCTTGAAGAATTGATCATGACTCAAGTAGCTTATTAAATTCTATTATTGTATGTCAGATTAAAAATAATTTTAATGGAAGAAAAAACTTTCATAAACCCACCTTAAAGTAGGCCCAGTAATCCAGGTGAAATAATATAAGTTTTTTCTGGAGCAGATTTCAATCTGATGTACAACTGAGTATTGAAATTTCGAACATAATTTGTGAGGTAACAGAAATGGTCCGCTACGAAAGGTAAGCAAAATGAAAGCACAGCAATCTCGAATGGAATTTAAATCAATCAATCTAGAAAAGGACATGACTGCCGATCTTGAGCTCAAAATATTTGTGAAAATGGCCATAAATATTTAATATGCCACAGTTGCTAAAAAAAGCATCTGTCAAAAAAAATATAAATACAAAGTCTTACAGAAATGTTTGGCATTCTTTATTACATGGCCCTCATACATTGCCTAAACTGATTTTTAACTTGTAAATCACAGTAAGTTGGTGGCATACAGAGCAAATAAAAGTGTTTAACCGTATAACAATTATATAATATTACAAAATGATTTCATAAGCCACTATACCAGAAATGAGATTCATATAATTCTGCTCATGTAAGTTATCACTCATTTCAAATCCAGATGAATAGCACTTAGCACGTCCATGAACTGAAAAGGGGAACATTTTGTCCAAGCTATTATGAGAGAGTGCCCAACATTACAAGTTATATTTCATTTAAATTATTTCTGTAAGGTGTGGAAGTTTATAAACCTGGAGGATGCACTCGCTATAATTTCATCTGCCCAGAAAGTCCTTTAAAAGAACCATAAAGAGACTGTGATCTTCTAAAAGTAAAGATATTGTCTATTTTAGCCAAGTGTGGTTCTGAGGCTTCTGTTTTGTATTCAGATGAATGGCGTTTCCCATGTACTCGTACACTTAAAGTTTTCTTTCGAGGTTCACCAACTTTGACATATTCATTGAAGAAATCTATCAATTCTTGAAGAGTGAGCTGCCTTAATGCTTCAACCTGTTCCAAAGCCATAAATAGAATCACTAATGCAATTCAAATGTAGTACCGAACCCATCATTAGTTCGTGTATTCTATGTTTCTGCACTAATTTCAATTTTCAAGTCAAACTTATCGAACTTTAAGTGCTAATTTCTCCCATGTAATGAACAGAAAGATCAAAGAAGTATATACCTCATAGTCTGTCCTATCAAACCTCAAAGTACCATCATCAATCTCTCGCCAGAAAAATAATGACTCTTCCCTCAAATTTTTGTGTTTCTCTAGCTTCACATCTATCAAAGCATTTACATTACTCTGCATACAAGCAGTTCAGAAGTCGCATGAATAAAGTATTTCGAACACAATTACCAACACAGATTATAATGATTTGTTAAGCATAAACTGTAAAGGCTCAAGATTGGTTTTCAAGTAAAAATATAAGTCCAATCCCAGCTATATCCTATAGCCAAGTTGATATATATGAAATTGACGACTGAATCAAATATTTTGATTCTAACTCCCCTAAATTCATCTCATCATTATTCATGGAACATTGATCATAAAAAAATAGCAATATATCCAGCAAGCATAAATTTCTTCCAGTTGAGTTAATGTTTCTGTTCCACTGAAAATTTGATATATATTGTTTCAGCTTCAAATTTGCAACAAATTAGAGTTTAGTTTCAGTCTAATAATAAATGGCTACTAAGAATATCATAATTTAATGCATTGACTTGATGACTTCCTCTTATACAGTAATGATTCTTTAACCAGTTTGGGTTTGCACCACTGTCCTGCATATGGATTGGCCACATGCAGTGCTCACAAGTCCCCTGTACATTGATGATAGTAAATAGTGAAATGTGTTTGGTTTTGTTTTTTTTTTTTTTTTGTGAAAATTATCTTCTTTTTTTTCTTGCAGCTTTGTGATTATTTACCGACATTAGTAATTCCCAAACATGCTACAAATGATGTATAAATATCGTGGACCTTGCTTAATGCTTATAAATGATGATGTACATAATGTCCTATATGTACACACTTGTGCACATTCCCATCAAGTGAAGATGTTGATATCCTTTATTATCCAAATTGAATCTATGTTTGTACTTTTTCTTGTGAGAATTTAATTCAAAACTCACACAACACGAGGAGCAAGTCAGGCATATCTACCAAAAATATGGGGAAGAAGCATTCTCTATTGAATCATTATTAGGGAACAACAATTCCAGAAAACTAAATAAAATATGAATAGAACTATCAGACCTTGAATTCATCAATTGTCATCTCGAGGAGTTTGGTCTCAAACATTTGGAGAAATGCCTCGACCCTTTGCTCAATGTTACCAGGAGACTGGATAAGCAAGTAAAGTGCTTGGCTTAAGCTTATGTCATAAATTAAAATTTATTTTAGATTAGTTCTAACTTCCAAATAGAAAAATAGTAATACCTTTACTGTGGATTGGATAATAAACTGTAGTCCACGTACGCCACAATCATTCCTACACATGTTTAAAATTGCAGTTAAAAACAAATTCCAAGTCTTTCAAGCTGAATACATAAATGATGCTACAGATCAACATATACCTCTGCATGAGCACAGTAATGTACCCCAGCTGCTCAACTGATCGTAGCTGATGAAAGGTTGGTTGCTTCGCAACAAGGGCAAAAAGCTGAAGTTTAACATTCAGCTTAATGTCATCTCGCCCAACCTACAGATTTAATAGGAGGGCTGTGTAAGGGACAGTGGCTTCATAAATATGAAGGAAACAAATCTTATCAAATGGCAAGGCCAAAAGGTGGGAGAAAAATAAAAGTCTAAATATATAGTCAGAAAAACTTGGAACTATTGTAACCTACAAAATAATGAAAAATGAAAATTCATCTAACAGAACTCCCATCCAGACCATGGTCTTGATAACATTAAAATTTTAATTGGAAATGCCAAAAATACCTAAATATGTAAAAATAAACATGGAAAAGAAGGAAAGCCAAGAATGACAAAATTCCAGGGATATATGATCCTGGATAGTGACATTGGGTGCAACGGTAACACTTTGTTGTCCAGTAATTAACATGAACAACTAATATAAAGGTTATGGTTCTCCTCAAGAGTCCATTTTCATGACTAGACTAAAGAAACTAATTAAAGCAATATACTGTTTTAGAAACAGCATAGCTGTTTAAAGCCTAGGTTTCATCAAAGTTACTCAGTTTGTTGGTTGGCATTGATTTGGAACTCAGTTCACAGCCAAAATAAATTATGTAAAAACAGGCATAATGTAGCAATTAGCTTTTTCCAGTCCAACATGACATTTTGATGGATTGATGCATACCAGTCTGGGGAGCCACACATATCTTAATACAAATTATCAACAAACAACTATTACAAACAAATTTACCTGTATATAGTGCACAAGAGCAGAATTCTCATCTTCAGGATTAAGACATTCTGAAGGGTAGAAGTAATTCATGCCACTTTCAAGTTTAACAATCCGATTTGCCAAATGTTGAGATGAGAATAAAGGCTTGCACAGTGGTTTTGAACAATTAAAGAGAACATCTTCTATGTGCTTAACGATTGACTGTGCTTCATGGCTTTCAATGTTCCCTGTACAGAAAATTTCCCTCCAATTGAAATAAATGTAACTTGCCAACCATAAAGAGAGAGAAAGGCCTAAGAACCTGCTATATAAAACTCTAAAAAGGTCCTGGAGAGCATTGCTGGTACAAATTTAGCAAGATCTTCAACTTGAAGAGCAGTAAGTACGTCTAGCTGTTCTATCCAAGGCCAGGTTTGATCTTGTAAAATCAAAGAGCAATAGTACATAGCCTGTTGATAAGGTTGTTGGTACTTGAAATTCTGGTATTCTTTGGTTACCATTTCCTGATAAGATGGTATATGAAAAGATAAATAAATAAATTTGCCTAATTAAATTAAAAATCAAGACAAATTTTATTTTAATAATGTTGGCATGGATAAATTATAAATCAAATACTGAACATGAGTGAATACTCATTTGTTAGAATATTTTATTAAGAACCAGAAAATTATTCTTTCAGAAAAAACATTATTAATATATATTTCAGTAGAATAGATGAATTTTTAAACTAAAATATCTAGTCCCAACTATAAAAGGTTATTTCATTTGATCAGAAAACATATTGAGTGGTTTCAAATTATTTAATGATTATTTCTAATTTGGTAACCTTTTTCACTAAAAGTGCCATAAAACTTTCCTAAAGCAAAACATTCTGAGGGGACCAGCAGAAGTTAGAAGCTTGCAGCACAAACAATCCAGTGAAAATAAGAGGCACCAGCATGAAGCATGCATGAGAGGCACACCTTAGACAAATGAAATTGGCAATGGATTTAAAAAGTTTAAAGGATGAAAGTAATTGCCAATGTTTGATGGAAAAAGACAGAGTACAAAAGAGAAGAATCCAACAAAGAATCCCCCTTGCCCCATGGTAGACAACATAAAAATAAATTCAATCTCCAAATAACAATGGGTGAACAAAATGCCATGTGAGAAGAGTCTGATACAGTACCTTGATAACTGAAAACCTGTCAGTTTTCACTTCAAATGTCGCAATCTTTTCAACTATAGTTTCAAGTAGAATCCTTAACTTGTGATTGTAACCATGGAGAGTCACCTGGAAAGAAAAAAAATGGCATTTTAATGATGAGAATGAAGTAACACGTTTATTCAGAGGCAGGCAGGGGGAGGAAGAGTTCCTCTGTTACTATTTTCATCCATACTCCTATACAAATTTCACCAAACAAAGCAGCCAAAGAAATAGAAGATACTTGAAGTTTTAATTAAGATACAAAAAGAGTTGATAGATAAATAAAACTCTACGATTTCTTCCAAATTATATGTGAATGTTAACCCTCCTTGATATAATAATCAATTTAACCATGTTATTATGCTTTCAAATATCAAATTTATGACTATCAGGATCCCAGTTGTGAGCCTTTACATGATGTCTTCTGTCTTAATTTGGTCAATAAAATATAGAACTAAACTCATCAGTATATTTCTAACATTTGTTTAATGATCTAATACAGAAATTGCAATGTTGCAAACTAAAATATATTGAAAGAGTACCTGGAAACCACCATCTGAGTGATTTATGCTGTAATATAAACCAGCAACCTGAGCATAACAAGCTGAAAAAAAGAAATTCAGTAACAACTCCTTCAACTTGTATTTAGCAACTGAGTTTACACAATAATGCACAAATAACTTTCTGATAGTAAAGTCCACAGAAAGCTAGCAACCTACCATATTCATTCAAGTAATCCATCAATAACTCTGTGAAAATATGCGTCAAAACTTCAGCCTCAGGAGAGTTTCCAGAATATGGGCAATTGAAATCAATCTTTACATAAGCCTTGGGTGTAGAAAACAATGTATCTGGCTTATACCATAAGGCTGAATAAGTTGACCTGCTTAACAAAACTGGAAACTTTACCTGTTTCAAAGTATTAATCGTATGATCAAGAGAACCATGGTGAAAACCATAGATATATATAATTGAAAAATATGTCATACTTTTTCGTGCACAATTTTAAGTGATAAGTCAGTTGGAATGAATTTGTTAGGAGCTGGAAGATGCATATTTTCGTCTGGAGTAGAAAGCACCCACCCCTGCAAAATACAAGCGTTTAAGGACTATCAAGTTCCATCCTTTCATGAAAATTGCAGCATATAACTGACAATAAACATAGTGAACCCTATAGGGCAAACAGAAAAATTATTCACATCAGTAATCCAGTCCAAAAATCAAGCGTAACTGTTCATAAAAGCACAGACCTGAATTGCAGAGCCAGTGATTTTTTCAAGGGAATATGCAGTTCCATACCATGGCTCTACCTTATCCGTAAGCCCTTCAAATTTTTTAGACTCCCAAAAGATTCTGCTCGAGAATGAGTTAGCTTAAATTTAATTATAACAAACAGCCCCACTGATACAAAATCTCAAACACCTTAATAGTTTTTTCTATGTTGAGTGAAATAACAGCTAAGCTTTTAGGAGAGTTAGTCCTTCACATGCTTCATATACATAAATTTACAGTTTTAATTTTAGTACACCTACCGAACATTGTTTGGAGAAAGCTGGTCTAGTACCATTTGGATAACACTTGGGCTAAATTTAGAAGGCAAGGATGATCCTGTCAACCAATCTTTTACAGGATAAAACTGTAAAATAACAAAGATCAATTAATAATATGGTTTCCATCAAGAAGCTCCCCATCAAAGTTATTTACTAATTTATGCAAAGAAATATGGAGTACCTGCATATTTGATGCAATATTAACAACATAATCTCTAGGACGAATTTTGTCCTGATAATGAAACTTGGTCTCACAAACCGCTGAAAGCTTCATGAACATAGAAAATTCCATTAGAAGCTGTTTAAACCAGGTGTGGAAACAGAAAAGGAGAGAGCATAGATGAAATTCATTTTCATCAATGAAGATTACAATGGTAAGAGTGCATTTGGCCTAGCTTTTTTTTTTTTTAACTTACTAGTTACTAGTTACCTTTAAGTTAAAGATAAAAAAAAAAGGGACCTTTAAAATTGAAGTTAAAGTTGTTTGGATATTTTTCATTCTTTCTCTTAAAAGTTAGTTTGAAGTTATAAGTTGTTTATTCATTTTTAAACTAAATCCATACCTCTTCAAAAATCCATTTGCAAACACCAGACTGTTGTAGAAGCTCAATGTATTTGAACAACAACCCAATGATATCTTGTATGTGCTCTAGAAATCAAAGCAAAAAGTACAAAAATGAGTTTACAAAATCAATCAATAAACAAAACAATACATAACAAACCTTGAATTTAGTAGTAGTAGTAGTATTAGTAGTAGTAGTAGTAAATTTAACAATCGCATAATTTCTGCCATGAATAGCGCATGCTTAGAAGTTAACATGGTAAAACTTTTTGAAAGAGGAGAAATATGTACAACAAATGAGAAAAAGATACAGGAGAGAGGGAGAAAGAAGACTAACCATGACCAGCATCAGTAAGATCAATTACAACTTTAAAGAAAGAAAAGTCCAAACTCCAATCTGATTCACCCACATACAAGCCCGTAGCCCATCCTGCAAATGGAGTTTTCTTCTAGGGGGTAAAATGAGACAATTCATAACACCAACAAAGGTCCAATACAAGTTTCCTAGATAGGAATCATCAATCATCACCATCTTCTTAATCCAAGACTTCTGTATCATTTTCACTACTAATTTTAGTTTTCATTTTTGGAAGTTAAAGTCACAAAAGTTGCCATCCAAAATCTTTGGGAATCAACACATAGTGCCGCTATATTGCCAGCTATGGCCACTACTCAGCCCACTATTTGGTCCACTACGGCCACTACACTGTGGCTGCCCCTGTAGCAGGCAGGGGGCGCACTAGCATGATATTTAAAACCCCGGCATGATCTCATATAAAATAGAAGGATCATATTTCAAATGAGGTAGACAATAACCACAAAATTAATAATTAAATATACAACGGATGGAGTGTATACCCACCCAATTTTTTCAAGATGTAATATAAAGACCCTTCTCCTTTATGACCAATGAGATGACCAAGATACCTGCATGGCCCTTCAGTGTAATGATGAATTTCAGGGGTTACTGGCCATACAATTCTCAATTTATGACCTTGTTTTATTGGAACAGTCCTGACAAGAATCTAAAACAGAAAGCCAAAATAAGAAATAGATTAGTATCAACGGTGAAGAAATTCATTAGATTTTACCATTAAGACAAATAGAAAATGTGTACCTGCAAATGCTCTGATTTGCATGGCTGAACACGAGCACGGAAACAACTTTTGTTGATGTTTCTAATATCCTGGAACTTTTCTTCTACAAGGTTTTGAATTTTATCAAGGCTTTCTGAAAATATCCATGCACAAATAATTGGATAGCCATTCAAAAAGATAAATAAATAATACAACCTATATATTGTAAACAAGACATTTGTTACCATTTGTGTATATAACTAGATGCATTAGATTAGCAGAATAGTTTTCTTCATAGAATTTGAGAAGCTCGTTCCTTGTATCTAATCCTTTTGCTTTTGGTCTAACTTCCAAAGTGTCCCAGTTCCCTAACAAAACAGCTATTTTAGATGCAGTAATGATTGTGATGAGAAGAAGATTGCGACCATGATAACTATTTCAAATATTCCAGTTTCATTTGGACAAAAATATTTCTTTCAGAACAAATTATAATGAAGTTAAGCATAGTTTTAAGCACTAATCACCAAAGCAAGTTATATGCAGAATCATATCAATGACATAATACTCATGCACATACACTTGAAATACATGCTTATTTAAAAAAATAGAAACACACTGATATTTAGAACTTCAATTTTTTATAAATCAACTCCAAATTTATTTTAAGGAAATATCCTCCAGCTGGCTCAGAAGTCAGCAGTTTTTGTCAAAAAAAAAAAAAGTCAGCAGCTATCAATGTGATAAAAGAAAAGACAAAGATCCAAGAAAATCTAGAATCATATACTGCTGTCTGCACATCCAAAATATAGCCATGGCCGTCCCCATGTACATCAAAGAAGTTTGTAGCAAAATACTCCATTGAGTTTATCCCAGTAGACAAATTTTATTTGAATTTGAATACAGAATAATGCATTTAAACAGATAGAATTACAAAGAAAAACAGATTCTTGAAACTAATGAACTTGGACAAGGAAGAAAGCACATGGCGATAAGCATTACAAAGCATCAGTCTGAAAATAATCCCTAATATTTTTGGTTTGACGGAAAAAAATTCCACATGTTTTCATTCTCGGACAAAGCAAAAAAATAACTTGGAAAAACAAAATCTAGCTCTTGACATTCATCATCATATTAATGAACTACGAAGCAGCCAATTATTTTCATTATTAAAATAATAATAGGAAAAAAATATCAATATTACAATATTTTAAAAGATTTTGGACACAAAAGCAAGGCATAGCTCGCTATCAGTTCAATGACTAAATAAATCACACAAAAACACAAGCAGTATGGTGCAAAAGTTAAAAGTTTAGTTGTTTGAGTTTATAAAAAAAATTAAAAAAAAAAAAACCACTGACCTGTACTAAATTTATGATACGGATGATCTTCATCACAGAGATGTTTCTGAAGCTGTATAGATTGTAATGTTTCAGTGGGTGGGGGGGGCGAGAAAGTTCATAAATATTTCTCCATGAGAGGCTTAAAAACAATTTGCAATGCCAGTAAAGCACCCAATGATCCACATACATATTGGAAGAGAGAAACCACAAGTATACGAGGAGGATAAACAAAAGAGGAAAGAAAGAAAAACAGATGAACTGCAAAGGAAACAAATCAGTCCAACTTCTTTGAATAATAGAAAAAATTATGAATCTATTCTTTGGTTTATTAAATGCATGTTGAAGGTTATTAAGACTAGTCCACCCTAGGTTGAGATTAAGAGACAAGACAGGCAATCCTACTGCCCTTTCCTCCGCTTCGCTATCAACCAGATTCAGCTGGAGAAGCAACAATAATCCTTCCATATTTCCATGTCCTATGAATCGTCAGTCCAAATATTTTTCGTGAGACCCGGGCCTCAAGTATCAGTAACAAATTGACTTTCAATGTTTCATCACTCTCAACAACTCAGCAACATTAGTAAAAGCTACACAACACATCTTGAAATGGAAGAAAAGGACACGACTAACTATTTCAACAAGTAGATCCTTAAAGTAATAATTGGGGCGGGGGGGGGGAGAATTATAATTGATGATAGACTTCCTCACATTCTGAGCAGTCTAAATAGTGCACCACAATTAAAGTGACTGAACAAGTGTATCCAGCATTCACACACGACACATGTACTGGATAACCACGTTTAGCACCAGATTGCAATAAATGGGCTGACCTAAGTTACTTTGAAACTTAATCTACGGTATTATAGACCATGTCAGAATAGTTGTTTGTTTTGTCTTATTTGTATTTCCTAAAAGTTACTTTTTGATGTATTCTGAAAAGGCTGTGTAGGGCAGGTTTCCCTAAGTCGGAACCTGCCACCTTCTTTTCTTCTCTTGTACTCTATTTCAGATATATAAATATAAGGGCTGGTGCTAAGTGGAGTGAGACACTCGAGCACTTATATTCAAAATTTCATTCTCAAGTGATCAACATCTTCCAATAACTTATTTGAGATTCTTATTGAATGTTGGTGGGTCTGGTAAGATGCACTCCTTATATTAGATGCATTCCTTGATTTTAAAGGATTTAATTTGCCACTTGGATCACCTTCAATGAATAAAAAAAATAATAAACGATTTTTTGATTATCACATCAAATAAGAAACTCCTAAGATAGCTGCATTGGAGATGGCCTTAACATCTCATAGTTGTGAAGAGCTACATGGATACAGTAAATGTTTTGAATATCATAGTCACCAATCTTGGATAGTAGCATGTAGCCAACCCAAAAAAACGCTATAACAGTACTGCACATAGTAGGATGGCTGCTATTCTGAATTTTTATATATACATAAATTTTTTTGGGAGAATTATATACATAAATGTTTTTATATATACATAAATCTCTAAAATTAAGTAAAAGAATTACTCAAATTCATAATTTACAATAAAAAAAATCATAGGTTTTTAAGCAAAACATACAAGTAAATAACAACAAAACTCAAGAAAACAAACAAATTTGAAAGGCATTAATATTTCAAATACAATACACTCAATAAAAAGTGAGGGTGGGTGTTGCACAGAGAAAAAAACAGAGGTTGAGGGTTCAGAATTCAGAGTTTAGAGAGATTAATGAAAGGTGGGTGTTGTCAGAAATACCACCAGCGATGGATGGGTGTTGGTAAAACAGTGTGCGTGCCACAGAAAAGATAAAACATAGAAGCACTGGAAACTACAGCAAAATGGGTTTTCCAAAAAGCCTCACTCTAGCTCCACTATGACCACTATATTAGCTGCGATTGCAACTGCTAAAGCAAAACACGGATATTCAAACTTATAGCAGCCTGTGGCCACTCCAAACCACTACCGTGTGCTATTGATAATTATAAATGAATGTTAAAACTATATTGGGCATTCACTCCATGTTTAATACTACTAGAAAATCTGTTTCATAACAACAATCCTGAAATCTCATTTGAAAGATTTTATTACCATTTGGGGTCATTTTATTTGGTTTATTACCATTTGGGGTTGATTTCAAATAATTTTCCAAAAAAAGGTAAGTCGTAACATGTGTTACGACTTCTGAGTTAAAAGTGATAACCAATGTTACGATTTATAATTTTTAATTTTTTTAACTGAAGTCGTAAAAGAACTTACGACTTTTTAAAATGAAATCATAATATTTTTTACGACTTCAATTTTTTTTAAGAGTTACGACTTCGAAATCATATGATTTTTTTGTTTTTGGTTTTAAGACTTTAAAATCATATGATTTGTTTTTTTTTAGAAGTCATAAATTTTTACGACTTCTATTTTATATTTTTACATTTTTTTAAATTTAGTATTTCAAATTTTTGTTTATATTCTTTTAAAAATTGTAAATATTTTTAATTTAATTATTATAACAGTATTTTTAATATATTTTCTATATTTTCTACATTTATTTAATATATTTTCTATATTTTTATAGTTATTTATTAAATAATTAAATTAAAAATTATTTATATTTTTTTAAAAAATTGTAAATAATTTTAATTTAATTATTAATAAATAAATATAGAAGATATATTAAATAAATGTAGAAAAATATATTAAAATACTTTTATTTTAAATAATTAAATTAAAAATATTTACAATTTTTTATGAATATAAATGAAAAAAATGAAATATTAAATTATAAAAATGTAAAAATATAAATAGAAGTCGTAAATAAATTTAAGACTTCTAAAAAAACAAATCATATGCCTTTATAGTCGTAAAATTAAAAAAAAAATTATAAGACTTTAATGTCGTAACTCTTAAAAAAAATTTGACTAAAGTCGTAAAAAATATTACAACTTTAGTTTAAAAAGTTTTAAAAAATTATTACAACTTTAAAGTGGTAAATTTAAAAAAAAATTAATTTGAAGTCGTAAACCCTTTTACAACTTTAATTAAAAAAATTAAAAAATTATAAGTCGTAACATTGGTTATGACTTCTAATTCAAAAGTTATAAAACCTGTTATGACTTATCCCTTTTGGAAAACTATTTGAAATCGACCACTAAAGTAATAAACCAAATAAAATGCCCCCAAATGGTAATAAAACCCATTTCAAACAACCAATTTTACCACAACCCCCTAAAAATTATTTAAAAGCAATAGCACATACCTGGTTCATTCTCCATGCATCAGATAATAAATTCTTCTGGTTTTCTGTAAGAAAGAGAGCAGAGCAAAAGTATACAGATAAGAAACAAAGGAAATAAAACAAAAGACATCAAACAATGAAAAAGACTAGCTAACCAGAGTCAACAGCTTTAATTTCCCTCATAGTGGCATCGGCAGACATCAAAGGTTTATTGAAGAACTGAGCGAATCTGGAAGACAAACCATACCCCAAGCTCAGAATTTTTATTAGGGAATAAAAAGTAAATCATAAAGGCAGGCGCTACCTGTCCAGAGCCTCTTCAAAGCCATCTATGTTAACATCAAAATAATAGTTGGTGTGTTCAGAAGATGTAAAAGCATTGGTGCTTCCTCCATGCTGTGTCAGGAAAGCAGACCACAGCAATCAAACCAAACAAAAGTTGTTAGCAAAAACAAATGCAAGAATATTTAAAATAAATAAATAATAAATCAATGGAATTATTTCAGCTTTCTAAACTCCATTTGATATTGATATTTGATACCATATAAAAAGAATAGAAATTCTTAACATTCTTAAAAATACCTTGCAGAGACGAAGGTCAGAGAAAATGCATGAAACTAAAAAAAACTATTAAAAAAAAAAACTAAAAGCATAACATAATTTAAGCTCAAAACATATGGCAATGATCATAAAGTCATATGGAGATTTCCCTCCATTTCATTCCCTTTCCCCTTCTCCCAAACAAGCCCATGGGAAAACTTGAGAGCCCAAGAGACCATATTCCTACCCCTTTACCGCAAGAACCAAAATCCAGCTCTTGAGTCCTAAACCCTCCAAATTTAAAAACATGCCAAATTCATAATAATGTGATTGAATAAAAACAGTGAAGACATGACAAAATCTATTTAGAAAGATAAAATATCTATACAGTTCATTTTCTCCTAGCAATGTTTTAAATTTGTGATTCTACATGTGTGGTTTATAGAATTTTATTTATGAAAAAGAGTTATGAAATTAAAAAAAATTAAAAAATGAATAACTACTGACTCCCTTATAAATAACATGTACTCAGGAAACACACCTCTGTTTCTTAAATCTATACTCACCTCTCAAGATAATCGAGTACAAACATTTCAAATATCAAGTTAACTTATCCAATAAATTTTAATCATCAATTTTTAGCCTTGAAATATCCCATAAGGGTTAGATCATTTTATCCAATAAATTCTAAGAGGTTTAGATTATTTTCTTATCAAATAATCGTTAACATAGCAGTAGCATGAATTCAACTTTCAAGCAAGGTATCAATAAGTTTTTGAAGTAGGAACTGGACATAGAATTTCAGTAAAATAAAAGGAATACTGAAGTATTTCAGTAAAAAATTTTAAGTTTTGTTTAATATTTTTAATTTTGGTATATTTTTTAAATATTAACCATTAAATAAAACAAAAATAAAAAAACCTAAGAATTAAAAACATATACCAAAATTAGAAATATTAAACAAAACTTAAAATTTTATTTTCTAAATAATTAAATTAAAATTTTATTTATAGAAATTAAAAATTAATATACCAAAATTATGAAAATATTAAACAAAACTTAAAAATTTATTTATTAAATAGTTAAATTAAAATTTTATTTACAATTTAAAAAAATAAAAAATCTTAAGAATTAAAAAAAAAACATAACTGAAGAAAAAATTGGAATTGTGGGAGTCGTAAACATATTTACTACTTCCAATAGTAACAATGATAAAAAAATAATAAAAAAAAACTTTTCAAAAGAAAGCTTGACCGAAAAAAAAAAGTTGAAACTGTGTACGATTTTGAATTCGTAAATATATTTACAACTTGTTTAAAATTGTTAAAAATAAAAAAAATCTTTTTACAACTTTGAAGACGTAAATTTTTTAATAAAATTACAATTAAGTCGTAAAATTTTTTACAACTTCAGTTTAAAAAATTAAAAAAATAAAAATGGTGACAGGAAATCGTAACAAATGTTACGACTTATCCATTTTTAGTAATTAATTTGAAAACTACTCCTAAATAGTAATTAAGAAAAAGATACCCTACGTAACAAAGCCAGCATTTCTCTTATACTATTTTAGTGCTAGAATTCCTTTCAGTCCATTCTGGATATCAGCAAATTTTCTCTCTAATTACAATTTTGTTCTTAATCAGTGAATATATGCATTTTTTGTCCTCTCACAGTCTCACCATCTTCCCCTTTAAAAGTTTCTGATTTTTGCAACCATAATAGAAGAATTGAATTTGATCATTTGCACCTAGTAAGGGGGTGCTGCATATATGCTATTAACAATTAGGATTTGATTTGAATATTTTTTGAATTATTTTCCAGTTTTCCTACTTTCCTGAAATTAGAGATAGTAAATCATGTTATAAATACTCAATCATGCTGAGGCTCCTCAAGCAATTCAGGAGACGTTCCTCCCTTTTCAAGTAATGCTTTTGAAAAATTTCAACAGCAACTACCATTTTATCAACAAGTACCAATAAGATTAGGATATATGTCAACAAGGATTAAATATTTCCTTTAACTATTTCATAGAATGATGGATAAATAAAATTGAAGATGTGAAATACATAGCACAAAAAGGTTAAAAAAATCTGTTGACAATTTCCATTAGGGGTGGTAAGAAAATTCCATTGCATTTTTCACAGCTTAAAAGGGAGCAGACATCTGAACATTATACCTCAGTAATATACTTGGAGTAGCTATCTTCAACTGGGTATTTTTCACTCGCATAAAACAGCATGTGCTCTGTCAACCAAAAAATACAAATAACCAGAATAAATTTTTTAAATGGATTTCATTTCAACACAAAAAGGAAAATATAAATAAGTAAAGTTTCACCGTCCCACCCATTAGCCATCAAAATATAGTTCTTGAAATATATAATAAAGTCCAGATGCTAGAATCTATTATCTTTTTTTCTTTGTTCCTAACAGCACTACATAAAGGTCTATATCTCAAAGTATCAACCCAAAGTCCCAAACATCACGAGTAGCAAGTGCCCCAACAACTAGCTCCTCTTTTTGGTGTCTACTTCTATCTTCTTTATATGAAGCACGGACTCTCACACGGACATCGGATACGACACGGACATAGGAACACGGCATACACGCACAAACAGAGAGATTCTAATTAAATAAATATTAATAACATATAACAAAATATCTAAATTGATGGTATATTCATCTTTTTAAACCAACCTTCTATATTTTTTTCAAGTGTATTAATTGTGTAAAGATGATGACTTAAGTACTCAAGCCAACAAAAAATAAATTTTGAATCAGACACCTAATAAGAAGTGTCCAACAAGTGTCCGAATGCGTCGGTGTCGAAAATATGTCCGACACGGCGACACAACCAGAGAGGTGCCAATGCTTCATATATATGCATTTCATAACAAGTTTTACACTATCACAGATGAGCCGACTCAAATCCTCTGTCCTTTTTCCCTGTCCTGTAATACAATGTCGGTTAAGTCACAAGGTTTTAAATAAATTGCGGTCGCAGTTTCGTCACAATGTGGCCAATGTGGTCACAGTTGCGGTCCCAGAAACTCCAAAAAAAAAACCTTGAAGTTGCAGCCGAAATCGCAGTAACTTACAATTTTAAAACCTTCATGATTACAATTTACAAGTGTACATCAATCTTCAAACAAGGAATCCTCTTCAGATTCATAACACAGCGACCAAAATCCCACACAAATCGAAACCGATACGCCACAGAACAGAGTCAAAGTCGGAAAAAGCGAAAAATACCGAGGAAATGGGCGAGGCCTTCGAGGCCAGCAGGGTCGCTGAAGTAACCGACGCCAACATCCATGGAAGCAGCACACTGCAAGTGCAACAAACAAAATCAAAACCACGAAAACAGAACAGCAAGTGAGCGAATAGAAATGAAAAAATAGATGATCGGAATCGAAATCGAAATCTGAGATCGAAGAGGAATATTCGACCTTATCGGTATCGGGATCGCTAATGAGGAGAACTTGGAGCGAATTGCGGAGCACGACTCTTCTGTAATCCCTCTTGTCGATGCGCGCCTTCACGATCTCCACGTCTTCCTTCCCGACTGCCATCTTCTCTCCTTCGCTCTCAGCCACGCAAAAAACCCTAATGCGCTTCTTCTGGCTCGTTAGCGTTGGAAGGTGATGAATGATGATTGCTTTGTTCTGTTCCCTGCGCTCGAAATTCGAATTGGGAAGTATGCTGCCGAATATTTATATTTTCCGGACGGATAAGACGAAGCGAAGACGAAGCAAAGACGAAGGCGAAGACGAAGCCGAAGTGAAGACGAAGGCGAAGCGAAGACGAAGACGAAGACGAAGACCGAAGCGAAAACGAAGACGATGACGACGACTACGACTCTGTTTCGGTTTGGTTTGTTTTGTTCTGCTTTTTCTTTTCAAGTCTCCTTTAAGCTGTTCTTTCTATCCAGGTACAGGTATGGTCAAATCTGGAGGGAAGCAGAGCCTGCTCCTTGCTGTGTAGGTAAACAGGGTTAGGATTTAGGAATAATCTAATTAATTAATTAACTAACTAGAAAGTAATAAGTGAATTGAATTATTTATATTTTATTTTATATAATATCATACAGATTTAATTTTTAAAATAATCATTATAAAAATTAATAATTTTACTATGAATATTTATCATTTGAAAATTATAATATATGTTGAAATTAATTGCAAAAACTTAATTATAGATCTCACATTGTAACGGGCTGTCACATTGCTACTGTATTTCTAACTCATGACCTCACATAGGCCGAGTCGAATGCCACAAACGTAATCATATACGTCATCCACCACACGTACGAACAAGTGAGCCGGTGTGAAGTACGAGATACCCCGGGTTGGCACTCAGACACACTATCTCAAGGTAAGAATCCGAGCAAAGTCAGACGAAGGCGGACAAGGTCGGTCAAGGTCTAAGAGACCTTGGGTTCGTATTTCACCAACCCACACAAGGGTGTAAGGGAACCCGGTAGCTCCTTGCCCAAGGGCATACAAGCTCTGCCAAGTAAGGAATCCGATAGTTCACAAAGAGAAGGGCTTGGACTTAACAATTCTAAAAAGAATAGCTCATCCCGGGTAAGGAACCCGGTCTACGGATGTCCACCAACAAGGATTTCATCCTGCATGCATGCGTGCATGCCACGTAACCCACTCAACTCGGTCTACCTATCCCGGTAGTTGACATCAAAACACAAGGGTTCGACACGTATATCTAACTCAGCCTACCCATCCCGGTACTCATCACCTTCACAAACACTTCTACGAGTGTCTTAGAGGCCTTTCAGTATCAAAGTGCCAACTTCATACATGCACGGGGAGTTCTTAAAACATCTACTCCCCCACAAGAATACCAAACATCAACACAAAACAACATTCAACAGATCTAAGGCATACCACATCCCATTCCCAAGAAGCGTAGCTTTTTTGGGAAAAACATCACACACACACACACACACACACACACACCAGGGACATGCAGTTATCGTCACGGCTGGACTCCCTGGCCCCCCAAGCCATGGTACCTAACACTGTTAAGAAACACGATAAACTCCCCTTACTTAACCAAGGATCCGTTCACGAGCTTCACGGTGTTGTCCCAAGCTTTAGCTCTGACCACGAAGTTTCCTTCAGCGTCGGGATCCTCCGCCGCAGCTACAGTGGTTCTCGTAGGTTGAAGATAACAAGGAAGGGGTCGAGAATGAGAGGTTTCTGAGTGAGTTTTAGAGAGAAAGCAGAGGAAACACAAGGATAGAAGGAAGAAGAGTAAGCTTGTTGCTGTGTCAGCCTACTGCTTATAAACATGGCTGATATAGCATGTCCTCTTAACATGCTCAGCCAGCAACCACAGCACAGCAGAGCTGACTTACGTCCAATACCCATCAAGCATGCATACCAAGGAAAAAGCACTCAAACAACAAGTTATAAATAGAACAATTAATCAATCCTCATAACACATGAAATCAATCAACATAACATACATCAAACATCCAGATTAGCAACTTATAATCTGGGTCGTTACACACATCATATTTAATAATTCTTTCTTAAAATTAGTAATCTTCAATAAACTTTAATCAATTAAAAATAATATATTTAAAGAAGTATTGGAAAAAGCCCTTTATCGGTATCAGATTCGAACAGATGTTGCCTGTTTCTTAAGGGCGAACTGATCGACTTGCATGTGTTAAGCATCTTTCTCAAAGTAGCATGATTGGACCTTCCTCTTTCTCTTACTTAGATAAAGGAGAGAGCACGTGAGACTTTCTTTGATACGATCTTTCTTCTCTTATTTTATTGTTGTTTAAGAGCACATTTCCGAAGCCTATCGTATGTATTGGCTTGTTAAAGAGTGTGTTGTTAATATTTTCCATAAAAAGAAACACATTGGAAGCGGGTTGAATAATGTATAAAGTTTAAAAACTTTTTGCAAAACAAAGATTCAAAAAGAGGTTGTAAATGTTTGGTCCAATGAAGATGTGAAGGATAGGACAAAAACAAGAACACAAGAGATTTATATTGATTTGCTAAACCTAAGATATGTTCAGTTTTCCTTCAACCTCAAAAGAGTTTTACTAACCAACTTAATTTCAACAAGTATTTTCTATGTCACATTTGAATACAACTAGCAACAATCTCAACATGAGATTGTCAAAACCAAGTATTATTTAACATCTGACTTTCACAAATAAGTATTTGAAATATTACAATGAATCAACTCTGAATGTGAGAATGTGAAAGTTTAGCACATTATACAATAGCTTTCCAAAGCAAAGAATAAACTATTTGTTGTTTGAACAAAGTGTTTCATCTATTGACTTTTATCAAAGTTTAAAATGTTTTGTCCAATATGATGGTTCGCACTTGATTACCCTAATATTCTCTTTGAGTCTTTATATAGGCTTTGAAGATTATATGTCTATTGCGAGAGAGAAGAACCACTAAATTTTTCTCATTCTGGGTCGTCATTAAATGCATGGGGAGCTTGACACGTCATAGCTTTTGATATGTCTACTTTTGAATAAGAGAAAGATAGTTTAAGTGTCATTTCTTTCTCAAACAGGTATTGACACTCTTTGAAAACCTGTGTTATGATTTTTTCCTCAATTTTACTCCAGTCTTCTCTGTTTACTAAACCTCAATGTGTCGCTTGCTTTTGATAAGAAGTTGTACTTATACTAAAAAAATCTTCTATTTTCATTAATTGCCTAAAATTTAAATGTTAGATCATAAAACACATGGAATAACATACTGAGGTTTATACGAGAAAAAATATACTAGTAGTTAACCTTAGCATTCAAGTTTTATAGAATAAATAGCTCAACCACATGTTCACTTGTTGGATGAAAAAAACTTGAGTGAATATATAAGATATGAGTGTAAGTTTTCTTAAAAGTGTTTGACAAAAAACAACACAATGGACGTTGGATATTTATGAAAAACTTTGGACTCATTTTTTTCATATAACACTTTGAATGCTTAGTGTTTTACGAATGTTTTAGACAAAGTCTAGTTTAGCATTTTAGACACTAGCTTTTTAAAACGATTTTTAAGTGTTTAAAGTAAGAACAAATATACCTATAAAAAAATTGGACGCAATATTTTCTTGCATAACTCAACAAATTTAATCAATTTCTCAAAGTTTAATATATTTTGTTATCATCAAAACTATGAGATTTTTAGAGACTACACATTATCCATGTCATTGGTTTTAATAGTGTCTTGATCGCACTTAAAAGAGAGACCACACTTTGTCTTGTTTGGTAGAGAGGAAAAAAAAATAAGGTGGATGAAAATAAAAGATGGATGAGTGAAAATAAGTAAAAAATAAAATAAAAATGAAAGTGTTTGCTTGAAAAGGAAAAAAAAAGAGTTGATATGAAAAATAGAAAAATAAGTACAAATAGATAAAAAATAATAATACATGTACGTCCCACAACTTTTAAAAATGTTTCTACCCTAACCTAACAAACCAACTAATTTTCATATCTCTTCCTCTCAATTTCTCTACCAAATAAAGGCTTAAAGTGAGACCACCTCCTTAAGCATGGACATGAATTAGATTTTTAAAAATCCAACTTATATTTAATTAAATAGATTGAATTTGAAATTTATATTCATATTTTTTTTAGAAAAATGATTTTTGCCTTTTTGAAACAGTTTCGAAAACTAGTTTATAGTTGAAAATTAGTTTTAAAACAAATTCAGTTTTAAAGTTAATTTTAAATCATAAATCAATTTTAAAATCAGATTTTGATTTTGAAACCGATTTAAAACATAAACTGGTTTTGAAAAACGGTTTTAAAATTCGTTTATACAATTGTTTAGTTTTTCAAAGCACAAATTGTAGTTTGGTTCGGTTGGGTTTAGTAATTTTTATTTTTTAATTTATTAATACAAATGTAGAATTTAATAACTAAATTTACACAATTGTTATGCTAAGTTATTTTAAAAAAACCCTAATTTTCAAATTCTATTTAAAATAGTTTAAAAACAATAGTTTCTTACAAATATTTAATAATATTTACATGCTCTTGCTGTAACATTAAAGTGAATTGTGGACCAATTGATAATTAGCACTATTTTTTTAACAATGATACACCATTTTCTATAACATGAAAAAGTAAAATGTACACCTCAACAATAAAGCAAAGAAAAAATTATAAATTAATTTAATACTCATTACTAAGACTGAAACACAGACACATAAGAAATTTAAACTAAGTTAATTGATAGAGATGAGAAAATTTTTTAAACTAATTAAAAATCAGTGATGAATGAATACGCAGAGAAAAAAAGAATTGAAAAAAGAATATAAACTAAGTTAATTGATAGAGATGATTTTTTTTTTATAAAAGAGTTTTGGAGAAAATATTTATTTGTTCTAATAAATTAATATTAGTTATCAAATATCAAATATTAAATAACCGTAAAATAGTTGTGTAAAAATGTTATGTAGTGTATATATACTTGAAAGCTGGTTTTCGGTTTGTGCCAAAGACGGTAAGAGAACAAATATGGGCATCAACTTGTCCATTAATCACTACAAAAGAAAAACATCATTTAGCAACAAGAAAAATCAGTCGCGAAATCTTTGTATTCGGTCGCTAAATATAGATGTATAATATGGAGCGAATTGGGGTGAATATGGATTAGTTTTGATAAATTGAATATTTTGCACAATGCACAGCCCTACTTTTCAAATCAAAACCAAAGGTGGGAGCTCCTCCCTTCCCTCCACAATATCATCATCTTCTCCTCTTCATCATATATTTCCTTTATTTTCCTACCAAATTCCTTGTACGATATAATCATCATTTAAATACCAGTACTACATGAAGTTGTGCATATCAATACAAATGAAAGGAAAAAGCACCACAGTTAAAACATATTATACGAACCATCACGAACAACAATCTACATAATTGAAAATACCCGCTGAAAAGAATCAATAAATAAAATAAGGGGCTTCAAAGCTTATTTGTGTCATTAAATAATTTCTCTTCGCCTTGCTCTTCCTCTTGTTCTTCTTCCACTTTCACGAATCTTATGGCTCATCAATGTCTTTGTTTTTTATATGTGATATTTTGGGCCAAAACTCTCCAACATGGGGCTGACATTTTCTACATAATTCAGGACAACCTTTAATAATCAAACTTTCAAGTGCAGTGAGACAATGGATATTATCCGGGAGAGTTCGAAACTTTGGACAATTTTTTATTCGAAGTATTTTCAGATTAGTCAGAGTTGACAGCCACTCCGGAAGCATTTCAAGATTGTCCCAGTTGAAAATTAACAAGCACTGTAAGGAATCGGCAATTTCTTGAAGCCATTGTGGCAAGGCCACCAGCTGTGACCAATTTGCAAATTCAACATGTTTTAACTTCAACATGGGGCTTGGTTCATTCAACCGTTCCAAGTCCAAATTATCACAATTTGCAACACACAAATTTTCTAATTTAGGAAAATTTTCAACAACCAGTGGCAAGGATTTTAGACTTTGACAGTCAATAACATTCAATCTTTTAAGAGCAGGGAATTTCCCCCCTCCGAAGATAGACTCCAGATTAGGGCATGATCGAATTTCTAGAAGTGCAAGCGAGCTCAAGCTGCTAATCTCATTGTGAGGCAAAACAGATTGCTTTGTGGTTATCCCCAATATCTGGAGACTGATCAATTTTCTTAATCCATTGGGCAATGCTTCCAGCTTCTTGCAACCATTAAGTTTCAACACTCGCAAATTTTGGAGATTGCAAATAGAATCTGGGACTCTCTTAATATTTTGATTATGTATAATGCTGAAAGTTCTCAAGTGTTTCAACTTGCCAATTGAATGGGGCACAGTCTCGCATGCGGAATAACTTAAATCCAAAAATCGCAAGCATTTGAACTTTGACAAACAAGTATTTAGTAAAGCTTCACCGCTGGCTCCTGCAAAACCATTTGGAAACGTTGCGCTTCTCACAGCTGCTGAATTTTTGGGGAATGGATTTTGCCAATTGTTTTCAACAAAAGATAGATGCCGAACATTCTCAGGAATATTTTGAATGCGGGAATTTATGAGTAGACACTCATCTTTTGCAACAAACACGGCAAGATCATGCACCAAATCATGTATTTTAAATGCATAGACAGTGGCATGGTCAATAAAATCGTGGAGAAAAGATCTTGACCGTAGTTCATCCAAATACCGATTGGCAAGATCAATATCTTCTAGTGTGTGATTTTCCGTTGTTGATGCAAGGAGTCCGAGTGCCCCCCCAATGCGATTGTACTCGATAACTATTGAATCTATAATCCTTCGGGTAAAGGGAAAACATTGCAAAACATTGCCTCAAATAGGATGGCATTTGATCATAACTTAATTTAAGCGAAGGTAAAATGTCATCTTCTCTCTGTTGCAAATTCCAAATTTGGTTGTCTCTCACAAATTCCCACTCATTTGCCTCAAATTTCAGAAAGAGTAAGCTCCCTAATGTTCTGACTGCCAATGGAACCCCTTTACCTTTTCTCACAATTTCTCTGCCAATATTTACTAAATGAGGATAGTTTTCCTCTTCTCCTTCTTTAAATGCCCATTTGACAAACAAAGACAATGAATCCTCCGGAGAGAGACCTTCTAAAATGTGAGATGGAACAGTGCCCATCATGGAAGCAATGGAATGGCTACGTGTAGTCACTAGAATTTTACTTCCTGCAGCACCTACTTGTATTAAATCCCTCAGCTCAACCCCATCTGACACGGTCATCATTCCACACATCATCTAAGACGAGTAAGAATTTTTTACCAGCATGTTTGTTGTTCAATTGATTTTGCAGTTGCTCCAGATCCAACATGTTTAAATTCTGTTGGCAAGGAGGAGCATGAGCAGAAGCTAAATCATTGGCAGAATTGATGATTTTGATAATGAGTTGCTTAATGTCAAAGTCAACAGAAACACACACCCACATCTTCAGTGAGAAACACTCATGTATCCTCTTATCATTGAACACAAACTTTGCAAGTGTAGTCTTTCCCAAGCCTCCAATCCCCTGAATGGGGACGACAGAGAGACTTGTATCATCATCATTAGGATTACGCTGCATCAAAAGCTCTACGATCTTTTCTTTATCGCACTGCCTTCCTATCACATCTGAATCCCTCACACGGGAGTGTGTCATGTCTCTCTTATGCACAACACGTCTATCAACATCAATTTGTTGAAGACCAAACTTATGCCTATCAACTGCAACCTTGTCTAGCCTCTTGCTGATATCTTTGATTTTTTGAGACATATTGTAACGAAAAACAAGTGGATTAGAAGTTGATGAGAAGTGACTTACCTTGTCTTTGATGGTACCATGAACTTTGACAACTTGCTTTCGTTGTCTATTGCACTCAAATTCATCCAGCACATCTTCTGCATAGGTGAAGACACGTTTGAGCTGCCTCAGCCATTCCCGCAGCTCATGGTTCTGCTCCTGCTTTTGCTCTGCATCTAACAGCACAGCCTGGACAATTGAGAGAGACTGTATAAGCTCTTGTAGATGGTGGTATAAACCCAGCACCCGAGAAGCTTCTGCGTAAGCCGGAGAAGCAAGCTTTGTTATGAGTGACGTCGCGATGTTGAAGAGAAATGATTCAGCCATGGTTATCAAGATTTCGAACACCAGAGGTTGGAACGCAAAAACACTTGTTGCCTTGTCAACTTCCTTGTTCACTGGGGCGAGGTATCAGTGTAATGGGCGAGATGCTTTAAACTATAATAATAAGGAACACTTACGTAACTTTTTCTCTTTTTATTTAGTTTATAACATGAATTTCTTACTTTAGACCCTACTACTGTCGCATGCCACCGTATATTTTTGACTTTGTGCCATGTTACTTATTCCCTCCATCTCTAAATAAATAACACATTGTTTTGGAAGTTACTTATCCTTTTTATTATAAGATTTTCTTAAAACATTTTTTTGCATTGATTATTATTTTTTTAATTATTTGAGTCCGTAAATAATAAATAAATATTATGAATTGTCTATTTATCTTTCATACGAAAATTAGAAAATAGAAGAGTTTAATTTTAAAACTAGTCAGTAACCCGTGCACATACGCATGGGTTGCTCCGCTATTCTCTGTTATTTTTTTTAAATTAATTTTAATTTTTATATATGTGATAAGTAAAATATTTGTAGTTATGATATTACTTATAAAGTAATTTAAATTAATTAATTTTGATTGTCTTATAATAAAGAATTAAATTATTATTTTCTAATAAATATATTAACTAAATATTATTAGGTTGGTTATCGTAATAATTGAATTAAATAATAAAAAAGGTAAAAAAAATTTCAAAATCTTGATAAAATCTAAATAATAAAGCTATAAAGATTTTTATTTTTTAAAATGTAACCACTTTAGTTTACTGATCTGTATCCATTATTTTATATGATGAAAATTTAAAAATAAATAATATATTTAATAAAAATAAATATTGTTGATAATTTGATATGTAACTATATTAGTTACTTTTTAAAAAAAAAAATTTCTGTAATGGTTCTTCCATGATGTTCTAGAGAATAATTATTTCTGATAAATGATAATTGTAGTTTCTATCATTGAAAAATGAAATTAAACTAATTCACATTATGATATAATGAGTAAGTAATTTAAAACTTTCTTGAAATAAAAATTATTTTTATAAATAAATTTTAATTTTTATCATTATCATAACTAAAAATATTTTATTTATGATATTATTGATTAAGTAAATTAAATTAATTAACTTTGGTTATTCTATAACAAATAATCAAACTATTATTTTCTAATAAATATATTAAGTAAAGGTTATTATGCTAGTTATAGGAAGAATTAAATTAAATTAAAAAATATGAAATTCCAAAATCTTGATTAAATTTAAACTATAAATATTTTTGTTTTTTTAAAATATCATCACTTTAGTTACAGTTATTTACCCATTATTTTATATGATAAAAATTTTAAAACAAATAACATATTTAATTAAAAAAATATTGGTGATTGTTTGATATATAACTATGTTAAATATTTTTGAAAATAAAACTTTTTCTCGATTTATATATGATGGGTAAGAGAATAATTATTTGTGGTAAATAATATTATTGATTAAATAATTTAAATTAATTAACTTTGATTATCCTATAATAAACATCACTACTATTATTTTCTAATAAATACATTAATTAAATGGTATTATGTTGGTTATCGTAAGACTTGAATTAAATAAAAAAGTTAAAAAAATTCCAAAATCTTTATTAAATTTAAATAATAAAATAATAATTTTTTTCTTAAAATGTCACAACTTTATTTTATTTTATTGTTATTTGCGATCTTGAAGAGAAATGATTCAGCCATGGTTATCAAGATTTCGAACACCGGAGGTTGGAACGCAAAAACACTTGTTGCCTTGTCAACTTCCTTGTTCATTGGGGCGAGGTATCAGTGTAATGGGCGAGATGCTTTAAACTATAATAATAACGAACATTTACGTAACTTTTTCTCTTTTTATTTAGTTTATAACATGAATTTCTTACTTTAGAACCTAATAAAGTCGCATGCCACCGTATATTTTTGACTTCGTGCCATGCTATTTATTCCCTCCATCTCTAAATAAATAACACATTGTTTTGGAAGTTACTTATCCTTTTTATTATAAGATTTTCTTAAAACATTTTTTGCATTGATTATTATTTTTTAATTATTTTATTCCATAAATAATAAATAAATATTATGAATTGTCTATTTATCTTTCATATGAAAATTGGAAAATAGAAGAGTTTAATTTTAAAATTTAAGACTCCACTGTTATTACTATAAGTTAATCATTTAGGTGCAAAGTAGTTAAGTAGAAAAAAGTGATATAATTAGTTCCAATAATTTTAAGGATAATTTTAAAAAATATTATAATTATAGATAAGTTTAATACTATTAACTATATTAATTAATTTTTTTAATATGTACGAATTAATTATAAATATCTTATAATTAGAGTATCTTCAATAAGAGTGTTTATATGAGTTGTTTAACTCTAAACAAGGTTGCTTAACATCTTTTTGTACTACACTGTGGCGTTACTTATATAAGCACCCTACTTAACAAATTTATATCATAAATAAAATATTTTTCCAAGTATTATAGGACTCACAAAATTAAGTTAATCACCACTTGAACAATCTTAGCATTGGAGTGAATTTCACGTAGAGTGTTTAAATTTATGTGAAATTATATACTAGTAACTAGTTTTTGACTTGCGATACACGTGATAAAGTTTGTTTGTGTAATTATATAGTGATTTTATATTAAATAATATAGTTGTATAATGAAAAAAATTATTTAATTTTTTCAATTACATTATTTGTTTTGACATATAATAAATAAACCATTAAAAAATATATTTTAATTTAATAAAAATAAGATAGCATGTGTTATTGTAAAGCAAATAATATCGTTACAAAGAGTTGTAAATGTTACAGCCCTTTGGGGAGCACTTGGTTTTCTTCTATCACCAAATAGAAATCAAAATATTGAAGACGGTACAAAATCAATATTTGTGTGAACAATTGTCAATATCTTTTCTACAGGATTTTGTGGATTAAGGCATTGGCTTTGGTTTTAAATACATGATTTGGTGCATGATATTGCACGGTATTTGGGAAGAGATTCCATAATCGTAAGATACCCTTTTGTGTTTAGACCCGAACAAAGGCAAGTCCAGAATCTATCTTTTGTTGAAAACATTGGAGTTGAAAATTTTCCCGTCCACAAATTTGGAAGTGTGAGAACCATACTATTTCCTACCCCAGGAGTTGGAGCTAACAGTGCAGTGTTTTTGCTTAAATGCACATCACGGTGCAAACGCTTGCGACATTTAGGTTTAAGTGATTCTATTAATTTCTATGTACGAGGCTTTGCCTCCTTACGTTGGCAAGTTGAAACGTTTAAGATATCTGAGTCTTGAGAATAACAAATACTTAAAGAGACTTCCTGATTCTATTTGCAACCTACTAAAGTGAAATTTTTTATACTTGGTGGATGTGCAGAGCTTGTAACACTGCCTAAAGGCTTAATAAAATTTATCAGTCTTCAACATTTGGAGATAACCACAAAGCTATGCATGTTGCCAGGGGATGAGATTGCAAACTTGAGTTCTCTTCAGACTCAATCGAATTTTGCAACAATTTGGAATCTTTGTTTGGAGGGGCTAAACTTTCTACTCTTAAAGTATTGTGCATTGCCAATTGCCAGAGTCTAAAGTCGTTGCCACTTGATATTGAACATTTTCCTGAATTAGAGACTTTGTTAGTTGACAACTGTGATGTGTTGGGATTGTCAAAGGAAGATAGCAACCAAAACTCCAACATGAGGCTGAAGATTGTAAATTTCATTTCATTGCCACAGTTGGTGGCCTTGCCTCATTGCCTTCAGGGTCCAAGGACACTTTGCAATACTTGTTAATTTCAAGATGCAACAATCTTGTGGGGCTTTCTGAATGGCTATCAGCCATGACTTGTCTGAAAACACTGTGTCACAAGTTGTCCTAATATTTTGTCTCTCCCTGATGACATCCATCGCCTCACCACCTTTGAACGATTGGAAATTGATGCATATCCTTAATTGCTTCAACACTTGAGCATAGATGAACCAGAAGAAGTCGAGGAAGAGGTAGAAGAATTGAAGAGCCAAAGGCAGAGGTAAGCTTCAAAACACAGATAAATGTTGGTTTTTCTCTGTTTTGGGTTGACACAATGTGTGTTGTTGTTCTTGAGGAATTCTTTAATTAATCATAATGCTTTTTATGAGTGTGCCACTTCAATAGAAATTGAACTTGGATAATTTGTTTGAATTGAACACGGAATGGAGCAGGGAATTTCAGATATGACACCTCCAATCAGGTGAGTATCCAATTTTTTTACTGTGTCGTGTGTACCTTTCCTGTGTGTTTAAATTAATTCTTTTGATTGAATGTATTTAATTTGTCGTTTTGGTTGGCTGCCTGGGTTCTGATATTAAGTACTCATTGCTCAACAACAATATTTCGGTACGAATAACTTTTTGTGAAAATGTTACAAATGACATTTTAATCAATTAGGGAGAGATAATGTCCGAGTGAGGAGGAAAAACTTTTTAAACTTAGTGAGAATATCGACCAAGGGTCTGAGTGTTGTTAAAAATAGAAAAAAGTTTTATAAAATCTCTCGTGTTTAATTCCTACGAATAAAAAAATAGAAAGAATATTGTTTCTCCGAAGAAAAGTTTTATAGTTTCTTTGCTTCAAGAAAAATTTGTTCATACCTTTTAATAATTTCTTTTAAGTGTTTTGGTTATTTGAAAGATATGTTCTTATTCATGGTTTATACCAGCACACGAGTTTGTTAATTTGCTTTAGTGGGTAGATAGATGAATTCAAGGGCTAAATGAAACGGAATTCCTTTCATAACACACAAGTACATACACTCAGTTTGAAAATTAAATTTACCTTATGATTTAACTAGAACATTATAAAAATTACATTTATCTTATGATGTAATTACTTTATATTTCTCTATAATATATCCTGCCATGCTCCTATTTTAATTTTTAAATATTTAATCGTAACTCATACTCATACTGGCATATGTACTCAGAAGCCGCCCCAACTCGACAGCAAACTCCTCCCGTTCCACATATTGGTGAAACTTACAAAACTAAATAGGCTGCAATATGGTAAAATTGAGGAGTATGTGTCCTTTGTCACCTAAACATCCCAATTTTGATTTCAAACATTTCATCGTTAAGTTGTAAGAAGCTGAGCATCCGCAGAACGGTCAATTCTGAAGGACTATTGGAAGAATAATTCATGGTTGATGAATTATGATGTACTTTTTGAAAGTACATGACCCATGTTGATATGCTACCTAGCTATGTTGCATCTTAATTTTGTTCTTTTGAACTAAAAAAAAAAAAACAGAAGCATTCATGAAGCCATGTAGCTCTGCATTTAAATTAGCTATCTTAATCTTTCGAGTTTCAATTTGCAGCCTGAGAATCCACCATAAACACGTAAGTAGGAGCTTGCTTTGGTTATCGGAGTGTTGGAGGTGTATTCTTGGAAATGCCAGTCCCTTTGTTTTGCTTCTACTCCCTGCAACTAATGCAGATTAATGTCTTGGTAATTAAAAGTCTCTCAAGAAGAGAAAGCCCTGTTTTCCATTCTACATCACTTGAAACATTCTAAACATTCTTCTGGCTTTACTGCTTTAGTATGTATTAATTATATATATTTCTAGAGTCAATATCGGTCTCTTTTTTTTTTTCCTTAACAGATATTAGTTGTTAGTTCGTCAATTTTTGTTAACAGAGAGATTTGAACCCACTATTTATCCTTCTTTACCACCATGTCAATCTTATATTATGTATGGAGTCATTTCTTCCATGACCTTAGCCTCCGAGGTTTCTGTAGCGCTTCCACATCCAAGTATCTGTGATTAATAATTCCATTGGTTTGACATAAAGTCTAATGTTATTCTGGTTTCGATTATGATCATACTACAGACAAAATCTTATATAAAGATCATACTACAGGTATCTATAGCATTTTTAGTAATTTTGTTGGCCAAGATTTGCATCTACTACAGAAAGAATACCAGTACATAATATTAATTTTGAAAATTTTATTATGAATCTATCGTGCCTAATTTTATGTGCCAAACAACGCCCTTCTTAAAATACTTTTTTTTTTAATTTCAAATTTGTTGTCATTTAAAATAATTTTGTAGGCTATGTTTTGTAAAATTAGTTGAAAACTACATACAAAAATTAGTTGGTTAGTTGAAAACTTATACCTAGTAACTTTTAACCTAACTTAATTGAATAATAAGTTTGTTAAAATTATTTATTTAAGTAACTAAAAATAAAAATGACAAAAATAAATATATTTTTGTGATATTTTTATATAAACTAAATTTTGTCAATAAAATATAATTATAATTTATATCAAGATTAAGAAATTTGTGGCGTCTATGTCACAATTTATTTAATACTTTAAAAAAATAATTTTTGATGACTTTTAACCACTAAAAAACCTAGTAAAATATAATAATAATAATAATAATAATAATAATAATAATAATAATATTGTAAAGACATCCATAATTATTTTATATATTGTAAATAGATATTGTGTTAATCCTACCAAACAATAATGAGGATATATTAATCAATTAAATTGAATCTTTAATTTGGAATGTGAGTAATTTTGGTCTTTTATTTTGTTAGTTATGTTTGACAAAATTAGTTGAAAAATTAGTTATATAGAAGCTAGAAGTTGAAAAACTATCTTACCAAATTAGAAAGTGTTTTGTAAAATTAGATATTGAAGTAATCGAAAATATAAAATGATAGTAAAATAATAAAATCATGATTTATTTAAAAAAGATAACAACGAAAATGAATAAATATATCAAAAATAAAGTAGAAGCAAATATAAAAAGTTACCGAACAATCAAATGAGCTTTTGAACTAGTAAAAAAACTAAAAAGTAAATGAAATGCCTTATCGAGTATAACCTAAATAAACATGATGTATCATTAGCTTTTTTTTACCAAAAAAAAATCTTTAAATTCTCATTTCTTTTACTTAAATAATAAATAGAATTGATTAAAGAATTTTAAACCTTCAACTCAAAAGTTGTTAAATAGATATGAAATTTAACTTCAATTTTTTTTTTAAATTCCTACTTCAAATTATAATTCACATCCAATAAAATTCTTCATATTTGATCAAAGTATAACTAAATTTATCACTAAGGAAAAATAATTAATACGTGCTAAATGTGTCGAATGGCGGTTGCTAGAATTAGGAAGTTCTATAAAAAAAGAGGCACAAGGGAATCTATAGAAGTGGCTTTTAACTACTTTTGCAATATGTGAATCT
This sequence comes from Glycine latifolia, assembly GCA_013407115.1. NCBI lineage: Eukaryota > Viridiplantae > Streptophyta > Magnoliopsida > Fabales > Fabaceae > Glycine > Glycine latifolia. Next base: position 23,070,961 of record CM023943.1, read on the forward strand.
CTTGTTTCCGTTGATGCACAGTCTCAAGGCTATACCAATATTCAGTAATCTACCTTAACTAAAATCGATCAAGCTTACAGAAGTTAAGACTAAAGATCCAACACATTACAAATTAATGATTTGGGTTTTGAGAGGAGGTTTGAAACATATTCAAAGCATGTTTTGAAGATCTGGGTCTTAAAAGTATGGATGAGATGACATGGTATTTAGTTCAGCAAGTTTTAGCACATATGCTATTGGAGGAAAGGTTTTCATACTCTCTGTTTTGTCAAAGGAAGGAAAATGGAAAATCTGAGATATTTATAGTTAAGGGTGGAAGGTTTTGGAGGGTTTATATAAAAATGAACTAAATATGGACTTCCCTTAGAGCCAAAGTCATGTGAAACAACTCTAAGTGATCAATTGATATGTATAAAAACCCTGAGAGAATGTGTCCTTAAGTGGATTATCTTCTCTTGGAAGTGCCATATACGTCTGCGGAAAGTCTTGAGAGAATGTGCCCTTGAGTGGATGATCTTCTCTTGTTATATCTGTGTTGCATTCCCGATGTTGGTAGTGCCCAACGGAATGATACCTATGTTGTGATATACATGTGATGTATCTTATGAGAGCCATGGTAGCTAGACTATGTGATGCCGATTTTGATGCTATGTGTCGTGGAAGTGAACCAGGGGGAGAAGAGACCTCCAAGGATCCTGAGTTTACTGAGATTGTATCTCACCCCGGTTGAGGATTATATCTTTGCGGGTAATGTCCAGAGACCGGATGGTGGATCCCGTGATAAGAGGCCCGAGTGGGAAGATGGTTCTGCATGAACCTTGAGCTGATTATTTTGAGAGCATGTTGGCTCATTCGGCTTTAATTATGCCTATATATATATTTTGTAATCCCTGAGGGGAGGATGCACGATTGATGTACACTATAGTATATATATATTTTGGGAGATTCACCATACATAATGTAAATACAGGATTGTAGATGACGCATGATGACGTCATTTATTAATTGCTTTCGTAATGATTAGTTTTCATCATTAATTGCTGCGCTTAAAGACCATAATCGAATATTAATGAATCGGATGCATACGGGACGTTGCAGGCACATTCAATATTCTTGATGCAGCTAAGAAAATATCACGAGCAAGTTTCAAATTCTCAAAAGCATCTGCAGACACAATTGAATAATGTAAGTTTAATACAATGTGGTCTTGGCTGTTGTGTGACAGCTGTTTTGATTGAAGTGTTTGCTTCATTTCTAACTAAAAATTAACATAATATAGGTACTATTTCTGATAGTTATGACTGAGTTAAGATGAAAACCTGCATAATGTACCATACAGACCATGTAACACAACTTGAAACTGTAAGAATTGAATCCTTTAACCAATCTTCATTTATAGCAGCACTTTTCCCTGAAATATGCATTAGAGGATGCCATAAATTTCTCATAATTGGTCCTTTGTATAGTGTGATGATCAAAACACAAGCTGGGAGGAGTAAATTACAGAAACAATGCCATCTCTGGTAGAGAGAATGAGGATATCAGCACAGTGTGTGTGAGGGTAGAGTTGTGATGCTTCACTAATGCTGGACTCCACAAGAAGGAGTTTGTTTGAGAAGGAAACAAATAGAAGCTTTTGGTTCAAAAAATTTTGGTACATTGAGACCATCAAAGAAGCTTTGGAAAGAAAAGAACAAATACTTTCATATATAAAAAATTAACTGACAAAAGAAAATGACCAACATGCACCTTGCAAACACAGAACAAAAACCAAGCTTAATTACCTGAACATCACAGTCATGGAGGATGTTTTTGAGCCAGGAGAAAGCAGTGTTCTTGTGACGCTTGTAGAGAAGCTTGACTTAAGAGTGTATTCATTACTATCCCCATACAAAATCTAGAGGTAGCATAATATCCTTCAAGCACAAGAGGAGTTTTTACCTATTTATCTAATGATTGCAGCAAGATAACAATTTCATCTTGACCTTAATCTAGTATATCTCCAAGTTGAACCAACACTTAATGCATGTAGAAAAAAAGGTCATATGTTAAATCTCTCAATTTTATGATACAGATTAAAGACACATATCGATAATAATCACTAATTAAACATGTAATTAACAATAGATTTGAAAATAAAGGAAGATATCTTACTGAGAGAGTTATCGGAAGTTTCCTCCTCACTGTAGCATTTTCACAAACACCTTATGGGAAGTTAAAAATGGACTGGATAGTATTTTTGAAGGCAGACATCACCTTCGTTTTGTATTTACAGCCACAAAAAAATATTTTCATTAAAATCTTCAGAGATCGTAAATTCACATGACTCTTTCATGCATGCCGAGATTCCAATTCCCTTCCAAAAAATAAAAAAACAACTTGAAGTAGGTAAAAGTATTTTAACTTTTCCTCGTGATCTTTGCAGTAATACGGAAATTATCTGTTACATTATTCTCCCGGTCCACCAATGCTTCAATTACTAATAAAATATGTATTATAGTAACACAGCTGAATTGATACATGTTTAGTTTATGAAAGAAAATAAATATGTGAGTAAAATCTGGCTGAGATTAATCTTATAACTGGTCATTTAAAGAAATGAAACTTATGAGAATATTTTGAATATCAGAAAAAAAATCTTAAGATCTTAATTAAGGTGATAACAAATCAAAAACTAAATATTACCACAGTTCGCATTGACAAATTTAAGTGAATAATAATTGACAAAATAGTATTTTATAGTTAAAAAAAGAAGTAGCCGTAGAGGAAAAAAACATTTTAAAATTTGAAAGAAAAGACGGTTACCGCGAGTGGGATTCCGAGGACGGAGAAGAGAGCTAACGCGCCGGCTTTGATGGCGGTTGGAGGAGGCAGCGGTTCCTGGTGGCCGTTGGGGAGTACGGTGTATTGGCGCGAGTGGTGGGCCATCTTGGTAACCAAAACGATCATGGCCAAAGAAACCGCGAGCACGAAGTTAACGATCCCCCATAGCCTCTTGACGCCCCCAACCCCACGCGCCAGCACTTCCACTCCCAACGACGTCGCACCGAGCACAAGGGAGTTCAACATGAGCCCCAGCGCACCCGCGCGAACACCCCTATCTTGGCACCCTCTCATTGGCTGAGACTCTCTTCATCCCACATCATCACGTCGGGAATGTCTTCTCCTCAGCCCCTGGTCCAGGTTGACACGGGCTCCACACAACTTACAGGTACTGTTAATAAGAGTGCATGAGTAGAATATAAATTATTCCCACAATTGATTTGATATTTAGATTTTTTAACTAAAATATGGGATTTCATATCTGGTATACATATAGAGACTTGTGATTAAAGATATTATTTTGTTTTAAAATAAACTGATCTGATAGAAAATAAATTAATTAAGTGATAAATAAAATCTTAAATACCTATTAATTACCAAAAAAAGCACCAGTTTGATAATTCTGTAATGCAACTCTTTCACTTAATAAAAGTCTTTTTATGAACCTTTTCACATCTTTTAAGTTGATAAATAATTTTTTTCATAAGTAGAAAGAAAAAAATGTAATTAATTTAAATAATTTAAAGTAAATAGAAAAACTGACTGAGTTCGAATCTAGTTTGATAATAAATTTCAAATAAAGAAAATCCCTTATGTTTCTGAGAGTTTCAACTACATGTGGGAAAGTTTTCCTACATGAACCTTGGAAACATCTTGAGGCCATAAAAGCACTGGTCATTTCATCATCATGTGAAAGTAAAGAGCACATAAAAGCAAAGCTAGTAAATTAATATGATCATGTTACCTAAAGGGTTTGAAACGATGGCGCCCTTCTCCCCTGAACCTTATGGGACCCTCTTGGTTTTTCTCACACTCTTCCATCCGATTAAAGCACTTGGCCAGGTAGGTGCCTTGCAGTTGCTGAGATGCAACCTGATATGCAGTTTAAGAAACCTGAAGTCATATAACTGAAGAGACAAAATCGGATAATAGAATGCCACATGCAAATAACATGACATGCACCTGCACTGTAGCAGGAAGAAATTTCATCTAGGAATCCACTTTAGAGAGTACGGTTTTGAGTTCTTCGATATTCAGTTCAATAGTTTTTTTCCAACATCTTCCTTGTACCCTTTCAACAAATCAGCAATGTTGTGCATCTGTTGACTCTTTAGATATAGCTCTACCTGAGGGTATCTCTCACAGATATCATCCAATACCTCCTGAAATTCTTTGACAGTAAGAGTTCATGAATTGTCTTTGTCAGCCTTCTTAAATATTTCCGCAATATCTTCCTGAAATGCCAAAACTCAAATAATAATCAACAACAGGACGAAAGATAACATCTGAAATTCCAATAAATGGTAAAAATCAAGCAAGTCCCAGAATATCAATAGATTTTAGCTTATGAAACATTCAGCTAGCTTGGCAAGGCAATAAGTACTGGTGAGCACAAAGTTATTAACCAAGATGTGTGCTAAGTGTATAAATAATATGATAAAGATTTTACTATTTCATCAAAGTTAAATAGATATCTTACTCAATGAAGAACAATAAAGAAACAAATTAAAGCCAAGTGTAATGTTACAAACTTAACAGTATTGATACGAATAAGTTTCCGTAAGAATGGAATATAGCCGGTGTGTTGCACATGTGTGAGAACATGCACTAGCAACAACGTCCAATATTAATTAAATAAATGATGAAGAAATACCATGACTTTTCGCTGGTTTATTCTAGCACAATCACCAAGTGCATACACGTTGTTAGTTGCTTCAACTCTCAACCATTCATCAGTAGCTACGGCACGTCTGTTACTCTGTTCAGAATAATTTAACTCCACTCCAGTTGGACCACCTCCAACACAGAGTACTAAAACCAAACACCTTGTGAGCATTGCATTGACTCACTAAATCAATCAAATTAATATTTAATAGGCATGACAGTATTCTTTATCACAGATCAAGAGAAAACAATTATTCACCACACCAAAAGTATCCATAGTCAAACCCAAAATCCTTCCAATCAGCAAGAAAAACACAATGGTTCCACACAAAAGCATAGCAGAATTGGTCCCAAAAATTGCAAAATCCAAGAAACGAAAGAACGTATAATGAGAATGTAGAATCCATTTTCATTGAAGAAGCTTCTTCTTAGGTGAGAATAGAATCCAAAACCCGAGTAGAATCCAGATACGTACTTGGCAAGGTTGGCGAAGCTGCTGTCGAGGTTTGACGACCTTCTGAAGCGTGAAACGGTGATGTTTGATGACCTACATAAATTTATGTTTGTAGAGATAGATGATTTTTCTTGTAATGCTAAGTTAATTGATAGAGATGATTTTTTTTTTATAAAAGAGTTTTGGAGAAAATATTTATTTGTTCTAATAAATTAATATTAGTTATCAAATATCAAATATTAAATAACCGTAAAATAGTTGTGTAAAAATGTTATGTAGTGTATATATACTTGAAAGCTGGTTTTCGGTTTGTGCCAAAGACGGTAAGAGAACAAATATGGGCATCAACTTGTCCATTAATCACTACAAAAGAAAAACATCATTTAGCAACAAGAAAAATCAGTCGCGAAATCTTTGTATTCGGTCGCTAAATATAGATGTATAATATGGAGCGAATTGGGGTGAATATGGATTAGTTTTGATAAATTGAATATTTTGCACAATGCACAGCCCTACTTTTCAAATCAAAACCAAAGGTGGGAGCTCCTCCCTTCCCTCCACAATATCATCATCTTCTCCTCTTCATCATATATTTCCTTTATTTTCCTACCAAATTCCTTGTACGATATAATCATCATTTAAATACCAGTACTACATGAAGTTGTGCATATCAATACAAATGAAAGGAAAAAGCACCACAGTTAAAACATATTATACGAACCATCACGAACAACAATCTACATAATTGAAAATACCCGCTGAAAAGAATCAATAAATAAAATAAGGGGCTTCAAAGCTTATTTGTGTCATTAAATAATTTCTCTTCGCCTTGCTCTTCCTCTTGTTCTTCTTCCACTTTCACGAATCTTATGGCTCATCAATGTCTTTGTTTTTTATATGTGATATTTTGGGCCAAAACTCTCCAACATGGGGCTGACATTTTCTACATAATTCAGGACAACCTTTAATAATCAAACTTTCAAGTGCAGTGAGACAATGGATATTATCCGGGAGAGTTCGAAACTTTGGACAATTTTTTATTCGAAGTATTTTCAGATTAGTCAGAGTTGACAGCCACTCCGGAAGCATTTCAAGATTGTCCCAGTTGAAAATTAACAAGCACTGTAAGGAATCGGCAATTTCTTGAAGCCATTGTGGCAAGGCCACCAGCTGTGACCAATTTGCAAATTCAACATGTTTTAACTTCAACATGGGGCTTGGTTCATTCAACCGTTCCAAGTCCAAATTATCACAATTTGCAACACACAAATTTTCTAATTTAGGAAAATTTTCAACAACCAGTGGCAAGGATTTTAGACTTTGACAGTCAATAACATTCAATCTTTTAAGAGCAGGGAATTTCCCCCCTCCGAAGATAGACTCCAGATTAGGGCATGATCGAATTTCTAGAAGTGCAAGCGAGCTCAAGCTGCTAATCTCATTGTGAGGCAAAACAGATTGCTTTGTGGTTATCCCCAATATCTGGAGACTGATCAATTTTCTTAATCCATTGGGCAATGCTTCCAGCTCCTTGCAACCATTAAGTTTCAACACTCGCAGATTTTGGAGATTGCAAACAGAATCTGGGACTCTCTTAATATTTTGATTATGTATAATGCTGAAAGTTCTCAAGTGTTTCAACTTGCCAATTGAATGGGGCACAGTCTCGCATGCGGAATAACTTAAATCCAAAAATCGCAAGCATTTGAACTTTGACAAACAAGTATTTAGTAAAGCTTCACCGCTGGCTCCTGCAAAACCATTTGGAAACGTTGCGCTTCTCACAGCTGCTGAATTTTCGGGGAATGGATTTTGCCAATTGTTTCCAACAAAAGATATATGCCGAACACTCTCAGGAATATTTTGAATGCGGGAATTTATGAGTAGACACTCATCTTTTGCAACAAACACGGCAAGATCATGCACCAAATCATGTATTTTAAATGAATAAACAGTGGCATAGTCAATAAAATCGTGGAGAAAAGATCTTGACCGTAGTTCATCCAAATACCGATTGGCAAGATCAATATCTTCTAGTGTGTGATTTTCCGTTGGTGATGCAAGGAGTCCGAGTGCCCCCCAATGCGATTGTACTCGATAACTATTGAATCTATAATCCTTCGGGTAAAGGGAAAACATTGCAAAACATTGCCTCAAATAGGATGGCATTTGATCATAACTTAATTTAAGCGAAGGTAAAATGTCATCTTCTCTCTGTTGCAAATTCCAAATTTGGTTGTCTCTCACAAATACCCACTCATTTGCCTCAAATTTCAGAAAGAGTAAGCTCCCTAATGTTCTGACTGCCAATGGAACCCCTTTACCTTTTCTCACAATTTCTCTGCCAATATTTACTAAATGAGGATAGTTTTCCTCTTCTCCTTCTTTAAATGCCCATTTGACAAACAAAGACAATGAATCCTCCGGAGAGAGACCTTCTAAAATGTGAGATGGAACAGTGCCCATCATGGAAGCAATGGAATGGCTACGTGTAGTCACTAGAATTTTACTTCCTGCAGCACCTACTTGTATTAAATCCCTCAGCTCAACCCCATCTGACACGGTCATCATTCCACACATCATCTAAGACGAGTAAGAATTTTTTACCAGCATGTTTGTTGTTCAATTGATTTTGCAGTTGCTCCAGATCCAACATGTTTAAATTCTGTTGGCAAGGAGGAGCATGAGCAGAAGCTAAATCATTGGCAGAATTGATGATTTTGATAATGAGTTGCTTAATGTCAAAGTCAACAGAAACACACACCCACATCTTCAGTGAGAAACACTCATGTATCCTCTTATCATTGAACACAAACTTTGCAAGTGTAGTCTTTCCCAAGCCTCCAATCCCCTGAATGGGGACGACAGAGAGACTTGTATCATCATCATTAGGATTACGCTGCATCAAAAGCTCTACGATCTTTTCTTTATCGCACTGCCTTCCTATCACATCTGAATCCCTCACACGGGAGTGTGTCATGTCTCTCTTATGCACAACACGTCTATCAACATCAATTTGTTGAAGACCAAACTTATGCCTATCAACTGCAACCTTGTCTAGCCTCTTGCTGATATCTTTGATTTTTTGAGACATATTGTAACGAAAAACAAGTGGATTAGAAGTTGATGAGAAGTGACTTACCTTGTCTTTGATGGTACCATGAACTTTGACAACTTGCTTTCGTTGTCTATTGCACTCAAATTCATCCAGCACATCTTCTGCATAGGTGAAGACACGTTTGAGCTGCCTCAGCCATTCCCGCAGCTCATGGTTCTGCTCCTGCTTTTGCTCTGCATCTAACAGCACAGCCTGGACAATTGAGAGAGACTGTATAAGCTCTTGTAGATGGTGGTATAAACCCAGCACCCGAGAAGCTTCTGCGTAAGCCGGAGAAGCAAGCTTTCTTATGAGTGACGCAGCGATGTTGAAGAGAAATGATTCAGCCATGGTTATCAAGATTTCGAACACCAGCGGTTGGAACGCAAAAACACTTGTTGCCTTGTCAACTTCCTTGTTCCATGGGGCGAGGTTAGTGGTGTTAATCATACGTACGCTCCTGAGTCCTAATGTTCTTGCTTTAACTTAATAATTTATTCCTCATGTCATAATAATAAGAAACATTTACGTAACTTTTTCTCTTTTTAATTAGTTTATAACATGAATTTCGTACTTTAGAACCTAATAATGTTGCATGCCACCGTATATCTTTGACTCTGTGCCATGCTATTTACTCCCTCCATCTCTAAATAAATAACACATTGTTTTGGAAGTTACTTATCCTTTTTATTATAACATTTTCTTAAAACATTTTTTGCATTATTTTTTTTTAAAAATTATTTTAGTCCATAAATAATAAATAAATATTATGAATTGTCTATTTATCTTTCATACGAAAATTGAAAATTTGAAGATTTTAATTTTAAAATTTAAAACTCCCCTGTTACTACTATACGTTAATCGTTTAGGTGAAAAGTAATTATTTAGGTGAAAAGTAGTTAAGTAGAAAAAAGTGATATAATTAGTTCCAATAATTTTAAGGATAATTTTAAAAAAATATTATAATTATAGATAAATTTAATACTATTAACTAAGTTAATTAATTTTTTTAATATGTGTGAATTAATTATAAACGTCTTATAATTAGAGCATCTCTAATAAAAGTGCTTACATTAGTTATTTAACTTTGCTTAACATCTTTTTCTACTAAATCAGATGATGTGGCATTACTTATATAAGCATAGCTACTTAACAAATTTATATCATAAAGAAAATATTTTTCAAGTATTATAGGACTCACAAAATTAAGTTAATCACCCACTTCATCAACCTTAGCATTGAAGTGAATTTCATGTAGAGTATTTAAATTTATGTGGAATTGTAAGGTCCCACAAAATTACGATAAGTAACCTATCTAAACAATTGTGCATTGTAGATGCTCTAAGGAATAAAGGGACTACTTCTTGTTTAGTGAAACATTTAATCCCTTGAAGAGTACTCTTTGTAACGAAGATATGAAATATTATAGACTTATTACTAGTAACTAGTTTTTGACTCGTGTGTCACACGTGGTAAAGTTTGTTTGTTTAATTACATGGTGATTTTATATTAAATAATATAGTTGTATAATAAAAAAAATCATTTAAGTCTTTTAGTTGAATTATTTGTTTTGACATATAATAAATAAATCATTAAAAAATATAATTTAATTTAATAAAAATTAGATAGCATGTGTTCCTTTAAAGCAAATATTATTGTTACAAAGAGTTGTAAATGTTACATCCCTTGGGGGAGCACTTGGTTTTCTTCCATCACCAAATAGAAATCAAATATTGAAAGATGGTGCAAATCAATATTTGTGATTGTTGAGTACAAGTGTAAAGTAATGTCTCACATCGGATAGAAATGGAAAAGTTGAGCACCATATAAGTGAGGAGAAGACCCATAAACCTGAGTCTTAAGGTTTTTGGTTAAGGTGTGATGTCTAATTCACTTATATGGTTACTCATGTGTAAATCTCTCCGATATTTACCCTCTCGATTCCCCAACACAATTGTCAATATCTTTTCTACAGGATTTTGTGGATTACGAACAAAGGTAAGTCCAGCATCTATCTTTTGTTGAAAACATTGGAGTTGAAAATTTTCCCATCCACAAATTTGGAAGTGTGAGAACCATACTATTTCCTACTCCAGGAGTTGGAGCCAACAGTGAAGTGTTTTTGCTCAAATGCACATCACGGTTGCGGTATTTAGATTTTAGATTCTATGTACGAGGCTTTGCCTCCTTACATTGGCAAGTTGAAACATTTAAGATATCTGGGTCTTGAGAGTAACAAATACTAAGAGACTTCCTAATTCTATTTGCAACATACTAAAGTTGAAAGTTTTGATACTTGGTGGAGCTTGTAACACTGCCTAAAGGTTTAAGAAAATTGATCAGTCTTCAACATTTGGAGATAACCACAAAGCTACGCATGTTGCCAGAGGATGAGATTGCAAACTTGAGTTCTCTTCAGACTCTCAGAATCGAATTTTGCAACAATTTAGAATCTTTGTTTGGAGGGACTAAACTTTCTACTCTTAAAGTATTGTGCATTGCCAATTGCCAGAGTCTAAAGTCGTTGCTTCTTGATATTGAACATTTTCCTGAATTAGAGACTTTGTTAGTTGACAACTGTGATGTGTTGGAATTGTCAAAGGAAGATAGCAACCAAAACTCCAACTTGAGGCTGAAGATTGTAAATTTCATTTCATTGCCACAGTTGGTGGCCTTGCCTCATTGCCTTCAAGGGTCCAAGGACACTTTGCAATACTTGTTAATTTCAAGCTGCAACAATCTTGTGGGGCTTTCTGAATGGCGAAAACACTGTCACAAGTTGTCCTAATATGTTGTCTCTCCCTGATGACATACATCGCCTCAGCACCCTTGAACGATTGGAAATTGATGGATATCCTTAATTGCTTCAACACTTGAGCATAGATGAACCAGAAGAAGTCGAGGAAGAGGTAGAAGAATTGAAGTAAGGGCCAAATGCAGAGGTAAGCTTCAAAACATAGATAAATGTTGTTTTTTTCTCTGTTTTGGGTTGACACAATGTGTGTTGTTGTTCTTGAGGAATTCTTTAATTAATCATAATGCTTTTTATGAGTGTGCCACTTTACTAGAAATTGAACTTGGATAATTTGTTTGAATTGAACACAGAATGGAGCAGGGAATTTCAGATAGGACATCTCCAACCAGGTGAATATCCAAATTTTTTTAATGTGTAGTGTGTACCTTTCCTGTGTGTTTAAATTAATTCTTTTGATTGAATGTATTTGATTTGTTATTTTGGTTGGCTGCCTGGGTTCTGATATTAAGTACTCATTACTCAACAACAATACTTCGGTACGAATAACTTTTTGTGAAAATGTTACACATGACATTTTAATCAATTAGGGGAGAGATAATATCCGAGTGAGGAGGAAAAACTTTTAAAACTTAAGTGAGAATATCAACCAAGGGTGTGTGAGTGTTGCAAAAAATAGAAAAAAGTTTTATAAAATCTCTCATACTGGGTTTAATTCCTGCGAATAAAAAAATAGTAAGAATATTGTTTCTCCAAAGAAAAGTTTTATACTTTCTTTGCTTCACTAAAAATTTGTTCATACCTTTTAATAATTTCTTTTAAGTGTTTTGATTATTTGAAAGATATGTTCTTATTCATGGTTTATACCAGCACACAAGGAGTTTGTTAATTTGCTTTAGTGGGTAGATAGATGAATTCAAGGGCTAAATGAAACGGATTTCCTTTCATAACACACAAGTACATACACTCAGTTTGAAAATTAAATTTACCTTATGATTTAACTAGAACATTATAAAAATTACATTTATCTTATGATGTAATTACTTTATTGTTTATATTTCTCTATAGTATATCCATGATCCTATTTTAATTTTTAAATATTTAATCGTAACTCATACTCATACTGGCATATGTAACTCAGAAGCAGCCTCAACTCGCAGCAAACCCTTCCCATTCCACATATTGGTGAAACTTACAAAACTAAATAGGCTGCAATTTGGTAAAAAATTGTGGAGTATGTGTCCTTTGTCACCTAAACATCTCAATTTTGATTTCAAAGATTTCATCATTAAGTTGTAAGAAGCTGAGCATCCGCAGAACGGTCAATTCTGAAGGATTATTGGAAGAATAATTCATGGTTGATGAATTATGATGTACTTTTTGAAAGTACATGACCCACGTTGATATGCTACCTAGCTATGTTGCATCTTAATTTTGTTCTTTTGAAAGAAGAAAAAAAAAAAAAAAAACAGAAGCATTCATGAAGCCATGTAGCTCTGCAGTTGAATTAGCTATCTTAATCTTTCGTGTTTCAATTTGCAGCCTGCGGAATCCACCATAAACACGTAAGTAGGAGCTTGCTTTGGTTATCGGAGTGTTGGAAGTGTATTGTCGGAAGTGCCAGTCCCTTTGTTTCGCTTCTATTCCCTGCAACTAATGCAGATTAATGTCTTCGTAGTTAAAAGTCTCTCAAGAAGAGAAAGCCCTATTTTCCATTCTACATCACTTGAAACATTCTAAACATTCTTCTGGCTTTACTGCTTTAGTATGTATTAATTATATTTATTTGTAGAGTCAATATCCGTCTCTTTTTTCCCCGACAGATATTAGTTGTTAGTTTGTCAATTTTTATTAGCAGATATATTCGAACCCACAACTTATCTTTTTCTTTTTTCACTCTTTACCGGCAAGTCAATCTTATAATATATGGAGTAATTTCTTCCATGACCTTAGCCTCCGAGGTTTCTATAGCGCTTCCACATCCAGGTATCTGTGATTAATAATTCCATTGGTTTGACATTAAAAAAATCTTATGTTATTCTGGTTTCGATTAAGACCATACTACAGACAAAATCTTATATTAAGATCATACTACAGGTATCTATAGCATTTATAGTAATTTTGTTGGCCAAGATTTGAATCTACTACAGAAAGAATACTATTACATAATATTAATTTTGAATATTTTATTATGAATATATCGTGCCTTATTTTATGAGCCAAACAACGCCATTCTTAAAATACTTTTTTTTTTCAAATTTTGTCATTTAAAATAATTTGGAATGTGTGTTAATTTTTTGTCATTTAAAATATATATTAATCAAATACATTGAATCTTTAATTTGGAATGTGTATAATTTTGGTCTTTCTATTTTGTCAAGTCAAATTAAGGTTACGTTTGATAAAATTAATTGAAAAACTAGGTAGAAGTTAAACGTTGAAAAATTATCTTATTAAATTAGAAATATTTTGGTAAAATATGAAAAATGTAAAATGACATCAAAATAATAAAATTATGATTTATTTAAAAAAGATAATAAGAAAAATAAATAAATATATCAAGAATAAAAGTGAAAAAAAAAATATAAAAAACTACTGAACAACCAAATGCATTTTTCAACTGGTAAAAAAAATTAAAAACCAGCTAAAATGCCTTATCGAATATAATCTAGGTAAATATAATGTATCATTAGTTTTTTTTACAAAAAAATCTTTAAATTCTCATTTCTTTTACTTAAATTTTAATAAATAGAATTGATTAAAGAATTTTAAACCTTCAACTCAAAAGTCATTAAACATATATGAAATTTAACTTAAAATACATTTTTAAAAAATTCCTACTTCAAATTATATTTCACATCCAATAAAATTCTTCATATTTGATCAAAGTATAACTAAATTTATCACTAAGGAAAAATAATTAACACGTGCTAAATGTGTCGAATGGCGGTTGCTAGAATTGGGAAGTTCTATAAAAAGAGGCACACAGGAATCAATAGAAGTGGCTTTTAACTGCTTTTGCAATATGTTATTCTCTTGTTTCCGTTGATGCACAGTCCCAAGGCTATACCAATTTTCAGAACTCTATCTCAACTAAACTCGATCAAGCTTACAGAAGTTAAGACTAAAGATCCAACACATTACAAATCAATGATTTGGGTTTTGAGCGAGGGGAGGTTTGAAACAGATTCAAAGCATGTTTTGAATATCTGAGTCTTAAAGTATCTGATGAGATGACATGGTATTTAGTTCAGCAAGTTTTAGCACATATGCTACTGGAGGAAAGGTTTTCATACTCTTTTTTTTTTCAAAGGAAGGAAAGTGGAAAACCTGAGATATTTATAGTTAAGGATGGAAGGTTTTGGAGGTTATGTATAGAATATAGTTAAGGGTGAATTTATACTTTTTATGCACGTCTCCATCCCGATTGGATTTTATCGAATTTGGATAAAGTTATGAAAAACTCGTCATATTTTTTAGAATTTTAATTTATTTATATACTTTAAAATATTAATTTTTATTTATAATTTAATTCAATTTTTATATTTTATTTCTCAAAGAAAATGTTCTAATTCAGGATCATCAATCATTTAATATTAAAATTTACATATTTTTTTATAAATATACTAGCTTTTAATTTGATTTCCTTTATAATTTTACTTTCTGTTTGTATTTCTTATCTTATTAAAAAAAAGCAAATATTTCAAGTCTATTATCATAAATTCATTACATATGGATGTCACATTTAATTTATTCAAGATTTTAACATGGGTTTATAAAGGTAACACAACAAAAAAAAATCTAACAACCAATATGATAATATTTTTATCACATGCTACAGTTTAATTTGAACAGAAAAAGAGACATAAAATAAATTAATAATTTCAATCTATTTACAAAAATAAAATAATATAAAAATAAGAATTAATTAAATTTTTATTCTCTGAATTTTTTCAAATTTTGAATTTTAGTCCGCAAATAATATTTTTGACTGATCCTCCAATATTTATTCTATGTCATCACATTATATAATAACACGATCATATAAATTTTTAATATTTTGAATCCTTTTTAATCATTCTGGATCATCACACACCCAAACAAGGCCTAAGCCAGTTTAAGATTCTTGAATTATTAATAAAGTGTATATATTTAAGGCCGATTTTGAACAAGATTCTTGAATTACTAATAAAGTGTATATATGTAGACGATTGACATGCATTAACATGCTTTATTTATGGATTATAATAAGATTTAGGGTCTTGTTAATCATTACCCTTTTGTATTGATTAAAAAATTAAAAGAATTTTTTTATTATCAGAAATTATACAAATATGCATTTAAAAATTATAATAAATCACATTTTTACATATTTCAATAAAAAAATTATTATTTTACTTCCTTAACCAGATCTAATCATATTTATATAAAATTTATTGATTTATTTGTCACTAAATTGTCTATATAACTAATTTATCATATTTTTGTATATTTAATGACTAAATTAAAATTTGTTAACTTTTAAAAACTAATTTATCAATGCCTCACACTTTTAATGTTAAAATTATGATTAGTCCCTTTATATATATATATATGAAAAGTTATTTTAGACTATCTTCGTAAGGTTAATAGATATACATTAAATTCAGATTACAACCATTTTCATTTTTTCCCATATGTCTTCCGAGATAGATATTTCAATGACTATTTATTTTTTCCGGCTGCTTTTTTTTTTCCTTTTCTTTTTCTATTTATCTACTTGTTTTTTTTTTCTTTGTAGCTTTTTTTTCATTTTTCTCAATGTCCTTTTTTACCACTTTTTAATTTTCTTAATTTCTTAAATAGTGTAAAATGGAGATTTATTTGACATCGAAGATAAATATAAATTACTAAACTAAAACCAAGCAAAAAATTCTGATTATTATTATATACAATTCTATGAGAATAAAGGAAAAACCCAAGATCATGTATATAAAGTGATATGTCCAGAAAAAAGAAAAGAAAAAATAACATTATCCCAGTGGGCAGTAGGTAGAGAAGTTGACTTGGAGACAAGAGTCTTGTTCTTCAGATCTGGTTTTTGGTTTCCTGACCATGGCGGAATCATTTCTCTTCAGCATCGCGGAGTCACTCCTATCAAAGCTTGCTTCTCAGGCTTATGAGGAAGCTTCTCGTGTGCTTGGTTTGTACGACCATCTCAAAAACCTTAAAGACACCCTATCATTAATCCAGGCTGTCCTGTTGGATGCTGATCAAAAGCAGGAGCAGAACCATGAGCTGCGGGAATGGCTGAGGCAGCTCAAACGTGTCTTCTTTGATGCCGAAGATGTTCTTGATGAATTTGAATGCCAAACACTTCAAAAGCAAGTTGTCAAAGTTCATGGTACCACCAAAGACAAGGTAAGTCACTTCTTATCAACTTCTAATCCACTTGTTTTTCGTTACAAGATGGCTCAACAAATCAAAGATATCAGCAAGAGACTAGACAAGGTTGCAGCTGATAGGCATAAGTTTGGTCTTCAACCAATTGATGTTGACACGCGTGTTGTGCACCGGAGAGAGATGACACACTCCCATGTGAACGATTCAGATGTGATAGGAAGGGAACAAGACAAAGGAGAGATCATAGAGCTCTTGATGCAGCAGAATCCCAATGATGATCATAAAAGTCTCTCTGTAATCCCCATAGTGGGGATGGGAGGCTTGGGAAAGACCACACTTGCAAAGTTTGTGTTCAATGACAAGAGGATAGATGGGTGTTTCCCATTGAAGATGTGGGTGTGTGTTTCTGATGACTTTGACATTAAGCAACTCATTATCAAAATCATCAATTCTGCTAATGATTCTGCTTTTTTCGCTGATGCTCCTGATCACCAACAGAATTTAAACAATATGGATCTGGAGCAACTGCAAAATCAATTGAGAAACAAACTTGCTGATCAAAAGTTCTTACTCGTCTTGGACGACGTATGGAATGAAGACCGTACTAAATGGGTTGAGTTGAGGAATTTAATTCATGTAGGTGCTGCTGCAGGAAGTAAGATTCTAGTGACTACACGCAGTCATTCCATTGCTTCCATGATGGGCACGGCTTCCTCTCATATTTTAGAAGGTCTTTCTCTGGAGGATTCGTTGTCTTTGTTTGTCAGATGGGCGTTTAAAGAAGGAGAAGAGGAAAACTATCCTCAGTTGATAAATATTGGCAGAGAAATTGTGAAAAAATGCAGAGGGGTTCCATTGGCGGTGAGAACACTAGGGAGTTTACTATTTTCCAAATTTGAGGCAAATGAGTGGGAGGATGTGCGAGACAATGAAATTTGGAATTTGTCACAGAAAAAAGATGACATTTTACCAGCCCTCAAATTGAGTTACGATCTCATGCCGTCCTATTTGAGGCAATGCTTTGCTCTATTTTCTCTTTACCCTAAGGATTTCAACTTTAGTATTTATGATGTGATTCCACTTTGGGGGCCACTCGGATTCCTTGCATCACCAAAAAAGAATAGGGCTCAAGAAGATATTGCGATTCAGTATTTGTGGGAACTATTCTCAAGATCTCTTCTTCAAGATTTTGTATGCCATGGCACCTATTGTACATTTTGCATACATGATTTGGTGCATGATCTTGCTCTGTTCGTTGCAAAAGATGACTGTCTACTTGTAAATTCCCACATTCAAAGTATACCTGAGAACATTCAGCATCTATCTTTTGTTGAACAAGATTTTCATGGCAAATCACTCACCCGAAAAGCAGTAGGTGTGAGAACCGTACTTCATCCTGGTGCTGGAGCGGAAGCCAACTTTGAAGCTTTCTTTACATTGGTTTCAATGTGTAAATACTTGAAGATTTTGCATTTAACGCATTCTACCTTTGAAACTTTGCCTCCTTTCATTGGGAAGTTAAAACATTTAAGATGTCTTAATCTTCGCAATAATAATAAAATTAAGAGACTCCCTGATTCCATTTGTAAGCTCCATAAGTTGCAGTTTTTGTTCCTGAATGGTGCACTGAGCTTGAAACACTGCCCAAAGGTTTAAGAAAATTGATAAGCCTCTATGATTTCGAGATAACCACAAAGCAGGCTGTTTTACCTGAGAACGAGATAGCAAACTTGAGTTATCTTCAATATTTGAGTATTGGATATTGTGATAATGTGGAGTCTTTATTCTCAGGGATAGAGTTTCCTGTTCTTAAAGCATTGACTGTTATTTTCTGTAATAGTCTAAAGTCTTTGCCACTTGACAGTAAACATTTTCCTGCATTAGAGACTTTGAATGTTATAAACTGTGTCAAGTTGGAATTGTTCAATGGCCATGAAGACCAAAACTTCAACTTAAAGTTAAAAGAAGTAGCATTTTGTTTGATGCCAAAGCTAGAGATTCTACCTCATTGGCTTCAAGGATGTGCTAACACATTACTATCCTTGTGTCTATCACACTGCCACAATCTTGAGGTGCTTCCTGATTGGCTGCCAATGCTAACTAATCTGAGAGTACTGCGTATTGAATGTTGTCCAGAGCTGCGGTCTCTTCCAGATGGCATCCATTGCCTCACTGCCCTTGAACATTTGAAAACCATATATTGTCCTGTATTATGCATAAAATACAAGCCGCAAGTTGGAGAGTGTTGGGACCAAATATCACACATCAAGCACATTACGATTGATGAACAAAATATCTGGAAGAAGAGGTAGTGGAAAAGAGGAAAAAGAATTCGATGAAGTTGAAAGCTTTCATAAATGTCGAAGGCCTTTTCTTTTTCATGGTTTCTGTAATGCAGATTGTTGTTCTTGAGCATTTTCTTAATCTGTTTTGATTTATGTCCTCCACATGATTGTGCCAGTCCACCAGAGATTGCACTACGGATGTTTGTTTGATGTAGACCAGTATGATGAATTGATGATATCTCTTTTATCTTCCTCTTTTTGTTTTTCTTTCTCTTTTATGGATACTTCAAAAATATTTTGGTTTGACGGAGGGGAAGTTCACCTAAGAGCCTCCCTGTCACTGATAGCTGTTCAAAATCTCTGTTTATTTTGCCTGATTTTAATTTTGATAATTCAGCTTTCACTGACATTGATTGACATCCTGATGACGATCAAATTATAATTTTAACAAATGTTGTTGCAAATTATATATAGAGATAGAATCTTTAGGTAATAGATGCGCTTAAATGGAGCACATTAGCGTCAACAATTTTGACTGGTGTGATTTTTCCAAAAATTTGGATACCATTCCATGCGATCCAGTGATTATTTATGTATGTTTTGTCTAGCAATTGCAAAAGCAAACAAAGATTGAAGGTAATCGCGAAAAGCATGCGCTGAAGTAGTGAAGTAGGTATGTATATATGCTTCTGTCTATGTTTTATATTGCCCCTGACCCTCATCCATTCAGACTTTTATTTCTCCTATTTATTTCTCCACATATGAAGGCATATTTTTGTTGTAAATATATCTAACCGGTTTCCCCCACTAAAAAGGAGTATCTTCTATTTTAGTCTTTTCTTTCTTTTTTTTCATTTTGATCTTTGTATGATTTTATCTAGTATTACAGATTAATGCATAACCCCACTCCACCAGCTACAGAAAAGTGAATATCATAGTGAACACGTCTCGGAAGTGAAAAATATCAAGGCATTCTCAAGATGTGCTAGCATTGTTTTCCGTCATTCATCACTTGAAAAGATTAAATTTTGAACTTTCTTCTGGCTTTAGTGTGTATTATTTGTATTTGTAGAGTCAATATCAACTTAAGCAGCCATTTCTTTCATGACCTTATGTATCTGGGATGAATATAATGCCATTGGTTTGAGATTAAAAAAGAAAATCTTATACAATGATAATGAGCCGAGACCCACTCACCCACCTATATATATTATCCTGGTTCCGATCAGGATCATACTCCATCGATTTTGGTCCTAAAATTGTCTCCAAATTAAAGATGAGAGGAAAATTTATAAAGGAAATCAAGACATAATAATAAGGTAATGTGGTTACCACACAGAAGAGCACGCAGTAAGCAAGAGTGTTAAGCAAGAGTATCAGCAATATCAATAGGTATAAGAATCTTGTTGGAGAACAATTCAATAAAATAAATCGAGCTGGTGGAAATTCAAGAGGATTTCTTTAGGAATTTGTTAGGTTTTAAATCTTTAAGGTATGATCACATCAATAATTTTAATCAAATGTCAATTATTGAATGCAGATTAAAAAAGTATTTGATGAGGAAGAGACAATGTTATTGTTGGTTTCACTGTTAAGTCTTACAACCTTTAGTTAAAAATTGCTTGTAGGGAGGATAATGTTGAGGTTGTATGAGTGATTTACAATTTAATTTGGAAAATAAATCAATATATTTTGGCATTGATTTACAATATATTTTGGAATTAAATTGTTAAGAGTATTTTATATATTTCAAAATTAAATTAAAAAACATTTTCCTTATTTAGATGGATTTTTTTTTGTCAACGTTTAAAGAAATTCCATGACTAAGACTTGTAATGTTATGCTATAAGAAATGCTTCCAATGGCCTTGAGACGTGTCTTGAATCTGAGACATAACTTACCTACCTAAACTTTATATATATATATATATATATATATATATATATATATATATATATATAT
>CM023943.1:23091609-23140479 GCA_013407115.1 Glycine latifolia
CAATAAAAGTATGCTTCGAGTACAAAAATGTATTTCATGGGCGTCAATTAAGACCGAGGCTAACCTGACAAAAAAAGGGTTCACTTGGATAACATTTGAACTAACCTTGCATAGTTGCATTGTCCAATTATGGATAATTACTTAATGCATCTCTTTTTTCGCTTGACATACCCCCAAAATACCTAATATTTCTTCCTTACCTTACCTCTCCCAAGTTGCACCTATCCTATACCTCCATGACCACTACACCTAACCTCCACCCAACCACTAAACACCATTGTCACACCCAAACACCACTAACGCACCAAACCCACCATTGTACCGCCACCCAACTACCCATGATCTACGTGCAACCCACGAACCTCCACCTATCCCATAGCACCACTCCCTCATAGTTAGTTATCAATTGGGCAATTTCATAATATATTTTGTATTACAAATACTCAATTTGTAATACATTTATATGTATTAATATAAGCTGGTTGTGGTGGTGTGGAGGGTGTGGTGATGGGTTTCAGTGGTCATGGAGGTTTGAGAGAGAGTTGGCTAGGGTTTGCTTGGAAGAGGAAGAGTAAAAATAGGATATTAGAAATTTTAGGAGTGCATCAAGCAAAAAATGGGATGCCTTAAGTAATTGTCCAAATTATGACACCTTCCTTTTTAATGCAAAATTATGACTCCTAAGTTACCAACAATGCACTTTAACAAAAGGATATATTTAATTCTTTCTCTCCGTGGCCTGGTAGTGATGGGACAAATCCAAAACAAGCACATAACAAGTCTAGTCTGAGTTGTAAATTATTGATCTAATCTT
Source organism: Glycine latifolia (assembly GCA_013407115.1). Lineage (NCBI taxonomy): Eukaryota > Viridiplantae > Streptophyta > Magnoliopsida > Fabales > Fabaceae > Glycine > Glycine latifolia. The sequence goes on from CM023943.1 coordinate 23,092,424, forward strand.
ATCCTATGTAGGAATAGGATGAGTAGGATTTAGATTGTTTGAGCTAGCATGTTAACTTGATTTTCTTAACGTATTCATATTATTAGATTCCCAAAATGTTGTTTTAAATAATTTATTCAATTAATTTGTATTTAAATTTAATATTAATATAAATAAATAAATACTTATTTTAAAAGTATTGTAAGATTTTGATAAAAAAAGTATAGTAAGATAGCTCTTATTGAAATGCATTTTGAATTAGACACTTATTCAGAAGACTTAATCATCTTAAGAGTAAGATTATTGAGGTTGTCAAACCATTAGCTCGTCAATCAACATGCATCTATCTGATGTGGCAGTTATTGGAAGCGACTAAGAGTCATCTCATTAGAGACTTACAAAATATTAAGAGATATTTTTAACCTCACCTAGGTCAAAACTGATATCCTTTTATCCCAATCATGACTCGTCTTAGCGTCTAATAAGCCTTACATGAATAAATAAGAAAAAAAAATATGACTTAGGTTAAGACAATAATGTTTTTTATATAAAATAATAATGAAAGTATAATGTGTAGTTTAGTTTGGTTTATTTCGATTTTCATAATTAAAAACCAAACTGTTTGAATTATATATATTTCATTGTTGTTGTGGCAATAGATCTTGTAATCAAAGGTATGTAAATTGTAATAGCTAATTTGGTGGGGGAAGCTGAGAAAAATCCATAATGGGAAGGCTTAGATGAGGGAGACAGAGAAAGTGATCTTGATGAGGTAGGGAAGTGAGACAAGAAATGATACAAGGTTCATGATGCATGTCTACTAAAGGGAGAGCCTGGTCTCAATCACTAGAGACTCTACAGTGAAATCCCATATGCTTTTTCATTGCTGGGGGTCAAATGAATTATAATCTCCCAAATCACTTTCTCTCACACCCATCATCCATGCACATGCAATTGGTAGAAGGTGGGGGGGAGTGGAGTCATGTCTTTGGAAAGTGAAAAGGGATTGGGTTTTTGCGGGTGTGGTTGGAATTGGATTACATCCATTCTTTACTTGTACTTAGATCATACCATTTCAATGGAGGTGGCCAACAAGTGGGGTCCCTCGTTATTTTATTTTATTTATCCATTGTAATTAAGGTATTTAGTTTTTGAGATATATATATTTTTACAAATTTTTAATTTTTGGATCAATTATGCGATTAATCATTCATCCAGAATTTAATCACATTTAAAATTTATTATTTCTTTCTAATAATTTGTGAAAATCAAACATTTATTTAAATAGATGATCAACCGAGTTACAATATTTAATAAGATTCCTCATTATTTGAAATTTGTATTAACTTTCATTATTGCACCATCACACACGTTTTACTCATAATCATAACATTAATTTGCTTTCTACATTAATTATAATTTTGTTTTATGACTTTTCTTCTTAAAGCTAATCCTTTTTTTTAGAAAAAGGAAAAGCTAATCCTTTTTAACGATTTAATAACTTTCAACTACTCAACTCTACGTACACACTGAAGTGTTAATTATTCATTCAATTCAATAAAATAAGACAAAGAAGTAAGTAGTACGACTCAATGATAGTACTATATTTTATTAAGCATTTCGCTTATAAATACAATATTGCAATCTAAATTGAAACCATATTTTAAGCTTTATATGGCAGTGCATGATTGTTTAGGAAATGCAATAAATTACCACCTGTTCCAAAAATCAAATGCTGATTGTTTCATGAAGAGGCATGTGTGGAATAAGGGGTATTATTATATACTACTAACAGGATATTACATTGTCCTGACACTTATGCTATTTCTTTTTTGGCAATGCATAAATACAATTTTTTTATATACCAAAATTATTTTAAGAGTTCAATTGTGATGTATTGTTAGTATAAACAAATTTATAATGATAAATTATATTTGGGATAACTTTAATCCTACATAAAAATTCAGCAAAAAAAGAAATCCTACATAACTATAACTAGATGTGTTTTAAAAAACTTATAACTAAATGTAGCACTATAAAGTGAATCTTAATTAAATTATTGTTTTATATTTTTCATGCAAAATATGTTTTTTCACCAAAAAAATGTTTTTATATCTTTTAAAAAAATATTAAAAAAGTATACTTACTATAACAAAAATGCAAAAAAAAAAAAATCAATGCTTAAATTTCTAAGTAATTTAAAGCATTTAATAAAATACATTTAAGACAAAAAATCATCATAAATTGTAAAGCTACATTATTATTTTTTAGGGAGATTAATGTATGCTATAATTTAATCAACGTTAAATTAATTTGCAAATTCCTGAACTATTTCACAATTTTTAACTACGTCTTTGAATATTCTTTTCTCTCTTACTATTGGGTCTCTGAACTTGTATGAGTTTTTTTAATTAGGTTGTTGCCAAACTTAATTAAAAATAAATATAAGTTTAGGAATCCAATTGAAGAAAAATAATTTAGTAACTTAATTAAAAATGACAAATAAAAATTGCCAATCTGCAGGCCGATATTCTCACATCCACGAGTTCTAAACACAATATACTGGCTGGCGTGTGCTGCAGAGTTAAGAATATTAACTTGCAACTGACAATTTTTAATTAGATTTCTAAAATTCTTTCTCACTTGATCCCTAAGCTTGTATTTTTTAATTAGGTTCTCATAATTATTTATATGGCCTAATTGAAAAACAAACACAAATTTAAGAATTCAATTTAAAAAAATTAAAAACCTAATTAAAAGTCATCAAATAATTAAGGAACATTTAGATTAATTTAACATTTAATCTATTTAATGTTAATGAGTCATTTAGAATCATTTATTTTTGTTTTTCTTTCTAACTTTCAAATTTACCAACAATTAACTTTGAATTCTTATAATGAGAATCTTATAAATTTGAACAATTTTAAGGTGGATTAATAGGATAGGTTGTCTCTGGCGGAACATCTTATTTTAATATAAACACTTTTTTTTTGTTTAAAATCAGAAAAAAATTATGATTAATCTGAAATTCAAACAATCAAAAAATAATTAAATTTTTTATAAAAAATATTTTTATCAATAATAAATTCAGATGATAATATTCTAACGATTATATTTTAACTTCAAATCATTAACCAATTATTCCTAATTACTTGTGTCAAATTAGTTGTTGATTTCACAGATGTATCAAATTTAATGGTGCACTTTTTTTCTCTTTTCCTCTTCACTTTCCACTTTCCTTCCTCCCCCTCCACCATCCTTAGCTCACTGTCATGCCTCCAACCTCTCTGTTGCTTGCGCTAGCCTGCAAGCTCATTCCTTCGCTGTCAAAATGGCATGCTCTAAGAAAGTTTTCGCCTCAAAATCCCTCCTTAATAGTTAATAGGTACTGCAACACGCACTTCATCTCGGAGGCGTGCGAGCTGTTCGACAGAATGTCACCACCCTTTATCATTAACAATGACCCAAAAATGAAATGATTTGTTCGATGATGATGTGGGTAATGTAGCACTGACCGATGCTACTCTTACGGTGAGTTTGGTAGAAAATAATTTGGAAGGAAAATTAAATAATTTTTTTTCTTTTTGTAAATCTTACAGTTTTATTTCATTATTTTAATTTAAATATTTTTTTATTTTCTCTATTTTATTTTATTTTTTCTCCAATCAAACGACCCCTAACATTTAGAGGGATTTCAGTTATCTAAATAGAAAAAAGTACTTTATCGCCAAAGAAAAAAAATGTGCTACGACATCCATGATGTTGTCCTTGCCTTTTCTTAACAAAAGTTAATGTAGGGGGAAACTTTGTCAAGGAAGAATGTGAATTTAGCAACATTGTTTTAAAGTTTCTTTCTATATCATAACGATGATAATGTACAGTGGTGGCCACCATTCTGTCACACAGACATGATTTGGACCTACTTGTCTGAAAGGTGCCTCTAATGCTTGCCTATCTTGGTGTTGGAGTTCAAGTGTGAGTTAAAGTCTCACATCGAATAGAAATAGAAGAGTTGAACACCATGTAAGTGAAGAGAAGACCCATAAACCTGAGCCTTAAGGTTTTGGGTTAAGGTGTGGTGTCTAATTCACTTATATGATGGGCGGTTTCACAACACTTGGGCCCCACTAACCATATGAAATAATTCAATATTTGGCATACTTTTTGATTTTGTGTTGAATGATACAATATGATACAGAAAATTAGCATGTCGTGGCTTCGTAGTTATTTCCGCTGTATACATATTAATAGATGTAAAGTACCTATTTTTAAAGTATCTTGGTTTCAATTATCGAATATGAATATTGGTTTAGATAAAAAGTATCTATTTTTTTCCATAAAAAATATCTGTTTCTTAAGGATAAATAAACATATAAAATCAAAAAAATTTAACTGTTATATATGCTCTAATAAAATAACATCATCCATGTTTGTGCAGAAACTTTTAATATAATTTGATCGTTTACTTTTTCTCCTCATTTTTCCCATGCCTTTGTTGAAATTCAAATATCGGTCTTTAACATCTCTGGTGAATGCCATCGTTCGTCGTTATCATGCTTTGCAAGAGAAAACAGTAACACTTTCCCCTTTCTCCGCTTTCTTTGCAGACAGATGGTCCACAACTATGCTCATTGATTTTGACTATGTTGAAAGCTTTTGTCTACTAGATCACTATATTATAATGCAATGAAAAATGATACATATACATCCTAATTTTGGATGTGGCATGGGAGTGAAAATAAGATAAGCATAGGAAACAAAATGTGAAAAATACGATATATAATATGACATGATAAATAAAGAAATTAAAAAATAAGATGAAAAAGTAAAAATATTATTCCATTCATCCCATCTTAAATGGTATATTTGAGAAAAAAAATCTTAAAATAAGTGATATATTTAACTTTTAGTGCAATATTAATTATTTTTCACTAATATTCTTAATAAATATTACTCTAGATTTTCAATATTAATACTAAGATTACTTTTATAAAATTATATATTATTTATTTATTTATTATAGTTTTTTTTCCTGTGTAAAATAACATAAGATATGAGATTTATTTTAAAACGAAGGGAGTATATAAATATATGAACATAATTGTTGTAGTAAAATAACCCTTCATAAAGTATAGAGCAGTAACTTGAGTAATAATTATTAATGGTGGTAATGATAACATGGAGGGAACAATTAAAGGACAAAATATGCTTTCTAAAGTAGTAATGCCTTTTGACATTAGTAATTTTTTTAACATGAATAGTAATTAATGTTTTACCTCGTTAATGTGATGTATTATCTGCAATTTAAAAATCACACACAGAGAATTAAGGTATAACATAGAGTTATGCCACTTGTTGGAATGCATAAGGTTTGTCTCACACTGCTTTGCACAGCCATGTCATTGTGATATTGTTCTTCGTTATTATTATACATTGCAGAGCCTTTTATTCACTCCATTCAAGAGATTTGGCTTTCCCAATGGCAATATTGCATAAGAGTCCAATAAGCTATTAGAGTTTATGTTCAGTGTTGTCTTCAAGAGTAAAGATAAGCCTCTGCTCAATCGGAGGCTGGAAAGCAAGCACCATAAGGAAGTCTAACTGGACAGTTTGATTGCTCAATCATGCACATATACCCTATCTATCAACAAATAAAGTTTAGGTGAAGTGTAGGCAGCAAATACATCTAATTACCTTATAATTGACATTCTATATTATATGTAAACTTCGAAGTTTGAATGTTTTGGATAATTGGATTAATAAAATACTGTAAGAAGTTTCACATAGAATTGATGTAAGTTCAAAATACACCCAAGTACCTTATAATTGACATTGTAACTCGGTGGTGATGGAATCAACATGGCTACTAAAACTGAGATATAAACCGAATATTACTAATTATCTATCTGATTTAACATACACCAAATTCCTTTTACCATGCATACTTGTTAATTACTACTTTATTTGTGCTTAACTAAAAAAATTTCTTTTAAATTTGTTTCTCTTTTTTATAAGATTTTTTTAATTTGTAGATATATTAATTTTTTTCTTACATATTTTTATTTAAGTATTCTTTCTCAAAACGTTAATGAAAAATAATTAAATTGGTGGTGAAATAAGAAAAAAAATTTAAAAATAATAGTATAAATAATTAATATAATTAACTAAATTAATTATTTTTCTTAAAAGATACAATTGAAAATGTCTCATAATTAAAAATGAAAGAATACTTTCCTTTCATGATTGGACTATTGGAGACGCTGGACTCATGAATGCTAGCAATGTAGGCAAGTGCCTAGCTAAGTAGAAAATTTTGATCATGCAGGTGATAGTAAGATCCATGAATGGGACAACAGATAAGGGGGAGCCGGGTAAAAAGAGAGACAGCTCCCAGAAATCCAGAATCTCTGTGGAAATTTGTTTAGGTACATTTATTTAACAAAATAAATTGAAATATATTCTGAAAAAGGCAAGTCTCATCCCTATATAAAATAAGCCTATAGATGGTGAGAATCCTAGGATTAGGTATTGTGATCTTTGCAGCACAACTTTATTGCCTTCTCAAATCCATGATTATTTTTAGAAGAGGCAATAGGGCATAGCAAATTGATTTCCCATCAGGGCCCTTTTCCCCTCCCTTTGTATGACCAACAAAACATTTGCTAGGTTCTGACATCCATCTACCATCCCTTCTTTGCATTTGCTGATTTACATTAAATGTGTGACAACAAATTAAATGCTACAGATTGAGTGTTCCACAAATCTTAAAACATAGAACCCCTTTTTTATTATCATTCTTCTTCTTTATCTCCTTAATATCAATACTTTTTATTCATAAAATTTTACTTAAGTTGGGTCTAGAAATTTACCACGATCATGACAAATATAAAATATTATGACTCAAAGTATACTTATAAAGATATTTATAAATTGTATATTAACAAAATGTTTTCTTGACAAAGAAATTCAAATTCAAATTTTTAAAAGATAATCTTGTCTTTATCAACCAAACAAATTTTTATTAGTTATTTAATATTTTTTTTCTAATCAAAAGATATTTAAGATTTCTTATTTAATACTCAAGTAACCTTCTTTCCACTTAATCAATCTTTTTTGGGATAAAAGTGTTATTTTCAGGTGATATAATATCATTTTCAAGTCTGTGATCCAACTTCAGATTTTAGTTAAATAATTCAAGTGCCAAATTATCTGTGTTAATAACTTATGGTGCTACTTAATATTTAAATCAATAAAAATGCATTTTTCTATTTAGATTTCATTTGGGGTAAAAAAAATTATTTTATTTTATTTTCATTTTTCACCAATGCTGTGCAAGACTAGAACTTTTGAAAACAAAGATTTGATTTTTGAGGATGAGAATCGATGGCGCCCAATACAATGCAATGGCGTTATGCTCCCAAACAGAAAAAAAAATGCTGTGTTAAACTGTGCCCCACATGGCAATGAGAGACAGGAGTTTTATGCAGCTTTCATTCAGTGATGACTGCCCATTTCTCGTGATGCCTACATCTACATGGGAAAGAATTTCGTTCTCTCTCTCTCTCTCTCTCTCTGTGAGACATAAGAAAACACCTGGTCCGTGAACCCTGCGATTACTAAATGGTTCAACTCTTTCTCTCATTTCATCACTCACTCTTCACTCAAGACTGAAGACGTTTTTCCTCTGCTTCCCTGCAGTCACTTTCTCTGTTGCCTCTGCACTTTGTGTTTTCTTCTGCTACCAAGTATGGCATTTTTCATATGCAACTCACGGTTCATTATGCTTCATCCTTTTGTCTCTTTTATATCCCTTCTTGATTTCCTTCCCCTGAAAGTGAAAGCTTTTCGTTTTCTCTTTTTTTTCTCCCCACAATTTTTTTTTGGTATTTTGCACAAATCTCAAGTTGGGTTTCTTCTAAATGTTGATTATGTTTCTGGGGTTTCTGCATTTCAGGGCTGGTGAAAGCTTCTAAAGGTTTCCCCTTGAAGTGGTTCAAAACCCTCATATTTAAGAAAAGGAAAGTTCATTGTGAAGGAAAGTTTGCACTTTTTTGGTGAAAAGAACAAGCAGCAAAAGTTGTTAATGCTGTGGTACAGTGTTTGGTAGAGTGTTGATATCAATTTTTTGGCTCTTGGAGAAGAACACTGTTGAGTGGAGTGTAAACACTAACACTTCACTTCAGCAGAGAAGAAAAGAGAACAATAGTGTACACTGTACAGTGATGGAATTTCTATGCTTGTTGTTGTATATTCTGGTAGCTTGGTGTCTTTCAAGTTCTGAACTTGTTGGTGCTGAGCTTCAGGACCAAGATATATTACATGCCATCAACCAAGAGCTGAGAGTCCCTGGATGGGGTGATGGCAACAACTCAGATTACTGCACTTGGCAAGGTGTCAGCTGTAGTAACCAATCAATGTTGGAGGGCTTGGATCTGTCTCACCGGAATCTTCGAGGTAACGTAACTCTAATGTCTGAGCTCAAAGCTTTGAAGCGGCTCGATCTTTCGAATAATAACTTTGATGGATCGATTCCTCCTGCTTTTGGAAATTTATCTCATCTTGAAGTTCTAGATTTGTCTTCAAATAAGTTCCAAGGTTCAATTCCACCTCAATTGGGTGGTCTCACAAACCTCAAATCATTGAACCTTTCCAATAATGTGCTTGTGGGAGAGATACCAATGGAACTTCAGGGCTTAGAGAAACTGCAGGATTTTCAAATTTCTAGTAATCATTTGAGTGGTCTTATACCTTCTTGGGTGGGAAATTTAACCAATTTGAGGCTTTTCACTGCTTATGAGAACCGTTTAGATGGCAGGATTCCAGATGATCTAGGCTTGATTTCTGACCTTCAAATACTTAACCTGCACTCTAACCAGCTTGAAGGCTCAATACCAGCAAGCATTTTTGTTCCAGGGAAGCTGGAAGTTCTGGTTCTCACCCAGAATAATTTTAGTGGTGAACTTCCTAAGGAAATTGGGAATTGCAAAGCCCTTTCCAGCGTACGAATTGGAAACAACCATCTAGTAGGTACCATTCCAAAGACCATTGGAAATCTTAGTAGCCTAACCTACTTTGAAGCCGATAATAATAATCTTTCTGGAGAGGTTGTGTCTGAATTTGCTCAGTGTTCTAATCTGACCCTCCTGAATTTGGCTTCAAATGGGTTTACTGGAACAATTCCACAAGACTTTGGACAGCTTATGAACCTTCAGGAATTAATTCTTTCTGGAAATAGCCTATTTGGTGATATTCCAACATCGATTCTAAGTTGCAAAAGTCTTAACAAGCTTGATATTAGCAACAACAGATTCAATGGGACAATACCAAATGAAATCTGCAATATCTCCCGGTTGCAGTACTTGCTGTTGGATCAGAATTTCATTACAGGAGAGATCCCTCATGAAATTGGAAATTGTGCAAAACTTCTTGAATTACAATTGGGCAGTAATATTTTGACTGGGGCTATTCCTCCTGAGATTGGTCGCATTAGGAACTTGCAGATAGCTTTAAATTTGAGCTTCAATCATCTCCATGGACCACTGCCCCCTGAATTAGGAAAACTGGACAAACTTGTTTCTCTGGATGTTTCAAACAATCGGCTATCAGGTAATATCCCACCTGAGCTTAAAGGAATGTTGAGCTTGATAGAGGTGAACTTCTCAAATAATCTGTTTGGAGGTCCTGTGCCAACATTTGTACCATTTCAGAAGAGTCCCAGTTCAAGTTATTTGGGCAATAAAGGGCTTTGTGGAGAGCCTTTGAACTCTTCATGTGGAGACCTTTATGATGATCACAAGGCTTACCATCACAGGGTTTCTTACAGAATCATACTGGCTGTAATTGGTTCCGGTTTGGCTGTTTTTATGTCAGTAACTATAGTTGTCTTGCTGTTTATGATCAGAGAGAGGCAAGAAAAAGTAGCCAAAGATGCCGGGATTGTTGAAGATGGCACCAATGACAACCCAACTATAATTGCAGGGACAGTTTTTGTTGATAATTTAAAACAAGCAGTAGACCTTGATGCCGTCGTTAAAGCAACTCTGAAAGACAGCAACAAGCTCAGCAGCGGAACTTTCAGCACTGTTTACAAGGCGATCATGCCTTCCGGGGTGGTCTTATCTGTTAGGAGACTGAAGTCTGTAGACAAGACAATAATCCACCACCAGAACAAGATGATTAGAGAACTTGAAAGACTCAGCAAAGTTTGTCATGATAATCTAGTGCGTCCCATTGGCTATGTCATTTATGAAGATGTTGCCCTTCTCTTGCATCATTATTTTCCAAATGGAACATTGGCTCAGCTTCTTCATGAATCTACCAGGAAACCTGAATATCAGCCTGACTGGCCTTCTAGATTATCCATTGCCATTGGTGTGGCAGAAGGTTTGGCTTTCCTTCATCATGTGGCTGTCATACATCTTGATATCTCTTCTGGTAATGTTCTCTTGGATGCAAATTCCAAGCCGGTGGTTGTGGAGATTGAGATTTCAAAACTTCTTGATCCAACCAAAGGCACTGCAAGTATTAGTGCAGTTGCTGGTTCTTTTGGTTACATACCACCAGGTATACTACTTTCTGGCATGCAATTCTTCTATCTATTGATTCAATTCTTCCTATTAACTTTTATAGTAAATATTCTTTATACTATCATCTAATTACAAATTGTCATGTATGGTTAGTTTGTTGATTTTACACTTTTACGTAAAAATCATACTAACGATGATATTTAATTGATTAACAGTGTAAATTTTTTTATACTGACAATACAGAGAAATTAAACTCTAACTTTTATTGCGTTTAGCATGCTTCATGTTACATTTCTTCTGTAATGCAGAATATGCATATACTATGCAAGTCACAGCACCAGGAAATGTTTATAGCTATGGTGTTGTTCTGTTGGAAATCCTTACAACTAGACTACCAGTTGATGAGGACTTTGGTGAAGGTGTAGATTTGGTGAAATGGGTTCACAGTGCTCCGGTAAGAGGGGAAACTCCAGAGCAGATATTGGATGCTAAACTTAGCACAGTTTCCTTTGGTTGGAGGAAAGAAATGCTTGCCGCTTTGAAGGTCGCGTTGCTGTGCACTGACAACACACCAGCCAAACGACCAAAAATGAAGAATGTAGTGGAAATGCTTCGAGAGATAAAAGAAAATTGAGAACAGCAAGCCACTCAAGTATTCTATTCTGTGCTGTAATCTACACCGTTGAAGATTTGATGTATGCAAAACCCTCACGGATACAACAGAGGGACTGATGAGTTACAACTTACAACAATTACAACAACTTTAATTAGTAGACTTATATGAGGAATTATTTCATGTGGTGAAGCTGGTGTGTCATAGTAAATTCAGGCATTGATAGAAACTTCACCTTTGTAGTTTGTCCAAAGGGTTAGTTGTGAAATGGCAGCTAGTCTATTTGAGTTGGACACCGTTAGGTTAGGGGATGATAAATGCAAGAAGAAACCTTGAAATGTGGGATATATCAGTTCCTGTTGCATATAAGCTAGTCCACAGTTTTCATATTGTATTTACTCATTTGGGAGATGTATGCACCTATCAATCAGTCTGTTCCCATTGAAACTGAAAGTTCAAATTTATTTTTGTTGAAATAGCAGACAGTATGTCTGAATTGTGCATATGCATATCGTACCTTCTACTGGATATGTTTCATTGTTTTGACATACATCATAAAAACTTACATTGCCCAAAATATTACTATAAATTATATATCCTAACATAAGTGACTTAATTGGCAATAACAACATTGTTCTTGTTTCACGAATGATTAAACCTCTTCCAAAATAGTTTTTGGGTTTTGGAAGTAGATATGTAGAAATTGGGGTGATAAAGTCTAGAAATAAGAGAGGATATTACCTCCATTTCTGAAGGAAAAGGACAAGAAACTATAGTTATATTATCTATCCCTAAATGTAAGACTATTTTTTAAAATTTATTTATTTTTATATATTTTTTAACAGTTATTTATTGTATTAATTATTACCTTTAATTAAAAATATAAATTAATAAAATAAAATTATTCTCTCTTATGAAGATTAGATAAGATGACTAGCATACATTAACTAATTAGATGGAAAGTAGTGAGAGTATTTTATTTTAAAAAATATATAAATTATTAATAAATTTAATGTTACTAATAAAATTACCCAACTTTTTAAATAAGTGTGACTCAGCTAAAAAAATCTCATTTAAAAAAAAGGTAGTATATACTTAATGAAGATGATTACAGACTAACTTGGGTTTGGCGAGTTTGTGTTCAGTGAAAGAAATATACAATTTTACCTCATAGTTGATGCTTGATGGCACAACTCAAATGTAATTGTGGAAGGCAAACTATGTTTTCTTTTTCTCATTAGATGATGTTCTTGTATGTCAAAAAATTTCATATTCCTTACGAGTTAAGATCTGAGGTAGTTTATAAAGACCGTTCTCTCATAACACAAAGACGTCTTTCAAGAACAAAACCGTGGGACACAGATACCTCATGCATGAATGTATTACTATTATAACTTAGCTGCATAATCCTTGGAGTAGATAGTAGCAGGACAAAAACTCTTAAGAGAAATGGAAAGCAGCATTGGCCTCACTTAATCATGAGTTTTTAGAGATTTTTTTTTATCAGAGATGATTCAGCTATGTTACACGTGTCCATGGTCCAACCAATTTCTAAGTAACACAAATTTAAAATGCACATGGAGTGCATGAGATAAAGTTCTCTTTTAACATATTAAAATTTAATTTACATGCACTGTGCTACAAAGATGTAGTGCAAGATCACCTAAAAAAATGGCGTAAAACAAGTAAACAACTACTACTAATAATTACTTTTTAGATCCACTTTCACTATTGGAGATAGAAATTTACTTAGCTATCACATCATAATGAATATAATGAGGTGAATTTCTTATTGAATATTATGTGTAAAAAGAGTTTAATTTTCATGTATTATTAGTGTAAAACGTTTTACGTGATTAACCAATACAAAATTATTGTTTTGGATAAATATTTTTTTTAAATTTTTTTTAAGTTATTATTATAAAAGTTAATAAATTTATAATATATAATAATTTGTGATTGGATAAAAATATAAGAAACTTACATTGTATATACATTCTAATTATTTTTTTTGTGTAATTAATATTTATAATTTCTTTGACAGTAAAATAGGAATAAGAGGATAAAAAAATAATTTAATTTTCATACCAAATTTTAGCTCGGAAAAAGTTAAAATAAATTAAAGAGATACAAAAATATATAAAAACATTCAAACATAAATTTCTTTACATCAAAATCAATTTTACAAAACGCTCACCCAAATTCATACTATGGTGCATCGGGTGACTGATTGTGGTGGTTCCCAGCGTAGGCATAATGGAAGAAACATACGGGAATAAACTTGAAACTTCTCTATGAACTAACGGAGTCATTGGTCAGTGAATTACAAGGATTGACCGGAAAATAAAAGGCATCCAAGGACTAACATGAAAAAAAAAGAGAGTAAAATGAGAAATAGAAGAATTAATAGGGATTAAAAAAATAAAATAGTGCATCTATACACCAAATTCAAAGTAAAATTCACCTATACTTGCTGACTCAACTTATTTGGACAATATCAAACATAGTGCTAATTTTCTTTATTTTGGTCATTCCAATCTCTAATTTCGATTCCAACCAAAGTTAACAGAACTTTATCATTGCAATTTTTTTAACACAACTTTTCTCTTGGGTACAATTTTTTAACATAATTTTTACCAAATAGTTATGATATATCTTACCTTGCAACTTATCTTTTTAAAGTCACAGTACCTGAAAAATGTTTCTACCAATCATAATCCAATTCCATAACCAGAAAAAAAATTGTCATATGTATTGAACCAAAGTTCCTTTTATAAACATTATATCATTGCCAAAATAAATTATACTTTACATTTTACAAGGAGCATAGTATGAAGCCTTTCCCTGCCTTCACATACCAGCTAGGTGAAGAAAATTATATAGAATCGAATACCAACATTTAACATATCATATATATGATCAACCCAACAACATTAATATTTCCATATACATATATATATATATATATATATATATATATATATATATATATATGTATTGGCCTTGTGCACCAGTGAAGTTACAATGATTAGAAGCCTTCCCCCTGTATTATGATTTTTCAATTACCTTGTAAAGTATGTAATTCAGTATAACTACATGATCAACAACCAGCAGCTTTCATAAAGTTATCATAGGGGCTTGCTGCTGGAAGTTTGAAAGGGTGAGGCTGATTCTGATATTCAGTTCCAGGCATCATTGGAAGAGGGCTAGAAGTTGGTATGTGGAAATCAAAAACAGCATTCTCGTCGAAGGGAGGATTTCCCACCTGCATCTTATATAACTTTAATTAGATACTCCATTTAAAAAACTTGTATATGTAGGGCGTATTCAGGGTGGTTCCATTAATATATATAGAAATATTTATTGAGTTTAATGGTCTTACAAGGATAGTGTAAACTGTCATTTAATCATGATTTGTCGTTAATATGATTTTTAAAATAATTATTATAAAACTCAACAAACTTATTATATATAATGATTATTTTTAAAATAATTATTTTTCTCATATTTATTTATTATAAATGATAAATTAAATTGTTATAAAATAAGCATTTATTCTTGTAATGCACGGACTAAAATACTAGTTTAATATAAGCATGGAATTACCTTTTGAAAATCCACATGTGAAGAGGAATCCATATTTTTCAATTCATTGCCATGATTTGGTGAAAGGGAGTCCACTGAACATTCTTGCTTCTGTTGGGTACTCATCAATCTGGACATCTTTTGCTTTTCCAGCAAAAGTACCTCGCACTTATCAGCCATATCCTTGTATGGCATATTACATGCATTTGATACAGAAATCCTCCCAGCTGGATGAGATGTGTCCAAAGCCTACACTCAAAAGTGTGGTGCCAAATTTTGTGTAATTGATATAAGAAGTTAAAACATAATTCAAAGAGAACAAAAATGTAGGAAACTGATCAAGAAAGGGATCACATACTAATTCTAAAAGTTGATTAGCACTCAGAAGACTAGGGACCTCTGTGGAGAAACTCCGACTGTGTTTAATTTGACTTTCAAATGGTTCAAAAATGAAGTCGTCATCAATATTTGAAACTATTGAAGCATCCTGTAAATTTTGAAACTATATCAGGCATAATTTGCAAAGTATAAACAAAAGAAACAGGAAACATACAGACGGTTATTAGTTCCAAACAAAATCCGTCCTTCAGAAATCCATTTAACACACCTTTGCAGACATATTCACGGTCAATTGAGATCCAAGTTCACACATAGCATCTGGTGCGAATTCTTCTAGCAGTTGTTCCTTTATTGATGATAATTCCGCCTGTATAAAAGACAAAGTTTCATAATGTCTAGAAATGCGATTACTTTTTTATCTTCTGACAGTCCAAAACACAGAAGTAAAAGCATTACTTTTGCAAACATTTCCAAGCTCTTAATGATTTCAGAAGCAAAGAGGTCCCGTGTTTCGTGTATATAAGTCAATAAGTCTGAAAGCATGTCTAAGGCCCTATCATCGTCTTCTTTGGATCCATAGTTGATGCTTAGATTATCAGGTGCAAAGCTGACAGCTTGCAACTTGTGATCTTCAATTAACTGAAGGTAGGGATCAACCTGAGTCCAGAGTATGAAAACGTTAGGGGGTTTATGATGCTTTACTTTCAAGAAATCCCAAAAAAGGGAGAGAAGTACAGGATAACATCGTTATAGTTAAATTATTTCTCATTATCTGTAATATTAGTTGCTGGAGAACCAAGACATCAAATATACACGGATGAAACCGGAAAAAAAAAATTATCTGATTTCAACAAGTTATTAATATATTGTCCCCGTAAACAACTGGATATGGTTTTGAGACATTCATAATGAAACCCAAATAATGAGGCATAAGATATAGGAAACCTCGACATGGGCCTCACCTTTCTCTCCGTAAGCAATGCCTTGGCACTCTGGACCAGACTGTCAATGTTGTATTCTTTTGAAGAAAACACAAGCATTGACGTTGCCAGCGTAAAGAGTGATCTTCGACGAGATGGTGGCAATGGCCCTACAATAGAAAGTAGGAATTAAGAACTGAAAGGACTGACATTCCAACGACAAAGTAAGTTTGTTCTTTCCTGGCCTCATTTTTGCTTGCACCCACTCCCAATGGAAATGTGTTGTTTTCTAATAAAAGGACTATCAAGAATGTTTTTATTTTATCTTGCAAGACTCATCCGACAATACTAGTTTGGGAAAAAACTCTTCTGATTCATCAAAATTACTCATTTATTATCAATCACAATATAGTATTTCTCATTCAACTAAAGGCCCATCCAATTCACATCCTTCTGACTTCAAATTTTTTATGGGAAAAAAGAAAAGAAAAAGAAACAACACATCTCTTTGTCCCTCATTCTTGAGAAATTTATCAACAAATCCTCCAATTGTGAAGGACATACTGAATTTAAGCTTTCTGAAAAATACCAAATAACCTACACCACAAACTACAAATCCCAAGCTTTTGCGCAGTGTACAAAAAATTGGCTAATGTCCCTCAGAAGCACAGTAGCAGTTAATAGAATATGCAGGAAGAAAGCCTTGTAAGGTCTTCTGAACTGCAAATGATCAATATAAGTGTGATTGTATGCTATAGTCCAAATAATTTGAGCAAGAGGAAAGTAGAATGGTTGAATTTTCCAAAATCAACATAGCATATGTTGGAGAAATCATGCTGACTATTAAAGGACCCAAGAAATGTCGAATCATGTCTTATCCAGTATCAGACTGGATCCTCTGCTAGAGATAATTAAATTTAACTGTGGCTGATAGCTCACCTTCTTTAAGGGAAATATTCCATAATGAAAAAGCAAGCTGAAAACTACGAACTAGTACCTCATAAAAAGAATTCTGCAAAGGCAAAGTAATTTAGGAAAATTATTTAAAAGGAAAAGAAAGTCCCACTCATTAAAAAGAAAGATGGTAAACAGCCTTAAACATTTATCAATTTTAGCAGTATGATCCCAGAACAATACAGACTGAAATACTTTATCTTATCAAGAATAATTTAAAACTTTAGGTCAGACCATGGACGTAAACATTCCATAATACATTCACAAGAATAATGTGAAAAATCATCATAGCATTAAAATTGTTAGGGAAATATATATATTTCTAGCAGAAGAATTGAGTTCAGTAGACATTTTTGAGACAATAGATGAATAGCGTAGCATTACAATATAAAAATAATGATATGACATCAAACCTGTAGATCACAAAAGGAACTTAAGAAAGTTCCTGCAACAGACCTAACACCATCAATAACCAGCTCACACAACATGCTGTAACCCTATAGCAGCTCCATAAAGTAGAAACAATTATCATAGTTACAATTAACCTACTTTCATTGACTTGCAAATGACTATTTGCTTGTCCCTGTTTTCCCTTTTTTTCTTCCCCTTTCCCCACCCTTTTTCACGTGTTATGAAGAACTTGAAACATTAAAATGCTCATTGCTCAAACATCTTGCACAAATAATGATGTAACAAATTTGCAGGTACCACATATTATCATGGAAAAAAAAGATAAAAAAACAACATAGCATTATAAAAAGAAAAGGGACCCCTTCAACAAGTAAAACTATTTTGAGATTACATACAAAGAAAGAGTACAACAATGAATCATGAATCCAGTTACCACCTTTTCTCTAGAAACAAGCAACACCAAAGTGTATGAATAGGCAATTGCTTCATAATTTGCAGGCATATTTCCAGGAGATAAAGACTGTGCCCAAATTGACGAGAGCAATCGATTTATCTGAAGCTTAGTCAGCCTGAGAGCAGCAGCCTCCTGTATACAAGTGAAAAGCTGATCAGTAATATTGACCATGATAACATCAACCTCAAGCCAATGTAAAAAAAAGCACAGTGGTTACTGGTTAGAGTGGGGTTTATATCATCCCATATAGGAATATTTGAAGAGTGAGCGGTAATCATCTAACTGTTGTGTCTCCAGTAGTAAGTTGAATACAGTACTGTAAGATTTATAATAAAATCCCTAGTGGTTAGTGCAAGAATTATTTACTTTTGTATGTTGTCTTATCAGATCACACGAAATACTCTTATTTATAATGAAGGAGGTTTACAAAATAATGAAACTAAATAATGAGTAATAAGGCAGATATCCCATACTAAATTGTTGTAATTAAAACATATCAAATCATATATTTCACACTCCTCCTCAAGCTGAAGCATATATGTCATATAATCAATGAGAGACTCACCGAGTTCTGATTATCTTTGTTTGTATCAATTTCATCCAGTTCCAATTGTAGAGGAGGGTTATTCACGCTAGGCAACCGACCATAGGTTGACTTTAATCTGTTTACAATCCCAACATTGCTATTAACTGGTTCAATCTCTCCAGAAATATTTCCTTTGTTGTGTTGAATTAATTTTTCACTTGAAGAACGTTTCTCCAGTCTTAGCTTCTCAAATAAGACAGCTGAAGAAGAGAAAACAGAGACTGCTCTCGAGAGAGTTCGTGGAACATTGGATGCCTTGGGGTCTGAAGCAGACAAGCTTGGATGAGGAGAAACAGAAGTTGGCACAAGAATACTGGAAAAGATGTGGTGAGATACCACTCGTGTTTCATGATCTGGATGGACCATAGCCAGGAGTAGTTGATGAAACAAGGTCTCAGGGAATGCCTGGGGAGGAATGTAGGGTTTTAGTGTCAAATTTATCCATAAAAAGTCAAAGTAGTGAACCATAGAGGAAAGAACTAAACCAGGAATATCCACTCCTTGCCTTATTCTGATAGGACACATTTGGTAAGGAGGCTACAATTTGAGCCGTCCGATGGACAGCATCGACTGTGGTTCTAGATGTTGTTGTGATAGTTGAGATGTTCTCTAACATCATGGCCATAACATCAAGAATTTGATCTGCTTCTCCAACCTGTTCATGAGTAGCAGATTAGGTCTCTTCCTTTATTTTTATGATAAATCTAATATTGAATGACAGCTCTGCATATATTGTAACTTTATCCAAATTTGAAAGACAACAAAAAAGCAAAACAAATCAATCGTCTAAAGCATTTATGGTTCAGTTATTCTGCAAGTTTACGTAAGAAAACTGGGGGAAAAGTGACTTACCTTATTTGACAACTGTACAAGGCACCTATCCACAACTTTTTTGAAATTCTTGTTCCAATTGATTACTTCAGGGGCCAGATTTGAGTCATCCAGGGAACAGTGTATGCACTTCCGCAAATGTCTCATCATGTCACTTACTGCACCGACTATTGATACAGAAGGTTGGACTTTTGCATATGGGGCAAGTGAAGTGGCAACCTCAACAATGTCAAGCTGCATTTGAGGTTCTTTAAGGACAATTTTATGATCCAGATGCTTAATTAACGTTGACAGCAAAACATGTGTGTTTTTCTCTGCAACAAGAGGGAGGGAAAATGAAAGAGGAAACAGAAGAGGAGTAATTAATAAAAGATTATACGATACAAGAGAAATTTATGATCAAATAAGAAAGTAAGTGTACCAGAGTCATCCATCAAAAATAGCATATCCTTTAAAACAGAAAAGGCAAGGCCATTGTTTATAGACCATAAGTTTCCATTATCAAAGTACCGGAATAAAGATTCCATTACACGACGTATGGTAGTCCCCTCCTTGGCTAAATTGGCCATATTATGTAGGCAAACTCCAGACCAAAAAGAGGGATTCATGTCATCTTCCCTGCATGAATTTATGAAAAATAAATGTAATGAAATGAATAGAAGATATCATAAATCCATTTCAAAGATTTTCTGCTGATAAAAGTAATTACATTGCTACATTTATTTCGCCTTTATCGTTAACAGCTTTACTCCAGGAAGGGTTTCTCCTTTTGACATCCAGCAAAGGAGAGATTTGACCCTCATTGGCCATCACATCTTGTTCCTCATGATCCAGGTTTGCTGAATTTTTCTTAGGAACTTCATAGTTTTCCAAGACAGCAGAAACAATCTATAATGAAATAGAGAGAAATTTTCACTATACATCAAACAACATGTATAACACTCCCTCCAGTCCTTTATATAATAATTGTAAGACACATGGACCCACTTTTTAAATGTATTAATTTCTAATTTCCTTTTATTTTCTTAATTTATTATAAAGTCTATTAATGAGACATTACTTCTCATGCAAGTGAATGCATTCATTGACCCATTAACAGTGTAAGTCACACTCATTGATGGGAAAATTTATCTCTTGAATTACAAGTACTATCATTAAATATAACTACCAGTTAAATCATTTAATTCTATGGGTATTTCAGAAATAAAATTTAAATTTATGACATTTATTAATTAAAACTAACAAAATTACTTTCATCGGTCTTGATGAATTAGTAGTTTGTTTCTTATATAAAAGACCAAAAGAAAGTATTTTTTTATTTATTAACATCAATATAAATAATATTTGAGGATACAGTGCCAATGAAAAAGCCACACTAAACTTATCATGCAAGGAGTGAAACAGTACACATAATTTGATATGACATTTTTTAGAGAATGTAGACATAATGCATATTGGGATAAGAAACAAGTGAACACTTGTTTTTTATAAATAGGATCAGTAGTAAGTATTTGGAGAAAAATAAGAAGACAACCAAAACAGTATGTTTAAAAGTTGATGCAACCACCTTAAAAGGGACAGAAGGTATGACCAGAAGGTATGAGAAAACTATGTAAGTATTCATACAATTGAAGAAGTAAAAAAATCACTTACATTATCAAATTCGACTGATATGTGAGATTGTTCACCCATAAACCGAACCTACAGAGCAAAATAGTTCATTTAACTCAACAGGATGTTTATATTATACTAAAGCTGAAGAAAGGAGGTAGATTTACTGAGAAAGCAGGAAATACAAACTTATCATTGTAAATTTAAGACACCTAAGCTTTTTGATAAAATAAAAAGTAAGAGAGCGAGAGAGAGAGAGTGAGAGTAAGAGAGAGAGAATTGATGTAAAAGCAAGAACTTACAGAGATAAATGAAAAATGTAAAAACAAGAACAACTAAGGTGCCAATAATTGCCTACTACACAGGTCCTAAAACATGCTATAATTGGCCATAACATTACTAAAAAAAAGAAGAAAAAAAGAAACTCTCTATTTTTACCTTAGGCATTAACTTAGAACTAGGGCAAGCTCAAGAAATTATTGGACCATTGAAGATAAAATAGAAAGATAATCTAAAATCATTTGAATTTGGACAGTCATAAAGCAGAGATGCACTAGCCCACTGTTGGACAAAACTGCATGAGGAAAAATAGTAAATGAACAAAGATAGCAAGAGCGGTGTTGGCGCCTCTAAAGGCGTCAGAGAATTTAATTTTAGACAGGACTAAAGCAAAAAGACATTGATTCTTATTGTAGCTGTTTTTGGCACTATGTAGACATAAAAATGGCTGAGACCTAGGAAGATATTGGCAATTAATGATCAGACCAGAGAGATATAAGCTATTGCCCCAAAAGAATCTAGAATTGCTCCGACAAATAAAATGCTATGGGAAGATAGATGTATATCCAATTCCAGAGTTAGATTTTTTTATCCGTGGAAATCAAAGACAGGGTCAGGAGGTTTATAACAACTCACATCCTTACTCAACCAATTGAGCTAGACCCCTTGACATTCCAGAGTTAGTGTAGACCAGAAGATTATGCCAGTTGACTCTCAAGAGTCAAGACATCACTGGAAGGAACATCATCTATTATTTCTAACTAAGACCATTCAATAGCAAGATACTTAATATATCTGTTGACAGCAGGAATTGCAACCAGGACAAGATATTAAAAGAAAAAAAATACATATATATAAAAAAAAGTAAGATGTTATGAATGTTGGGGATACTTAACAAGTACCTAAAGGTGTGTTCTGTGCTTAACCAAAGCTAACTATGGATGCATGATTAAACTATTTCTTCTAGGTTTAATACAACCAATCTTTCCCCTCAATTTCAACATGTTTAGCGCTGCTTCTAGCCTGTTAGTGCTGATTTCTAATGTTGATAACAATCTCCATGTCTTAAATATAGTTTTCGTTTTAAATCACTCTTATTCAAAGTACAAACTGGCATGCAACATGCTGTTGTGCAAGACCAAATTGTGATAATGGTGGAAATATAAAATAAATACCATTGCTGAAAGGGCTTTCAAACCAGCCGAACGACTATTTCTTGCACTTTCATCATCTCCTGTTTCTTGAGCTAATTGACAGAGCTTCGGGGTAATACCTTCTAGGTTGAACAAGTAACTTCCATCAATCTGCAAAATTTAAAATATATGTAGGCTCATGTGTTTTTCCAGTCAAAGCTTAGAAGGTTATCAAGAAATGGAAATCGAATTATAATTTTCAGTCCACTGAACTTAAACCTTGTAATTGTAGTAGAAACAGTGAAACCAACCTGATTATTTACAAAATCAAACAGAATTTGACATCCTATAATTCTCATTTCATCCAGCCGTGATTGATCCAGCAGGGTGTGAATAATACTTAGCAAGCTACTCGCAAATAGTGGCCTATCAACAACATAAAAAAAGTAAATGCACCACTTCTTTTAAAATCTCTTAACTCCAGGAGGTTAAGCAAAGATCACAAAAAAAACTGCATGTAAAATTAACAGCTATTACCGACAAAAAGAGAAAATATTAGCAGGAACAAACTAAATTTCTCATAGAAATTACAAATATGTAGCCAATAATTGTGACAAGCCTGCAAACATCAACAAATTGAGTAGAAAATTAACCCTCCTACTCTTTCTGCACTCACATCACAAAAACACTTTAGTAAAGAATCTGAACTATCACTAAATAAGCACCAACCTCCTTCCCATCCCCTTATCTCTTCAAATAATTTGCCAGGGCCATCTAAAAGTGAAATTTTGAAAGGGTTGGTTACAAGAAAGAAGAAAGCCAGTTTTTCAATAATGATGGGGAGAAAGGTGAAGGGTGGATACAAGTTTATGTAACCAGTCTTTGAACAAACCACAAATGATTCAGTCATCATTTGTGAAAATTTTCTAAATAGACACACCTAGGAATTCTAAGAAAAATCTGTTGAAGATAAAGTATTAGTATCAATCATCAAATACAATGATTCAATCCTAATTATACACATATCCCATCCTATATTAGTAATAAGATTGCTCCTAATTGATTCTACCATAGATACATGATAAACTACCAAAAATATCTTCCATGGCTCCTAATTTTACATACATACATGATAAACTACCAAAAATATCTTAGATATTCTAACAGACATGTATAAACCCATATGTGTATACATGGATAAAGATAAGATAAATATGAACTCACATTTGCTCTTTACAAGAAAACATAAATTTCTTGTAAATGCACATGACTATTTTGGTTGAATGAAAATTCTCGTTTCGTAGCTCCTTGTAACACCTTTGCTCAAGGGCTTGCACAATCTGATCAATAATATAACTTTAGTGAGCATAGCAACACCCTTTAGGCATTTAGAGTTGGAACTTTTCTTAAAATAATCACTACAGTTTATATTCTAGTTACTCAAAATGATATGAAAATCATTATTTAAAGAAATCAACTAAGGATATAGATGAAGAAGAAAGGATACAATACATCAAAACATATTTGAGCTTTTTGTTTAAAGATTCCATACCTTTGGGATGCGTAAAGGGTTTCTGGCAGCATAATCACATAATTTTCCAATGTTTCTATCATTTGGCCCTTCCTCCTGTCAACTCATAAATAATATAAAAAGAAAATCAATACTTAGACATTTTGTGAGACAAATACTAGTACAAAAGGAATGACAAGTCAATTAAAGAGACGTAAGTGTCATGTCTTTAATTTTATGAGTTGCATCAAGCTGAAGGTCGGAGATATAAGGTTGGTCTAGTAGTAAAAAGAGAATGGAAGGTGGGAGAGTTTGCAGGTTCAAATCTCTCTGCTAACAAAAGCTAACAATACTAACAACTAACATTTGTTGAAAGCCACTATCATGTAACCATGGATCTTTCAATTAGTACATATCATTCTTGCAATGCTTGCATACCGGGAGGAAAAACAAGCATTTGCATTACATAAACAGGAATTTTTGGTTGCCTTCAACTTCACTGACCTACTTAATTATCAGAATTAAACATTAAGCTAAGCCTGCGTTTGTTTGCACATTCAATGTGTGCGTCTAGCAAGGGAAAATGCATAAGCAATTATTTGTTGCTTCAGTCTGGAGCGTATCCAATTTTGTTAAACATAGAAGCAAACATGCACTAGAAAATATACATGATTAGAGAGAGACATGGAACAAAAAAGAAAAAGAAGTGAATTATGTTAGATTATTTAATGTAATATTGACTCAATGACGTTAATGAAAACATGCCTAATGTGATGATTGAAAACATGCCTAATGTGATGATTGTTAGACTTGAAATTATATTAAAGTCACTGGGGGTTATTTTTAAGTTGTTAAAATAAGTTTCTCTTTCTCACTTTATTAAGGTTAACTTTGACATTAAAGAAAAAAAAAGATTTGAAAAAGGAGGTTATGGAAGTTATAAAAAAGAAATAAAAGATAACTTATCTTCCTCTATTTGACACATTCTAAGAACTTTGTTTTCTCATGTAAAGAAAAGTGGAGAACAATGAAAAGAACAAAGATTGATCAAAGGAATTTCTATACCATCAGAGAGACCAAGTAAAGAAAGAAACACTATAATAATTTCTGAACAACATTATAGATCCAGGTAAGTGTTCTAAACTTTCTCATAGAAATTACATAATATAATAGATGTGTGAATTATGCTATCCATTGTAATGTAATTTCTTGTTCGATGAAACCTAGGAAATTACACATTGTGAGTAAAATTATGCTAACAAATTAAGTAACCAAAAACAGAAACAACATACCTGGTTACGAGGGAAAATGACAGCAATGAGTTTCTTATACCTCTTGACAGGTTGTCTTGATCTTGCCCTGAGGGAAGGGCAGAAGAAACAAAGAGAGCCACAAGCAGGCAAAACTTGGCGGGAAATAACACCAGAAACCTTACTCATTTTTTAAAATTCCAATACCAACAAAAAAAAAAACCAAATAGATGAAGAGCATTACAAAAGTTTAAGGCTTGGAATTGTGCCCTCTTTCCCTTCCACATAAAAATCCTATTTTGAACGTGAACAAGGGAAAGAAAGGCCAAAATCTCAAAAGGGCATCCCCTCAAATTCAATCACCAGCCTGCATATAGCAAAATTTGAAGGTGATCAATCTGAGCCTGAAATGGGAAAATGCAGCGTCACACTTTGATGACAAAAATTGTCACAAAACATTAAAGGTTGATGATCTCAAATTTTAAGGAGGGCAAGGTACCAATGTATGATTGAGGAGGGTGGGAAATCCCTTGAAAGGCGGAAGAAAGCTTATGTTAAGTTGTGGAAAATGAGAATGAAATGATGTGACACATCAAACGAAAATACTTTTTTTTAAAAAAGATTATATGATCTGATGAATGTGATGTTAAGAATTTATGTTTGTGTGGGGCTGTCGGAGAAATGTTTTGTAATGAAAGAAAGAGGAAACCATGGAGGAAAGGAGGTAACGGTTTCTGAGGGACCCACTTCCCTCCTCTTCCTCTTCCTATATGGTGGTTTATTTATCCCCATTTATTGATTGATTAATTATCCACGATTTAGGAGGTGTGTCTTGTGTGCTAATGTGCATCAAGCACACCCCCTCCCTTCAGAAATAGTGGACTAACCATCTATTCTATTTAAATAAATGAATTCAGTACTACTCAATTATTTTTTCAATTTTTTATCATATTTTTTTAAGACGTGTAACATTTATTTGCTATATTACATGATATTTTTATCTCCTTTAATTTAAATTTAATTTATTTAAAATTAATTATGCATACTTTTATAATTTCAAATATTTTATTTTGGCTTCCTTCTGCATGTAATGATTTTATACTCTTGAAGAAAAACAATTTAAGAGTATAAAAATCATTACATGCACGAAATCAAATACTAGTAGTAACTCAAATCACTTTCATTAAAAATCATGAAACTCCAATTTCACCGAGTACCCCCCATGCGTAGAGGGCAAAAAACAAATGGAGTTCTACACAGAGATATTACATTGCATGCTGTCAACTTTTGAAACAGAACAATTTAGTGTCTTCATGGCTCATGATGATTAGATTAAAGCAATGGATCGATGAGAGAATTCCGCAATTTGAACATGGTATGTTCAGCATATATGCCACGTGTACCCCTTAAGACTCTCCAACTGCAAGAGAGAGAAATTAAATTAAGACACATGAATTATGAGATACATCAGTTGTGAGAGAGAGAGGCACAAAAAGTTCCATATAAACAATGCGTCTTTCCTGCTGTATCTTGCAACTGCTAAAGTGGATCCAAATCGTGCATGCACATTGAAGCAAAAGGTGTAAAGCGAAGGTTCATTTCTCACACCATCTATGCAGCATTGCAGCTTATATAAAATTGATATATTTACTGCTAAAATTTTTTTACAGTTTTGTCCAATATTTTCGTGCATCATTAAAAGTTTTTTCCCCTCTTTTTGTTAAGAGTTGTAATAAACAATAGTCGGTCTCAACTCTGGGTAAAAGAGGAGGAGGGTGTTATACTTTTGATACCCACGTAAAATTTGTTGAAATATCAAACATAGAATTATTTCCATTTTAAGAAATTGTTAATAGAGATATCAAAGTGAATAATAACTAAAAATAATTGATCATCAACGGAATCCAAT
Organism: Glycine latifolia; assembly: GCA_013407115.1. NCBI lineage: Eukaryota > Viridiplantae > Streptophyta > Magnoliopsida > Fabales > Fabaceae > Glycine > Glycine latifolia. The sequence goes on from CM023943.1 coordinate 23,119,314, forward strand.
AGTTATATGAGATATCTATGTGGTTAATCTAAGTTATGGAATAAGGTCTTTAATGTTGTTAAGACTTAAGAGTTGTAATAAACAAATATTTTTAATTATTTGGTAACGAAAGATAAAATAATATATGAAAGCAAATTAGGGTTGCAGATCAAAATAAGGACATTCCAGAAAAAGAAAGGTGGCTACAGCATACACAAGTCATGAGTAATTTTAAAACCATCAAATTAATTTAACCATCTTTTCCGCTTGTGCAACTGAATTGGAATCAAAAGTCAAAGGGATCAACATTGTTATTTTAAACAAAAAAAAAATGAAAAATTGGAGCAAAGGTGTGGAAAGTGACAACAAAGAATAACATATCCACCATTGTTTGAATTCAGCTCGCAAATTACTGGCAAGTTGGAAAATTCTAGCAGGATACGTGATCAGGCAACAGCCTAGTCCTAAGCCGATAAATGACAGATCAAACAGTTGGATTGACTTTAAACATGAAGGAAGAATGTTTTAAGGAAATGGCATAATGATCAAGCCATCAAATAATGACACATTTACACTGTCATTGTGAACAAATCTAACATCATCTTCAAATTATTATTCACATTCTTTTGATATAAAACAGGACAAAATGATGCTTATATCATATGTATAAAAAGAAAATCCATTTAATTAGAATGCAATTTCCTATGCTCCAGAACCACCTCCATGATCCCTCTCAACATGCTCCACAAGGGACACAGGATCAAGAAATCCCCTACTACACTTAGGACATGCATCAATCTTCTTAACCCCTAATCGGTTTCGATTTCTTTCATGAACCTTTTGCACATGATCCACCAAAGCAGTCACAGAGGAAAACTTTGATCCACACTGAGGGCATTGCTCCACTTGATGATCATTTCTATTTCCAGTGACACTGCTTTGCCCCACCTCATCTCTTGTAGTAGCTGCCTGCCAAACTTGGTTAATTTCATCGCCCAATTTTGACATGCTCGCTTCAGCTGAGGCGCAAATGTTGGAAGCCACGTTGAGAAAGCTTGAACTCCACTTAGATGATGCTGTTGAAGTTAAATTGGGCTTTGGCTCCTCTTTTCTACTCCTATTCAAAAGACTCATGAATGAAAAACTTGTCTCCAACTTTTTGGGACCGGAACATTTGTGGTCAGGGCCAAACCGGTGCTTCAAGCAATGGTCTTCCAAGCAGTCCCTGCACGTGATTGTGTTGGAGAATACTAAGACCTCTTTGCATCCAGGGGCAGGGCATTTTCTCTTCTTTGTGACTTTATCGTAGTTTGATGGGTCACAATCAACGTTAACATGGTTGTCCCATGTTATGTTTGGGTCTTGATCTGGAATGAGGCGAACTCCTTTGGCACAAAGAGGACATATGGCAACTGTGACATCTTGTTTGTTGGCCTTTGTGCATTTATGTTTAATATAACCTCGGTGCTCCAAACAATATACCTGCAATAAATTGAGCAGATAAAGTTAGATTAGATCAATCCAAGAGCTCATAAATTGAAAATGAGAATAGTATTCCACAATTCCATACTGGGACAAAATCAGTACTCAATATTTGAAATGCAGTAAACACGAGAAGTCAAAATGCTTATCAAAATAGTTCATTAGTTTACCTTTATGCTCTGCTTGGCAAGAGATAATGAAAATAAAAGAGAAATATTTGAATTAAAGTAAAAAATAAGAGGTGTAAGGCCCACCTAAAACTCACACTATTTCTCCTCTATTTCCCTTCCCAAACATAGTTCTGTTATTCAATATTATTGGGAAATCGATGGAGATAAATATCTTTTCCTCACTTATATGGTGTTCAACTTTTCTATTTTTATCTGATGTAGGACTTTACCTCACACTTGTACTCCAACAAATATCACGCCCGAGAAGAAACTATCAGTTTTTAGCATACAAGTTCGATATCCATGTTTGTTCAAACTTTATAATTCCTTTTCTTATAAATTGAGTTGGGACCTAACTCGACCTTAAGGATTATCTTACTTATATCTACAATTTTAGTTATATCACTAATTAACAATTTAGTCATATTACTAGTCATGTGAGATTTCTAAGGCACGTCTTACATGTCAAGGACATGTCAAGGATTGAACATCTCAAACATTACAAGTTATTTGATAACAATTAAAAAAATAAGCTCTACTATCATCTTAGAATTTGAGCTTTTGTCTAATCAACCCAAAAACTTAGGACGGAGAGTGTTGTTCACTTATATATACTACTTTATTAGCTAGTCAATGTGAATTCTCCAACACCTTCACGTGTTTTCTTTTGTGGAACAATGATCCTGCCTGAGGGGGAAAAAACACGAGAGAGAGAGAAAGACGCTGCCTAGTTTTACTAGGGATCTTCAATACAATAATGTTTGTGTTGGGAAAAAGGTGAAAAATATAACGAAGATAAGGAAGAAGACAAGAGCAATGAACAAGGAATAGAATGCAATGGCACAAACAAATATCTACACTATAATTAATAAAAAGGAAAGAGAGGAAATTGAAAAGAAACCTGGTTACAGCGATCGCATGTGAAGGGCAAGAAATCAAGCTGTTTGCAATAAGAAACAGAGCAATGCTTGCCGAGATCAGGGAATTCCGGAGTCCCCATTGAAATTAAGCATTAAACGACAGACACAGAGGAGAGAAAACGAATTCTCTCCCTCTCTCTCTTCCTTCAGGAATTGGAAAATGAATGAAAAAGAATGCGAATGTTAAGTTGCGAGGATATAGCGAGGAAAAGAAAGAGATGGCCCAACTAACCAGAATTCCAGGAAAGGGAGGGAAGGAGGGAATCGTCCCCTCCAAAAGTCACCTAATAATATAATTAGCAATAATAACAATTTAAGCTTGTTTATTAATTCCAATAATATAATAATTAATTAGTTTGATATTATGTTTTAAAGAGACTAATGCTATTTGAAGTTATGCAATGGACATGTTTGAAAGAGTTTAATTTATGGAGTTTTTGAGCATTATACATTTTTCCTTTTTTTGCTAAACAAAAAGAATATTTCATATATTTTTAATTTTAATATTCATGGATACCTATGTATATTCGGGTTCCTGGGACGTACACCAACGTATATTTTAACTTGTAGGACAGGTAGCAATTAGGTACTATTCATATCTATTGTCATTTCTACCTTAAGTATATCAACTTGATTGGCTAATGGAATTTCATAAGCACTTTACACATGACAATTTTTGAGTGATGTAACAATATTCACGCAATATTCATGTCACCTATGTGGTTGTTATGTGCCAACTAGAGTTTTAAAACTTGAACTAGATCAAATTGACAATTTAGTCGAAAATCAAACCAATAATCAGAGATCATGTTTTCAGATAAAAAAATACAAATAACATTTAGTTATATTATTTACCTAATCCTAAACTAATCAAGACTTATAACTCGGTCAGTTAAGCCTTTCCAACCATTACATATTTCAAGCCTTTCCAACCATTGCATATTTTTGAAATAGTAATTATTTTTAATTTTGGAACATGATTTTAAACTCGCAATCCAACTTATATTCAAAGAAAAAGGATCATAACACATAATGATAATTACATGAAAAGTGAGTCTAATGGACAATTAAAAAATTAAAATTTTTAATATCAAATTATTTTCTGATTATGTGTGACTTAGTTTTATGTGATTTTCTTGATGTTTGTTCTCCCTTTTTGTTTGAATATCAATTAAGTAACATAGTTATTTTGCTGTTAAAAAAATAACATAAAATAATTTTATATAGATGAATATAATGAAACAACTTTCATGTCTTTAATAAGTTAAAAAATGGAGTTCAAAATCATGTTTGAAAATTGGAAACAATCACTTTTGAAAAAAAAAACTAATTCAACCAAAATTTTAAAGATAAAGAACCAAAATATTATTTTTATAAAAAAACAAAGACCGAAATGAATTAAAAATGAGATAAAAGGTCAAAATAATACTTTAGACTTAAAAAAGAAGCATCTACATTATCTATTTTTCAAATCTAAACTCTTATGCGTAAGGAGATATTGATTCTTAATATTAAAATAGCAAAAATGTTTTTTGTTTTAATAATTTTTATGAGATGAATTTTATTATCTCTAGTGATTTTAAAAGATATATTTGAGAAATAAGTTTATATAAAAGAAGATAATAAATAAATAAAATAGAAAACTGTACACATCATTAAATATGGAATTAATTATTTAATATTTAAATAATAAGATTGTTAAAGAAAAATTTGCCGCCAAACTAGGATAAAAGGAACAGATTTTGTTTTTTTAATGTTTACCAGTTTATGGGCCAGCCTAATTTTGAACAACATGAGCTGGACTCTCTGAACTCTGAACAAATGGCTAGCGCGAGGACCTTTGATTAAGGTGTTGTCTTTTGCACTATTTTTCTTAATCATTTTTTTTAAAATTATTTTTATTTAATTAAAAGGATAGGTCGATAGTCTTCTTGAAATTAAATTTTTAGAAGAATATTCAATATATTTTAAAATTGAATTTTTAGGAACGTATTTTAAATGTGTTTTTAAATTTAAACATTTAGTTATGCCTAATGATATATTTTTAAAATAAAAGTTATGAAAAAATTTAAAGAATGATGTAATGAGTAGAAATGGACAGTGCAGAAAGTAATGTCCTCCAACCAACCCTGATAGCAGTATTCGTTATATTGGGCTTAACAAGGTTTGCTTGAAACAGTCCACAACTACTCAAAGTAATCCTCCATTTATTTAATATAGTTCTATGTATATGTCTAAATATGAACATCTACTCAAAATTGTTTTCAAAGTATTGCAAAAATTAATCAAAACAGTACTTTCAACCATTTTAAATTCGAATCTTAGTTTATAAACACACCAGATTATTTATTCAAAACAATATGTGATATCAATTTGATTCTTTAATATTTTATGGTTTCCATTAGTTGGTTCTTGAAGATGAAAATGATAATATTCATTATTGTTGAAGTTTAATTTGGCATAGTTGTCAACCAATGATTCATATTTTTTTTAATAGGAAGTGATTCATCTAATCCCATTGGACAGTTTGTGCAGCCTTTTTTATGTTTATTTTATAGTGTAAGGAAAAGGAATTGATATCTATAGTTGATAAAGACATTAATTTTTTTCAATATTCCAACAATGTCACAAAAAGACTAATTTTGTCTCACTTTAATGACCAATTCAATATCATAAATTGATGTATTGTGTAGTTATAAATACTACTATCAGATTAATCTGATACTGCTTATATTTTTTTAGCAAAACTCAGCCGGCGGAGGGAGAAACTAAGTTAAAGACTAAATTAAATGTACAACAGCCTCCTCACTCTAGTCTATAATCATAGCCTAAGTATGGAAGCAACGTGCGTCATATCATAATTTAAAAACCGCAAAGTGGCTAATACCAATGTCTCCATTCTCAAAACTGCCTCTAATCTAAGCCATATAAACAATCAAGGTGCACATACTAATGCCTGAAACAGTGACAGGTACAATAATACAAGTGTCATCTACAATACCCCCTTAGAAAAAGGGAATTACATTTACCCAAAAAAAACAAAAATGAAAATTGGTATTACAGAGAACAAAATATACTTCTTTTTTTATATTAAAAACACTGCATCTTTATCGTGATACTACCACAAATATTTCTCATTTTAGCAAATTAGGATGGTCCATGGTCCAAGCTCTAGAGGTGGCAGATGATAAGATGTGGTGTCTGATGAGTCACATTGAAGGATGTCCCTAGTCTTAATAACTAGGCTTGAATGCTCAGGTGAACTTACTCATTAAAGTTTAACATAAAAAACCACCCAATTTGAAGCACAGAGGGGAATGCAGAGCTTATAACTCTCAAATTGCCAAAGGCATATAAGAGACACGGTAGCAGTCAGGAAAACTAAAAAGCCCTAGGGAAATTTTCAAGATGAAAAACAAACAAAATCACCAGGTTCTTTGGGGGGGACACGGGCTCACAGATTGAACATTAACATGTGACATCACAAAGGACAAACAAACTTGGGAGGAGAAATCAAATAATTTGAGTGTGAGGTTGTAAACAAAAAATGTTTCTTAAATAACCTTGAATTGTCTATAACTTAAGAGAGAAAGGAAGAAATAAAAAATAAATGGTTGATTTAATTAATGATATAATGTGATAAAAAGAAAAAGATAAAAAAATTATTAATTAGATATTTAAAAATTCTATTGTCAAAATATAATCAATCAGTTGCAAATTACAATGCAATCCAAGACACCCCCCACCTCTGACAAGCTACAAGTCCCATTTCAAACTATATAATATTAATTGAGTTAATGTGGAGTCAGAAGGTTTTGGCCTTCATCTATGTTTTGCACCTCAAAAGTCACACCTGCTTTTATTTTATAATAATGAAAAATCAGTCAAAAAAAGCAGACCAACAAAAAAAGAAATTCAACATTATAACATAAAAGGACCAAAGCAACGAAGACAAAAATGACATGTATTCATAACCATTGGAATCCTATTTTATAGCTACCAACATTTTTTTCTCACTTAGTAGTTAATGATACCCCACTCACTTTGACACTATTACTGTGTACTCTATACTCTACATTCAGAAATCAGAATCCAACTTTCTGCAGTCTCATATCTCATTTCCCCCATTTTTTTCTCTTATTTCTCAACTTGAAATAGATCATAATACCATATGCCAATATAGCTCACCCTTTTTCAACTAGGCCAATCAAGAATTCATTCATATTCCTATTCACCCTTCAGGGTTGTGTTGAAAATAATCATTTTTTGTTCAAGATGGGGAGTGAAATGCAACCCTTTGTAGAGACACCACCAAAAGTGGTGGAACCGAACCGTTATTCACATAGGTCAATTGAGACACTGGTGGTGGTCATAGCAGTGATAACAATAGCTGGTGTCATTGCAGGAATGATTGCTAGATTGTGTGGTGGAAGGCACTTTGGGGGAAATGGGGAGAATGACATTGAAGGTTGGGTTGAAAAGAAGTGTAGAAGTTGCATTGATGGAGGGCTCCCACCCCCACCTCCACCTCCTCCACCTGAAGAACAAAAGCCAGCACCAGCATCAGAAGGGGATGCAAGTAAATGAATCAAAAAGGCTCAGATAAGATGATGCATTCTATTCTTTAGTTTCTAACACAAACATTGTAAGTCAGTATAGAACTTGATAAAATGCTTTGTTTTGGCTAGCCAAGTGATGATACAAATGTTGAGGAAAGGTTACATAGCTTTAACTGACGTATAGAGTAGCATTGTGTTAGTTCTATAACCTAAAACTATTGATGTTAAATTCACCTAGTTGCTGTTGTTGGACTTTCTGTTTCTGTTTTATTCAGTTGGTCATTCATTGCTTCTTTAAACATCATTGTCCCAGTGAGAGAGCATATTTCAGTTTCTTCAAACAAAATATGTCCAACATTTGCAGATGCTAATGATACTTGGAGATTCACTGAAATGAGGGGGGGGAACAAAGTAGCAATAAATTTTCAGTTTTCAATCAACGACATTTTAATTTGGAAATTTGTCTTTGTGGAATGTAGTTGTTCATTTCATTCAAGTCATTTATTTTTGTAACTTAATTTTCTTAGATGAAAGAAAAAGCAAATAAAAGAAAAAGAAATACTAGTCTTACAATAATTAAAATTTCTCAAAGTTCCACCACCATTACATGGGATTCATTTTCAAATAGGATCCAATTGTTTGTCAGTAAATTAGTGGAGCCACTTATCATGACAAGGCTTAATATGTGACCGAAAAAATCTTCAGGCCTCCTAGGCTTTACTTTTGGAATAGAATCTGAAATGTATGTTTAAAGATGCCACCAGCATCATGGCACGAAGTTTCTATTCAATAGTACAAAGCAAAAAGCTCTCCATGCCGTTACCTGATGCTATTGAAAAGCCAAACAAAATTTCCAAGCTTTCTTTCATTTCCCTATTGGAATCTTACCGTTGCTACTGCTAATTAAATACACCCACTTTTTTTTTAATATAATGTTACGATAAGCAAACCATCAGCTCAGGTCAGGTTGAAGACAGACATTGGAAATTCTTCTAATGCACGCAACTTATTCCACCCTTCACACCTGACATAATAACTGTACAAATAAGCAAAACAATGCTAAAATACTAATACTAGCACTAAATTTCAGATCAAGGATAGCATGCGTTTTGGGCATGGGCCAAAATGTTTCTTCAATGTAACATTTAATGGGCTACTGCTTCCTACACCTCCAATTGTTGCTTCCTTCACCTCATAGAAAGGTAGATAGACCTGAACGGACAAAAATGCCCCCACCCTCTCTTAAACTCATCTATCACCCCTCAATCCCAACACCTCCTCTTCCCTTCTAATTCCTGTGCCACCCATGTAACTCGTCCTTCTCTTCTTCCAACTTTACCCCTCTTTCTCTTTCTACTCTTCCCTTCTAATATTTGTGCCTCCCAAGCACCCTGAGGAAGACCACCGTGAGGACAACTATCAAGTTCTGGATTAAGTGATCCGGAATACATATTGTGTTTTGGATTATTCATTCCAGAACTATGCTAAAACACTTTCGATGATTAAATAATTTTGGAAGTTACATGATTAAATATTAATAATTGAATTTTATTGCTTTGACATGTGACAAATAATAACAATATCTGATTATCACAATCATTGCTCAAAGAATCATATTATTCGCTACAAATCAATTAATCGATGTCCTATTTGTTGGCTATATATATATAAATACACAGCTAGGAATGTACGTACATGACTTATTTTTTGTATCATATTCATATGCTTCATATATACCATGAGAAGTATTTCCATATGGAGGTAATAGTAGTAAATGCCTTTCTCTTTTTTGAGTTGCAACGAGGCCTAACGTGTCCTAAGTAAGACAATTCAACATTGTTACACATAGCCTCGGCATCATCTCCTCCTTCACATTCGAGGTCTATGTTCTGCAACACTATCTCCTCGCATGGAAATTTATCGCTGCAATCAAACTTCACAGCTATATCAGAAGCACTTGTGCCCGTTATGTTCTGGTACAACACGTTCTTGATTTGGATCGCGGATTTCTTCGAGAGCTACACCAAAAAATCATTAGATACATACGAAAATCAGTAGTGAAATATGTATATGCATGTTGGTTCCAAAAAAAATAGAAAAAAAGATGTTTATATATATTAATTTACCAGTTTTGTGCATGACTTCTTTTTCTTGTCACAATAATTCTGATTAATTATTATGGGGTTGGTCACATGGTTCATTTCAATGTTCTGAAACTGGATGTCGCTAGCACTTCCTGAACCTCCCTACAAATATATACGGTAGATCCAAAAGATGAAAATGTTAACAAGTTGTTACGAATTAATGGATTCTTCAGTTTTCTTTTTAGCACATATACAAACCATAGGGGCAATTAATAAGACTAATTGGATTATAAAGTTCAAATTTAATTAATTACCTGCCATGTCTTGATTCTAACTCCATTTTTAGTTCCAAAAATCTTGGCTCTATTCACTCGTATTCCTGAAACAAATTCCTTGGATTTTCCGGACCCTAAGCTTCCAATACTGAAATAAATCATTAATCCAAAGAAAATTCACATGCAATAATCAATACAAAATAACATATGGAAAGTTTTTAACAGTATTTCAAGAGATACTTGTCACTGATTACCTGATACCATGACCCGGTCCACAGGTAATATCTGTGGCTTCTACATCTTTGGATCCATGTACAATAGATATGCAATCATCACCTGAAACAAAGATATATACATTGATACTAAAAAATAGATCCTCTCAAATTGAACTTTTACATGAATTTATGTGATTTTTTTATTTTTTTTGCATCTAATTCTTTTTTCACTAGTATTTAAGTATAGGTGGAGGCCTTATTTATCTTTGTAAACATTTATGTAATGTGAGATGATCTATTCTGCTTAGACATTTATGAGATTTAAAAAAAAAACTGTACATAAAAACCATGAAAACATTTTTATTGTTTTCTTTTTCAATTTATTTTTTCTTACATAAAGTTTTTTTTAAAAAAATACACTTTTTAATTGAAAATAAAAATAAAAATCACTTTCTCAAATAAAAAACTCCTAATTAGAAGTACCAGTTCCTATAACAGAGCTTGAGATTTGGATGTTTTGTGTATTGGTGACATGAATCCCATCAGTGTTGGGGCTATCCTCTGGCGCGGTCACTTTAAGATTAGAAACCTTAACATTCACGGAGTCCTGGAATGAAACGTGGATTTGTTGAGCATTTTCTATGCTCAAGTTCTCAACTGTCAAGTCCTCGCAATTATAGAAAGTCAGAGCCTACAAAAATTTAATAAGAAAAAATCCATGGTTAACAAGTAAATATTTGGATGTTATACTATTCATATTTTTTCAACCCAATATCCTTGATCTTTGACATATACATACCGTTGGGGCGTCCTTGCAAGGCTGCAAAAGATAACATAGAAAGCATGAATTAGATTGGTCATCATTTGGAGAGATATTAAATGATTTTGGATCACTATTAGTTTAAGATTTCAATCAATCTTTACGTGGCATGTATTTAAATTTTTAATTTATGAGAAATAATTAATAACATGACATATTATGTACATATAAGATTAGTTGAGACTGGGATGTTATCAGAGAACTGATTAAAAAATTGGAGTTCTGAATATCTTACCCGCTTTTTGTTTCTTTTGCATGAGTTTTTCCACCATATGTTGCCGTTTCCATCAATTGTTCCACCACCATAAACAAATAGTTTCTTAATATTGTCAAATACAAGCCAGTGTTTTCTGTCATCCTCGTAATCTGATGGATCATCTGATGCTTCAAGGGTTCCAGAAATCTAACAATTTTAATCCCAAAATTGATGCTTTTTAACATTATTCACTGTTTGAGATATTAAGTGATCATAGTTTTTCAATTAAAGAAGAAGCATAAAAATGGGGACTTGAGCACTAAAGTAATTTTAAGTGTTAAGTAACCTGGACTTGAACGTTAGGTTCGCAAGGGCCAGAGAATCTGATTGGTTTGAGCAGATAATTAGCCTGAGGCACCACAAGAATTGCTTCCCCAGAAGAACATACTACATTCCAAGCCTTCTTGAAAGCCTGAAATAGCCCACGTAGCCAATTATAGAGAAAAAAAATAATGTCATTTTTCTAATTATGAAATAACCAAGAGCATGTTTGGATACCCATTGGAAGTTTATTCAACGAAAAAAACACACTTTCTTAGGCATGAACGGAACGTTTTTACAAACATGCACCAATTTTGCATTGGTAGCTAAAGAAAACAAGAAAAAAAAACTTTATTTTGGACTAAGTGAATATGTACCTCTGTGTCATCAGTATCACCATTCCCCTTAGCTCCATAATCATTGACACTAATCTTTTTAAGCGAAGTACGCTTGTCAAACCTGTTTAAGCTCAAAACATTTGTGCTTTGCTTGATCAAGTTCTTGAATGTCCTACCATCATCAATAGAAGGTGAATGATCAACATATATACTACTACTAGGTGGGTCCTCTTGCAAGGTGCTATAACAAGCAACAAAAGAAATGATGATAATGGTGAATGAGAGGAGGAGGTGTTTGAGGAGGGCCATTAATTATAATAGCTTTCCCTTTGTGTATTATCCCAGAAAATAGAGGCTCCTAATTTGAAAGGATTTGGGATTGCTGTTTGATGAGAATGGATTTAGCTAGCTTGGTGTGGAACTACAAGTAGCGGGAACTTGTGTATTTATAGTCATATTAATAAAAATAATTAATAAATAAATAAAAGATGTTACACATTGCTATAACTGTATGGAAGGATAGTACCAGATTGAGACGAAATGATCAGTCCCGGCCATTTGACTTCTGTTCCATACATTCACCAATTTGACATTAATATATTTAGGTACGTGCTTCTATGCTCTAAAAAATTATAAATATACGTAAACATATTTATACACTCGTAATAATTAATTTTTGCATCAGTATAATATACTTCCTTTATTTCATAATAATTATCGCATAAAATCATTGTGATTTAAACTTTATAATATTATTTACTTTTCCATTTAATTATAACTAGTATAATGCTATTAATGATGGGCAACAAAATCAATAGATAATGTTAGGATCATACAATGACAAAAAATAATGATAGATGACAAATATTATGACGAGACAAAGTGAGTTGAATTTTTATTTTGGTTTTTCTCATAAGGATATAAGAACAATCCTTCTGATATATTTTTGTTTGAGATAAAAGTGAATACTAAATATGAGTACTTATCTCAATAAAGATTTGAACATTGATTCGTGATGTTGAGCATGACTACTCTTTTACTAGATCAAATCTGAAATCTTGTTATTCGCATTATGTAATGGTGTATAGATTATAGTTTTTTTTATTCAATATTTTTTACTGTAATTTATTTATATCTATCTAAATATAGTCAAATTTTTTTTATATCACGTTATTTTATTTTCTATACAATTTGTTTGAAGCATTCGGTACCAATTTTTATTCAACAAGAACACTATAATTGTGAAAAATTGAAGTTATACGTAAATAGTTTTTTTTTATATTTTAAAAATTCTAATTTTTTCCTGAAATATTATTAGTTTTCTTATTGCTGTCACAATTTTTATTTATTCAACAAGAACAGTTCTTCCCTTCCATTAGCTACTGCATTCATTTAAACGAAACTTTAACGTGTATGTTTCCATATTTGGATAATATTCTTAAGGATGATGAAAAACCTAGTAATTCATCATACACGAGAGTTTTGCCCATATTGATAGATAAATGCATGCATATGAGCATATCCCACACCCCACACCCCACACCATATTGCGTATTAAGAAAAGAAACGTACATAATGAGTACTGTATTGAAATATTTAAATATTCCAGCCTTTTTTTTTCTCCTAGTAATCATTTTGGGTTTTAAACGGTTAGTAGGGTTGCGTGAGCATGAATCTTCCATGCATTAATTATTCTTTTAATTCTGAAATATAATTAAAGACATTTACACCATTGGCATCAGATACGTGTACTCGATCGTGACATTAGAGTTAATATTCGTTTCATTATATTTGTTGGGAAATTCTGCACTCTTTTATTAGATGATCACCGGTAAGAATTATGAAATTTGGAACAATCAATTAATATATATGAGTGAACTTTTTCTTTCTATGTTATCAAACGGTTTTAGCGATGTAGTTAGCATGAGTAGCATATGCTGATTAGTGTGGATACTATGCAGCCCAAGACAAACACTTGTCACTATAAGAGGAATTTGGGTTCCATCTTTATTAGCCACGCATGCATCTTAAACGTGTGATTTAGGGTTTCCTTCTTGCCATCGTAATGATCGTATATTTGTTAGCATTGTCACAAAATAGTTTTAGCTGTCGTAAAATGCTTGAGAAGATGGGCGTTTTGATGGTTTTGGAGTAGAAGACATTCATTTCATTTTGTCACTTTGAAACTTAGCATTAACTTTTTGTGGCTAAAAGTTTCCTAAGCTTTTGTCATTCTATTCATGTCATGATGAAATTTTAGACCTCAAAGCGGATCTTGAAATTCCATCTCTCGTGTATGCCACGGACAAAATTATGAGCAAAATGGTTCGTTTTCATTATGGCAAAGTCGTCTTAGCAACTACATATGTAAATGATAGGGTTGAATTAGTAAGAGTTATTGGTGAAGCAATCAATGTATCGGAAGGGACTGATGGGGGATCATGGATGGTAATTTTCAAATAATATATTATAAAAGTTCAAATTGATCATATATATTAAATATTATAATATCATCTAACTAAATCACCTTATATATGACTTTTAAAATAATAAATATATCAATAAATTTTTCAATTTCATGGTAATATTTATGGTTACACTACAAAAAAATAGCCTATTTTCGACAGACCATTTTTCACTATTAAAATTCAGTCTGAAATTTAAAATTTTCCCACAGAATATTCCCATCCATGAATACTGTCATCCGTCAGAAAATTTCATTTCCCTCAAATTTATCAGCGCAACCCTAGTCGTGATGCCAGTGTCACTTGCTTTCCCTTACCACTCTCATACCCTCGTTCTCCATCTTAGGAAAGTGACGCAAGGTGTGACTCCACCGTCATCACGGCCCAGGCTCCGTCACGGGTAGTGCGTCTTCTGAAGCATATTCTGTGCGTTGTCCACAGAAGTGAAGTTTCAGGTGCGCTTTTATTACCCAGGAAAAAATTTTGTAAAGAAAATTTAATTAGGTCTAAAATGGATAGTAAATGATCCGCATTATGGTAAATAAAAAATCGAAAAGAACAAATGCAATGCTAGCTATTGTTTCCAGGATCCATGTATAAAAATCTCAGAATAGATACTTACTTTCAACATGAGGCTTCCCGTATTTATGGTTCAAAGCTTCAACAAAAGAAGTAGTTTTTTGGTCTTGCATCACTTCAAGGAACAAAAAAAAATACTTCATTGAACTTAATAGTAATCAATAAATTCACAATAACTCAATTTCAATTTGGAAAAATATGAACTCACATTGATCAAATAATTCATATGCTCAAACTCAATTATAGCTACTAGCGAATTTCTAAATTGGAGTGTAAAACAGTTAATTCAAGGTCCGAATCTTAACTATTTGTTAGTGAATCTATTTCGGGCATTAATAATGCAATTGAGGTAAATCAGCACAAGATATACAACCATTTTGAACAAATAATAATTAGTTGATTGGACTCACCTTGTAGAGAATGGTCATGAATAGATTTTAGCTTTCGTAATCCAATATTCTTCTGCCCATAAAAGTTTGACACATGTTTAGAAAAACAATTGTCAGAAAGGCAATAGCATTGAGGCCATGGAAAACAGGTCAAATTGATTAACAAAATGACTAAGAAAATTGAAGTCTTTGTGTGTTCTTGGAACTGATAATCATTAAAAAAAATTATATAAGACAGTTAGAATAATAATTAACTTCTTGAGGGTCACATGATAAATTTGAACAAACCATGATGAGGCAGTTACATTAATAACTACCTCAGAAATATAGGAAATGTCATCCAAAAAGCGAGATGAGGCAGAAGCACCCCTCTTTTCCATGATTTTAGAAGGCATCCTGCAGCTTGTCCTGAAAATACCAAAAACTACCCTCCTTGTTAGTTTTTGTCAGGCTCTATCCCGTGACATCTGCGGGAAATTCAAGGTCATTTGCTCGACAAGGGAAAGGACTGATAACAATGAACATGACAATTCATACCATAAACATCTGCTACTGGCAGAAAGAATAATTCATACCCAGAAAAATATCATCTATCATAAGTCTGTGTCAATTAAACAAAAATTTAATATGAGAACAAGAATTATGCATATTGATTAAGCAAACTATTAACAAAATTCTACAAAACAAAGCATACTGATGGGTTGCCATTTTAAGTAATCAGTGTCAACAAGAAGAAATTTCACAATCTCATAATAAGCGAATAAATAGAAAGCTTTACCATGATGCTCCCATGTCAACAGGAAAACCAAATAAGTAATCAGTGTGAATTTGGCCAGCCACCAATTCTTTCCCTTAACTCTAAGAGAACAACTTGACCAAAAATTAAAAACATAGGTACCATTTAATAATTGAGGCCATGTAAGTTCAAGTTTAAAATTAAGCAGCACACATCCATTTAATATTTGAATGCCGAAAAGCCACTTTATTACCTTCTGCACATTCATTTTGATACCAGCAGAAAATCAGTTAGGTTAGAATTTAAAACTAAGTAAGCAGATTCATCATAAAACACATACCATTTAGAACTAAGTAAATCATAGGAATTTAAGATAGTTATATTATTATGGCTTTTAAGGAACTAGTCAAAGCATATCCTTGACCCAAAACACGGGATAAAATGCAAACCCAAAACAGGGGATAAAACGCAAACCCACAAAAGAACACAAACCTTCAAGGCTTCAGGCTTGGACGGCGGCGGCGCAACGAAGGTTGAAGACGAAGCCTCCCTGGACGGCGCGACAGGCGACACGTGAAGAAGGTCAAAGACGACGCTTGAACGGACGAAGACGACGCTTGAATAGAGGTCGCGAGCCGCAAGGCTTGAACGAAGGTCGCGAGGCTTGAACGGAAGGCGCGATGAAGCTGGCTTGTTTGCACGATGAAGACGAGGTCGCAAGCTACTGTGGGCTACTGCTGCAGATGAAGAAAAGAATGCCTAAAATGAAACGACGTCATTTTGAAAAGAAAAAGAAAGACATATTTTAATGTCCGCACGTGTGGACATTGGATTCCCCCTGGGTCCGCCTCTGGTTCGACAAAAAGAGAGATAGAGGTTAACCGAAACTTACCTGAGAAAAGGTAGTGAAACAAGACCTAATGAAGTGAGATGTAGATTAACGAATAGTATGTCTTCGAACAGAGTGGAGAAAAACTATAAGTTTGGTGGAGGGTTAAACTCCTTAATAGTTCTATGTTCCATTTGTTTCCCCTATCTTAGTTTTTTTCCTCTTCTTTTCTCTCTTCTTCCTTTTACCCTTCTTTTATTTTATTTTAACTTATTTTTTCTCTCTTTTATTTTATTTTCGATTTATCATTAGGTTCATCTACCACTGACTCCAATTAACTTGGATTAAATGTAATGATGATGATGATTTTAAAAAATTGTATAAAAAACGGTGAAAATTAATTTTTATTCTTTTTTCTTATATAAATTGTCAAAATTAAAAATAAATAAATAATAAAATACCATTTTTTAATTGTAAATAAAAATGAAAAATATATTCTCAAACCACACCAAACTGCAAAGATATAAGTATACCAGTTCCCATAACAGATCTTTAGATTTGGATGTTCTGAATTCTGAGTATTGGTGACATGAATCCCATCAGGGCTATCCTATGGCGCGGTCACTTTAAGATCAGAAACCTTAACATTCAGGGAGTCCTGGAATGAAACGTGGATTTGTTGAGCATTTTCTATGCTCAAGTTCTCAACTGTCAAGTCCTCGCAATTATAGAAAGTCAGAGCCTACAAAAACAAACCAAAATTAAAACCATGGTTAATTAGCAAGTATATATATATTAATTTTGAACGTTATAATATCATATACTTGATCTTTGATATTTACATACCGTTGGGGCATCCTTGCACGGCTGCAAATTAAAGCAGAAAAATATGAATTAGCTAGATTTGGTCATCATTTGAATACAATTTATATATATCTATGTAGCATTTTAGTATTTATAAATTATTACAATATATATCTTACGTGCTTTTGCTTCCTTTTGCATGAATTTTGCCACCAAATGTTGCCGTTTCCATTGATGGTTCCGCCATCGTAAACAAATAATTTCTGAATATTGTCAAATACAAGTCAGTGTTTGTTGTCTCCTCTTTAATCTGATGGATCTTCTGATGCTTCAAATATTGCACATATTACTGTGTTTGAGATCATTTATTTTCCTTTAAATTAAAAATGGCAGCATAAGAAAATTGGAGAATTAATAACTAGCTTAGTTTTCAGTGTAACTAATTAACCTGGACTGCAAAGTTAGGTTTGCAAGGACCAGAGAATCTGATTGGTTTGAGAGATAATTCCCTTGAGGCACCACAAGAATTGCTTCCCCAAAGAGCATACTACTTGTCAAACCTTGTTTTGAAAGCCTTAAATAGTCCACATAGCCAATTATGGAAAGAAAAAATAATGTCATTTGCACTACTACAGGAGAGGTTTTTGACGACGATTCTAAACCCCATATGATGACAGTTGTAAAATCATCTTTGTTGCACGTATCGTTGAAAAACAGCACTTTCGATGACGGTTCAAAAAACCGTCTTCGTTAAATTTTTTATTTTTAAATGGATACAAAGATGATTTTCCTTTAAAAACTGTCTTTGTATCTTTAATTTTTTTTATAAAAAATAAATTAAAAAATATTAAGATACAAAGACAATTTTAAAGCAAAATCGTCTTTATATGTCAAAATCATCTTTTTATCTTAATATTTTTTAATTTATTTTTTATAAAAAAAATAGATACAAAGACAGTTTTAAGGCAAAATCGTCTTTGTATGTGGACATACAAAAGATGATTTTACTTTAAAATCGTCTTTGTATCTTAATTTTTTTTAATTTTTTTTATAAAAAAATAGATACAAAAACGATTTTGTCTTAAAAATCGTCTTTGTATGTTATTTTTTAAAAAAAAATTTAAAAAAATAGATACAAATACGATTTTAAGACAAAATCATCTTTGTTGCTCCTATTATTTTTTTTTTCCAAAATTGCTTTTTATATATATTACCAAATGAACAATGGACTTAATTGAATTTATACTTACAAAAAAATATACAAAAATATACCACATTGAAGAATTTTTATTCTATAAAATAAATAACAAACCAAATTGTTAATACACTAAAATTTTGAATGAGAACTTAGCACTGTAAAATGTCGTTCAACACAAAATTATGTCAAATACAATGACACTAAAATAAATAACAAACCATAATTTTATATAACATCATTAAAACAAATATCCTACTTTATAGCCCGCAACATCCTAGTCACAACACAATGAAAGTAACATATATGGTTAATATAAACCACAAAGTTCAACTTTAAAATTGTAGGGGATGGAAGAAGGAAGAGACCAAAATGATATCTCCTTTGTCCACAAACTAGTGATGCTGAACCTTGCCTTTCTTGCCTTTCTTGACAGGTATAGGTAAGCCATATCATCATCATCATCATCCAACAATTGTTCAAGCTCATCTTTGACCTGTACAAGATAACAAGAACTAGTGATGGGAGAGGAAAAATATATATGTTTTCTACTTAAAACTGATCAAGGCATATACAACAAAGTGAATACACACAGTGAATATAGGTAAATGAAATGGAAAATAAAATACACTGACAAACAACAATACCACTCCCCATCTTCACTCCACATAGTGAACATAGGTAAATGAAAGGGAAATCACAAAGTAGCATTTTTCCTGCAATAATTTTTTTTAAAAACCAAACTCATTCAAAAAAATCAACAAAAGGGCAACATCAACAACCAAGCCTGTTCTAAGTAAGGTCAGTTCCAAGAATCACATGATCACTTCATAAGAATATAAAATTTTAGGAAAGTTGCTCATAATTTTTTTCATAATAGAAAATTCCAAGTAAACCATTACTCCAATTGCCTGTATTCAGATATACACTAATGGACATCATCAGAACTGAGAAAGAAAAATGACAATTTCAATGAATTTTATTGATTAATATTTTTAAAGGGTAACTTTTAAACTTTAACATTAACAATCCAAGTTTACTGTCCCAAGATTATTCAAAAATACAATCCCCCACTTGATTTGGAAAATTCAGAAGGCCTATGAGATGGCTCTCCCAAAGATAAATTGTTTTCTTCTTTCCATTATCTATCCTCACATCATTTTCTCCTCATCCTACTTTATCTTCTTTTTCTTTCTATAGATTGTAGAAGCCACAGAACATGGATTGTACTAGACTAAGTAAATGGGTAAAAATATGACAACATATATACTAAAAGTGGCTTCTAAAAAAAATCAAAAACAAAATTGGACATCATGCACCAAATCACAATCACCAAATAAAATATCATGAAACAAGGACAACTCCTAAAGAAGTCATGCAAAGAGAGATCACTAGAAGAGCAGCCTAAATAAAAAACCGTGCAATCTGGTATGAATACAACTGTCATTACCACTACATTACCTATGAAGTGTGTAAAGATTGCGGACATTCCTATCAGCATCAGGTGATAAATATTTTCCATTGTCACGATCAAGGTCAAGTTGCAAGGGAAACTCATAACGGTCATTAATCTACATGGAAGAAGAAGAAGAAAATTAAGCTTCCATTTACAGAAAAGGGAGTTTAACCATTCCATCAAAAGAGAAGAGCCTATGGACTGAAAAATAAAACTAAGTAATGCCCATAATCCCTCTAGCAGAATATATCCCTTCATTTGATTGTTTCAAATGACATACATAAATTTTAAATACATGCACACACAAACAAACAAACAAAGATTTCCCATCAAGACACAAAGCAAAAATAAGCAAAA
Source organism: Glycine latifolia (assembly GCA_013407115.1). NCBI lineage: Eukaryota > Viridiplantae > Streptophyta > Magnoliopsida > Fabales > Fabaceae > Glycine > Glycine latifolia. The sequence goes on from CM023943.1 coordinate 23,139,483, forward strand.
AAAAAATTCCATTTAAAAATTAATATTAAGAAAATCCCTGCGGAAATCCTTCATGATTTTCAATATCACAACACACTATTGTACAGCACAGTCGTGCCGAATCACTTTCTTACATGAAGTAACAGTACTGTAAATGAATACATACCACAAATAAAGAAGGATATCACTGTAGATTGTCAAGAATAAGTAATTGATTTAATCAATATAACATTCAATGGCATTAATAGTGAGCTAGAGTAAACTGACTGAAACGAAACCATATTACTCTGGCTGAATGCTAACTTCATATCCCAGTAACTAGAAAAGAAAATATGATATAGAGCAATGAGTCTATTTGAGTAGAGAATTCATATAACATGTAGCTCCCTGGTTCTTAAGTCCAACATAGCCAGTCTCCTTTTTTTGAATCATAAGTCCAGTAATCAACAATTCTACGAACAAGAACCTTAGCTTCAACTACAAGAGTATCATTCACAAGATACCCTCTACTAGGATCATACAATTCACCAAGCGGCATGAAAGATGTGAAACCCCAATCACTTTCCCGCGCATTGAATTGGTGTTGTGTGTCTACACAGTGTAAAATGAAGTTAGACAAAGCACATGGCTATGCACAAAAATTATGAGCATTTTCACTTTATTCCCGTCACTTCTGTTTCATGGTAAATGCTAATGAGTGCCCTTAGCTTAGGGCACTTGTTAGGAATTCAAAAATACAAAGTATTAAATAAAAGGTCAAACATTTTAACCTCTCAATACATTACATGCATTATACAAAAGTAGCTTCCATTTTTTATTACTTAACAAGAGCCCTTAGGGAATTCATTAGTGAGAGTGTTGTTTTATTTAGCATGTTAATGCTTACAGTTCATTTAAGATAAGTAATATACCTATATCCAGATTTAGATTCAATGTTACAAGGAAGATAATATTCAAGAAATAAATGTTTATATATATATATATATATATATATATATATATATATATATATATATAT
>CM023943.1:23140489-23274866 GCA_013407115.1 Glycine latifolia
TTTTTTTTTTTTTTTTCAAAAATTAAATGTTCTTAAATTAATTGCAACAAAAATCCCACAGCTTTCTTTACTCTTACTTCAAGCAATGATCTTTTCTACATACATACACAGTACATCATCTTGCAACAATTGTAAGGAACAAACTTAATAGACTACCTTTTCTCACAGAGTATTTATTATGGATTTGATTAACAACTGCCAAGCTAAACTGCGCATATCTACTCCAGCAATAGGGTAAACTAGCTGAATCTACAACATCCAAATACATGGAAGTGTTAACAACATACCAATTTTTTTCTCTAGTTACAAAAATAATTAAATAAGAATGAAGTCATGTTTTATATATCACCGTATCAGGGTCATAAACATGAAACCCAACAAGAAGCATACGCTTCCTTTCACTTCGTAGCAACACCCATGAAAGTTTCTATATCAATGGGGAGATTTCTTTAATAAAATATATGGGAAAAGTTTCTACCCCTTTAAGGAATGATCTTCTTAAGTTTTTATGCCATTAAAGCTTAGACAATTCATAACATCCCACAACATTTTAACTACATGTTTGTTTTAAAAACATACTCTAATCTGAATCCCTGATAGATATTTATGGCTGTAATTAAATAATTCAAAACTCAAGTAATGCAATTACTGCCACCTCGTTGAAGGCATGATTCTACTTTATACCTAAGCAAAAATATAAAAATAGAAGCACAAGCACAAATGGACCACAGAAAAGCGTAAAAAATTATGCATATACCTTTATTGCTGGTCCAGCTGCTGTGTCCTGTAGAAGAGTTAGATCATAGTCATTTTCTTGGCAACAGTAAGCCATTCAATTCATTCTTACATAAGCTATCAATAGAGTAATGAACTAATGACAGATAGGGAATGATACCTTGGAAAATAGGAAAAAAGACAAAATACAAATGGGAATATAATCTTACCAATTGAAATATCAGTGCAAAAAAAATCAATCCCTAGTAAAAGTGCACCAAAGAAACTATCAAAAGTTCAAAATACTTTACTTTTTTTTCTATTCAATAAACTAAATACAAGTTAATGAGGTTATTGTGGAATGCATGAAAGAAACATATTAGAAATTATACCAATAAAGTAAAAGCCATCATTTTTTTAAGGCAGATACACTATAGCATAAATAAACAGTACTTACCCACAAAAGCACAAGGTTATAAATTTTTCTAATATTAACTAGTTGAATCATAAGAAAATAACTCATAAATACAAAAAGTAGAAGGAAAAAAAAAACACTTTATATTACTTTACTCTTTAATCATAAAGACAGACTCCAATATAATTGAACTTAAATAAAATATAACCTCTAGATATAAGTTTGATATATCCTCTGCATCTTCTGCACTAAAACCTTGAGATCCATCAGACCTTGAAGATATTGTATCAGCAATAATTGAATCTATTACAGCCATGTGCTTTGTCCCAACATGCATCATTAAGAACTTTATCAATTCCTGCAAAAGTAATAAAAAACAACCGAAGAAATTATATCATAATTTAAATTCAAAAATTATTTTATCCACAAAAATAAATATGAAAATAAAATCATTCCTGGGCTTGTACCTGAGAGCACATGCTTGACAAAAATAAAAACCATTTCAACCAAAACCTTGATTTTTCCTAGTTAAGCACTGGTTAATAGTGAGCCTATGCTTCACGGTTAATAGTGAGCCTATGCTTGACACCAGCTCAAAAAGAAGTTTTGCATGATGGGCAAATTGATTTTCGACAATGCTGCAATCAGGACTCAAGGGAATATGAACTGCCACTTTCTAGGTTCTCATCTTAGTAACATGATAATCCAAAATCTGATTTAGGTGGTTATAATTTTGTATTGGGAAGTTATTAGGCAGTTATTTTCATATTAATGTCAGATTAGGAAGTTATAAGTTATTGAGAGAAGCTTCAGCTTAGGTCTATCTACCTTTACAGAAGACATATTACAGGCATACCTCCAAAAGCAATTTGTTTTGAGGCAAAGTTCTGCCACCATCAATTAAGACATCTCCGGCAGCATCCACACTGTTTGTAGACTTAAAACCAAGGAAGGAAAAATGATTAAAAAAAATAGTTAACTACACCTGACAACAACATTCATCATAAAAGTGATAGATTTTTTATCTTCTTCTCATTTTCCATTTTAAAGAACTCTTCTTTGTATAATTATGATATGATATGATATACCTGCCTCAATCCTTTGTCAGACATTTAATAAAAATAAAGTAAAAAATAAAAAGTTGAAAGAACTTATTGACTACACCTAACAATAAGCATATTTATTATATGGAGGGAGACTGATATGATATGATATGATATACCAGGGAATGCCCCTGTATCCTCTCTTTGGCTCTTTCAAATTCACTGCTCTCAGTGTTTCAGTGTGTGAATGTACCATGGTTGCATTCATGCCCCTGTATGTTAACAATTAATATTAATAATTAGTATGATTAGTACTGTATTATATCTTAACATAGAACTATAGCATTTATATACTAACATATCTTAGCAGAGAAGGGCAAATTATGAAGGGATCAAATCTTTACATATTATACAACTATAATACAGTGACCAGGATCAATCATCAAAACACAATTGACTATAGCTTATAATAATTACAAAAGAGCCTTCTATTAAAAAATTTAATGATTAGAAAACAGGAAATTCATAATAACTGTTAAGTGAAACAGTGTAATTGTAACTTTGTCATGTAATTTTTAAATTGTGGTAAAGTGAGGCTAACGGGTGAGTGAAATTGGACAGCAAATAACAACCATACGAAAGCAGGTTGAACTTACCATGAACCACATCTCCAAACCATAAAATGCATCCTTAAGAGACTGGTCATCAACTCCATATGAAAGGACTAAGATACCAAGGTCCAAAATAAGAAAATCATAAGAAAATAGGCGACCAAGTATGTGGTTTTTATCCACAACTATCTTCAAACAGAAGTGAATACCTCCAATGAGCTGCTTGCTTGAATACATGCAGCGAATGTAGTTAAGCATGGTTGCAACATGTGTTTGTGTGCAGCTAGCAGCACCCTGCCTCAAGACATTTGCAACCTTAATTTGTGAACGCCATTATCATTGTTTCCTAATAGCCATAACAATCGAATGACAAATTCTAAAAGGCACATGCTTCACTTAAGAAAAAAAAAAACAAAACAAGTTTCCAGGCATTGTAATCGCCATTTGGCAGACATAAAAAACACCAAGTTACGAAATCGTAAAGCACCCTCAACAAAAGAACTCAATCATCACAAAGCTCACAGTTATGTTGTCACCAACCCAGTAGCATGATTAGTTGTACCTAAACCATAAACCCACATTTCAGATAAGCAGATTTGCCCCTCGAACCAAAAATAAATGCAGAAATAATAAAAGAACAGCAAATACACACAGGTAAATGCATGAAGGTGATAGGCTTTAAGCTCGAGTAGGAGAATGATGAAGAGAAGATGTCAAACCACATTTGCAGTACCCAATCAGTCTGAAACTGTATTAGAAATTGAACCTGTTAGCCTGTTTCCAACTAGATCCAATACTCTGAGAGTATTGCTCCTTGAGGTCAAACACTCAGGAATGGAGCCATTGAAGCTACTATGGGAAAGATCAAGCATTCTAAGAGTAGAACAATTACAAAAGGATTCGGGGATTTTTCCATGAAAGCTATTGTTTGAAAGGGACAGGACATATGTGAAATGAAGGTATTCTTTAATATCAGTTGGTATAATGCTGAATCTATTACTTGAGAAGTCCAGACTGATAGCACCTTTTGTGAAAAGAGGAATAGACCCACTAAGTTGGTTGGAGTGAAGGTCAACCATGAACATATTAGAACTAATATTTTCCAAGGGTCCTTCAAAGCCTGTCAGAAAAGTGTTGGAAAGATTCAAGTGAACCATATCATGAAATCTCCAAATCCAATTGGGTATCATTCCTTGAATTTGGTTGTTGGACAAGTCTAGAGACACTAGTTGGGATTGATTTTTCAAGAAAGATGGAAATTTCCTTAAGTTACAATCAGCCAAAAGCAGATTTGTCATATTAGGAAATGCTGAAAGGCCATGGTCTCCACTAGAAGTGGTATCAACTGTCAAGTTGTTGTGAGAAAGGCCTAATGTCTGTAGATACTGCAGTCTGTGAAACATATCTAACCGTATAGTGCCATTGAATTGATTTGAAGAGAGAAGGAGGTAACCAAGACTTTTTCGATGAAGAAATGACTGTGGAATTGGCCCTTGTAATTTGTTGTTGCTCAAATCAACAGATTGTAAATAGGAGAATGACACATTTGTGAATTCATCCAACACACCATCAAATCCATTATGAGAAAGAATAAGCTCCTGTAGTAATGGAAGTGTGAAGAGGGTTTATGGAACTTTTCCACTAAAGGAGTTGTCGCCTAAATTGATGCTAATGAGGTCTCTCACTATAATACTTATATTTCTTTTTTTTTTTTTCTTTTATCTCTCTCACTAGTTGTCTAACAGTGAACCGAACAGAGAACATTATATCGGTAATGTCAGCTAATAAGGAAAAATGATTTACATCCAGAGCAACAACAACAATCTAAAATTGCTTTTCATAGAAAAACCCAATTTTGTCAAAGATCAGCAGTTTGAATAGCTACTCTAAGGAGTAAGGACTAAGAGTATGAGCATAGATAATGGAACGATGAAATTTATCACAATGAATATTGAGGAGTTAGATGACATGACACCTTGAGAGTCAAACTCAATAATAGTTTTAGGAAATCCCCTGAACCAAGCTAATCTTAAACCAATGAGAACGTCCCTAAACACTCCTTTGAAGTGTGATATCATGCAGGGCCCATTTAATGATGCAACTTGTGCATGAATTTTGAACGAAGCAGTGGAAGGAATTATTGGCTTGACATTGTTGAACATGGCCAGACGCTTCTTTGCTTAAACCAAGGCCAAATTTAATAGACCAGTATGCAATTTTAGTTAAATTAGAAATCAGCAACAGGTACTTTGGGGTGGCAAAAAAACTCTCACCAGCAATACGATTAAAAATAGAGAACTAGATATCCATGCTTATTGATTGTTGAGCGAAGACACAATCATATCATGGAATCAATCTTTCAATATAACAATTGCAAAGAGCACAAAGATCTCTCATCAGTGGATAAGTTGAACCCATAAACACGAAGGAAAAAACACAAATAAAACAAAAACCCCAACCCTCGAAATGTCAAACCCCAAAACCAAAAGAAGATAATGATTTCAAACCTGGTTTTGCGAATGACGAAGACGTGAGGAGAACCTTGTAGAAGGAGAAGCGGCGGCCACCACCGATTGACGTAGACCACGACGGAGTCACGGAGGAGGGAACCAACCACACTGGCTGAAGGAGCGTGCAGGAGGTCAGGGAAGGTCACTCAGGCTTAGAATGTCTGAACGGAAGGCACGAAAAAAGTAATTTTAATCAGCTTTTGATTCGAAGACGGTCCATCAGCAACCATCTTTGAATACAAAACAACAAAGACGGTTTTTCCATACCCGTCTTCGGAAATAACCATTTATTTACAAAAATGCCACCGCCAGGATTCTAAGACGGTTAATTCAAAACCGTCTTCGATTGCGCGTCTTCGTATGCTTTTTTGTAATTGTCCAAAAAATACTAGCTAAAATATATTAAAAAGAGGGAAATTGAATATGCACTATTTTGGACTGAGTGAATATCGAGGATAAATATGTATGTTGAAGATCAAATCTATCATACCATTAATTTTAGTAAAGAATTATTTTTTATTTTATTATCATATTTATTATTTTATTAAATTATTAATTTGATGAATTCTTGATTAAAATTAGATATTTGTTATCATAATAGAGATTATGATAATGAAAAATAATTCATTTATACTTTTAATAAATTATTCTTGATAATAAGATTATTATGAATAAAACGTTAATAATATGGATCGATCAATAGGATAAAGATTAATAAGTCTTATTTATTAAATTGCATATATATATATATATATATATATATATATTATGTACATGCGGATATCATAATTGAACTGATCCAGTTGAAAATTGTTTAATGGTTAATATGTTCTCAAGAAGAAATATAATAATTTTCTTTGACATGAGATTATCATAATAATTAACAAGTTATTTATTATATATTTTACTTTTAGACACATAATATTTTAGGACACTAGTTTAATTAATATTTGATATGATTAAATACTTGTAAAATTAATTAATGATTAATCAAGAAAAAATTCATCAACTCTTGATAATGAGTTTGATCTCTATAATATAATTAAGACCTTGGTTGAGAAATTGAATGAAAGAAGAAAAGAATTTTTTAAGTCATTCGTTGATTAAATATAAGGTATCAACTTATTAGAGTTTAACAATAATATTATACTCTAAAGTTAACCTTGAGTGGTAAGTGATGGAAGGGATATGAAATTATTTTTCTAATGATTTTTTAAGGTAAAAGATATTACTTTATGTTATCCGAGCGTTAAGGATTATTGTTAATTGTTAAACATTTATCTTGATTAGTAAATTAATTGTGATGAATTTTTTATCTATTTAGCATTGAACTTACGGGATCACACACAAATGAATGTTTCAATCTTTAATTCTGCAAAAGAAAATAATTTATTTGATAATTAAATTAGAAATTTTAATTTAATCAAATAAATATTTTAATGAAATATTATTATATTCTTTATTAGCTTTCACCAAGAATATAATTAATATAAATAAAGAGTATTATTTTATAAATGTGGAAGTTGTCCATAAAATAATAATAAGATTTTATTGCTACATATCAAGATTAAATCATGTGATTAGTTACCATAATTAGTCATGAGTTTATTTAAAAATTATTTTTTAATACCAGGAAGCTTTTTAAGATAAAAATATATGAGATATTTTTTATTTTTAAATATGAAGATAAAGAGATATAAAATTATTTTAAATAAAACCTTTTTTTAAAGACTCAACTTCATATATCTTTAACATTATAAATATAAACATCTACTTTAGAGCCAAGCCACACAAATTAAAAAATGTTCAAGCCTAGTTTCTAGACTTGAAAATAGAAAGAAGATATATTTTTTAGAGTTTCACTCATCAAAGAGTTGATAATATAGATTGATCTAGATGTGGATACATGTATAATTTTCATACTATTGGAAAAAAAACTATTGCTTCAAAACTGTGCATCTAAATACAATTTTGTTTTCTTCTATTTATTATTGTTGTAATATATTTTAAATACAAAATAGATTTTAACTTTCTGACATTCCTATTTTACTATATGTGAGTGAATATATGAGTACCTTTGTGTCATCACTGAACCATTCCCTTTAGCTCCATAATCATTGACATTAACCTTTTCAAGTGAAGGAGTATTACCCAACTTGTAATCAAACTTGTTTAATTAAGCTCAAAATTTGTGCTTTGCTTGATCAAGTTCTTGAATGTCCCACCATCATCAATATATAGAAGGTGAATGATCAACATATATACTACTAGGTGGGTCCTCTTGCAAGGTTCTATAACAAGCAACAAAATAAATGCTAATGGTGAATGAAATGAGATGTTTGAGGAGGGCCATTATAGCTTTTCTCTTTGAAAGATTCGTATTTTTGTTTGATGAGAATTGATATACCTAGCTATATATATAGCAAGCTTGTGTAAAACTATACCAGTCGTTAAAATATAAGTACTTATAGACAAAAAAAAATGTTAGTAGCATTTCTTCTTCATCTACTTGTGACTATAACTGTATTTAATAAGTGTAGCTTAATTGGTAACACACATTAAATTTATGGAAAAGAATATGAATTTGATCCTATAAAATATATTTTTGAAGAAAGACAAAAAACTTTAAGTATGAGATCATGTTACCAAAAACTATGACTATAACTCTATGGAAGGGTATACAATAGATTGAGACGAAATAATGAAATTTACTAAATAAAAAGGGATATTAATAAGATTGTGATTTTTAATAAATTTTAATCAATAACTAAATATTATTTGAAAGAGCATGTTAAATAGTATGTTCACAACATATGCACATAGAGCAGTATGGGGACAATTGCTCGCACAAACTATTTTTTTTTTTTAATTGAATACATCTAATAATAAAAATTGCCTGCACATTGGTGTTGTCCACCATAATTTTTATAAATGAATGTAAAAAGTTATAACATGAGATTATAATTTATAGAAGCTTAAGTTTCTTTTGTATGAAATTGTATGTTTTTGTAAAAATTATAATATTTTCATCTGCAAAATTATTTTAAACTACTAAATCAGGTCTTATATATTCTATTTGGTTCTTATTACTAGGTTCAACTAATTAATTTATCAAAGAAAAATGATTAATTTAGTTGAAAGTATTAAATTTGTCTTAAATGAGTATTTTTCCCCCTAAATTATCCCATGAACAAAACTAACAAACATCACAAAGTTAAGAGCATTTTTATAGAAAAAAAAATTAATGCATAGAACATTTTAGATTGAACCTCATAGAAATGCTACATTCTCTTTGACATTATCACTCAAAGACTCTTTTTATGATTAGTTAGAATTTATTGAAATCATCAATTTTTATTGATATGTTTCACTTTTCATTTAATAAATATCAATAGAGAGAAATCATTAAATGAAAAGTAAAACCTACAAAAAAGATCATTTTCAATAAATTCTAACAATGAGATAAAATGTTAGATAGAATATCATTAATTATAGAGAGGTTCTTATAGAGTGTCAAATAGAGTGTTGTTAATCATAGAGAGAGTCTTAGAAACAGAACGTTAGAAAAAGTATTGCTAGCATTTCTCTAAAGTCATACTTTTAGTTTGAACCTTACAATAAGGACTAGAAGAAGCATAGGAAACATAGGACAAAATCACCAAGACCATATAAAGTGATTAAATTAGTTATTTTAATTAATACTAACATAAATATAATTTTTATTCCAAAAATATCCTTAAGGTTAATTGGTTTAAGTGCAGGTTATATATAAGACTAATGTTAACTGTGTCCTTAAGGCATTGGATAAGGAGCTAAAAGAAGAAATGTTTTTGATGGAATGTACAAAATTGTGTTATTCATGACCTTGTTTACACTCTCATTTGATTCTCATAATAGATATTTTTTTCTTTTAGTTCTTTGACTAATGTTCTAAGAAAATTGATTAGTCAGACTCTAGATTAATTACATTACTTATTATTCAAGGAATACTTTTTCAACTTAAATACATCAAATTTTATGAAAATGAGTTATATCTCATTAATAGATTTCATAATAAATTATGAATATAAAAGAATGTTAGTCATTAATGCATTTAAATTTTTTTATAATAAAGACAAAAAAAATACTATCATTTATTACTTATATTATTTTTATACCTATTTATAAAATTCAAATTAGGAATGATGGTTGTTCCTTTCAACAAGGCGCAATCCATAATGCTTTAGGGTGTGATTTAGGGTTTCCTTCTTCCCATTGTAAATTTGTCAGCATTAATTATCACAAAATAGCTTTACCTGTCGTAAAATGCTTGAGAAGATGTTGTTGGGATTATGGGATGGCTTAATGTGGAGTAGAAGACATTTCATTTTGAAACTTAGCGCTAACTTTTTGTGGTAAACTTTTCCTAAGCTTTTGTCCGTTGTCACTATATTCACGCCATGATGAAATGTTAGATCTCAAAGCGGCACTTGAATTTCCATCTCTCTTGTATCCAACGGACAAAAATATAGGCAAAATTGGTTAATTTTAACTGTAGCAAAGCCGTCTTAATAATTTATTATAAGAAATTAAATTGTACGTCAATAAATAAAAAATTACACTACCAGTTAATTAAATCACTTTAGATATGACTTTTAAAGTATAAAGTCAATAATTTTCAATTATATAATGATTTATAATTAACTAATTATAAAAAATCTCACTGCCAATGTATTTCAATTAATTTTTTATAAAAAATTTCTAATTTTGTTTGAAATTTATTATCTTTTAAATTTGATATACAATTATTCAATCACAAATCACCTAAATTATATTCAGATAATAATTTTAAAAATTAAAAAATTTATCATACATAATTGAATTATATTTAAATGACTATATAAAAAAATTACACTATTAATACATCTATTGAATTATTATCATTAATTATGTTTACTTCATTTACGTGGAAGAATTTTGTTGGTGCCCACGGTTGTGATTCTAGAGAAATGCATCATGCATGAGATGGTAAATGGTAATCAACATTTTTTATTTTTGTTAGTAAACCTCAAGGCACGGAGCACAAGATAGATGTCATTGATCATTAGGTAAAGAAAGTTTGATTAGATATCTTTTCAATTAGCGTACTTGTTCATAATTGCAGCATATTCTTTTTGTACAATGAATTCTAGATTACTTTATATATTATTATTGTGTACACAAAGACATTAAATGGCAAATTCTACTTTTATCAAGCTCTGGTATCTTCCATTTTTCACTTAACTTCTATCACATTTTGAATTTGCATTACACAAGGCTCAATTGATAAGACCTCGACTCAATGAGTGTAATTTAATTTGCAATATACACTACACTCACAAGAAAGAATTTGAATTTAATTCTTACAAAATATACCCTAAAAATTAAGCAATAAATTTTAAATGTGATTAAGCTTCCATCTATAAATTAATCATATAACTGACAAAAAACCAAAACTTATAAAGATACTTTGGAATCTCAATGAGAAACAAAATATATTAATTATGATGAATAAACCAAAAATAAATAAAAAATGGCCCGACCTCGATAAATTGTAAAACTGTATACACACTGCCTGCTCTCCTCAGCACAGCAGACACTAATTTACTGAATAATGTTTTCAGCCACATTAGAAACACTGATCCAAATAATCGTTCTTCCTACTCTTCTTCCCAATTCAAGAAACAAGATAGTAATTCACTAGTTTTATTCCAAAAAACAAATGTGAACTTTTTATTCAAAGAAACAAATATTGTTACATCCGCGGGTAGTTAACAATATTCTCTCTTTATCCATCTAATTGATGACATGCTACTCTCAAGTCAAAACCAAATTACATGTTACAACAAAAGCTCTTCCCCACCCCATGGCTACTACAATATTCCTTGCCTAGCTATTAGGATCAACAACCCTTTTTCTCCCTTTTTCTCCACTCCATGATACTACTGTGTCTTAACAAACCTCCCCCCCCCAAACACACCTCTCTCTCTGCTTAATTACAACAAAACCCTTCTCCTGACACAACAATGCATCAAAGACCAAGTCTTAAAAGGACTCAAACTTGGATTTCTATTGACCATCTGTACATCTCCTCTGGAGAAACTGGGATGGAGAAGGTTGTCAACCCAGTCTCTGAGTCATAGTTAAAGTCGGTTTCAGCGCCACCTACCACACACTTCAGTGGTCTCTGGGAGGAGTAAACTCCAAATCTGCCTCTTCCCCTAACACTAAGAACAATAATTGTCGTTGCTGCTCGGTTAGGACTGAGCGAAGAGGTCAATTCCGATAACACCTCACCATCAAACAGTTCCGGTTTGTTGTTAGAGGCTCTATGAATCTCAACCTGCTCCACTGCTCCTCCAGTGTTGAACATATCCAATAGCCCTATTGCTGCAAATGAAATACTTGGTGCTATTTCCTGTCCAATAAAACATCAGTGGTTAAGCAAAATACATCGAAGGCGGAAACTAAAAACAATAATGAAAAAAAAAATGAAATGTCTTATTATTTATAGCTAATAGTGGATCCTCACTTGGATTGGACAGAAGTGAAAAAGCTCAAACTCCATAACTTTTAGTGTCACTGGAACTGAAACCCCTTTTGGTAGCCGAATCACCTCACCTGAAATAAGGAGGTGGTTCTTTAACAAAATTTCATATACTAAAGTAAAAACTTCAACAAAATTATAGTATGACCTACATGTATACGAATACGATTTTAACTTCTTGAAACTTGAAAGTCAGAATTCAAGTCAGAAGTGGATAGGTCAGAAGTGGATTCTTCTTCTATTACAAGTCCTCTTATATACTAAAACTAATGGTAAGTGATTGCCATAATGTACCTGATCTGTAAGCATAAACAATTGTATCTCCAAGCCATTCAGCACCTGCTACTTGTGTGATGAGATCAACATCAGAGGCGCAGACAGAGGTGGTGAGTGTACCAGGAGATGTATCATGGATGCGGGTTTTCTTCTCTATCTTGCACCATCCAGCACCTTGGCAGTTAAATACACCAACAACTCCAGAGCATTTGTTTAGGTTCCATATTTTGAGCAAGCTGAAAATTTTAAGTAATTAAATGAGTCACCAATTTATATTTCCTATGGAACATAACTCTAAAAAATAACACATTATGAGTTAAGAAAACGAACGTAGTCCTATCTCTGGCTGGATCAACAAATAGAGTATCACGAGTTGGCCTGCCAGGTAACTGAGCACGGAGAATCGAACCATCAGGGAGAACCAGCTTCTTAAGAACATCAAAATTGTGATTGCCAGGTTTGTCACTGTTAAAACATCATAAATACAAAATAACACATTATAATTTGTGCCAATTTCATGTACATGTCTAAGAAAAATATGTGACATAAACATCACTTTGTACCTAACATAAATTGGACATCCACCAATTGCACGAGCTGCAGCATGATAATCTGCTGCTGGGTGTAAACTCTGAAATTACAAAGATCTTTTGTTAACATGAAGCAAATTTATAACTCTTAAGAAAAGATCAGGCAATTTAATAAATTACAAATGGAGGAGAGCAGTTCACACTTCCACTTACATGAAACATGTCCCAGTCAGGTTGCATGAATTCTCCAAGGAAAAGTGAGTTGTATGCAACAGATGAAATATGGATGGTGTGGGAAGCAGGATCACGAGGGTAAAAATCATCAGAAGCTCTCACAATAGCAGTTTGCTTGGCACTATAAAGTCCATCGGTGTTGTGACACATACATGCAATGCATCCGTTGTCGGTAAAATTACTCGCAATGGAAGCCTCAAGCGCGTGATGATAGCTCCGTGTAAGTGAGACTCTGCCACCATGTCCGGCACCAAGGGTCTCAATAATGTTCTGCACATCAACCTTCACTCCATCTACTCCACACGAAGCTAAGTAAGCATGGAGCTCGTTGTAGAAATTGAAAACCTTCTTTGGGTGCACTAGGCCAAGGCCATGTACAGCCAAGCTGTCCATGACAATGTCTGGTTGGTTTCCTAGCACGCCTGGTGACTGCACTGGATATGCCAAGGCAGTGTCATAATGTTCCATGCCGGTTGCTGCTGGCTTCACTCCACCCCAATAACCAGCTAGTGCATGCCATACATATACATTTCTGTCCATCAACAGAGTAATCAAATTACGAATTTTAGAAACTTAATTGGGGCAAGCTATTTCGCAAACAATGCTTAATACCAAAGCCTTCATAAATAAAAGAAAATGCATCTTTTCAAAATTTATTAAAAGGATTTAAGGATCTAAGACCATACTTCACATTGTGATGCTGCTTTGCTCCATCTACTAGATGCTTCAAACCTGACATCTGCTCATTGTTTTGTAATTTCTTTTGAAATTTAGTATTCTCTTTAATACCAGTCAACCTAGTAGCAAACCTGCAATCACCACAATTTCCGAGATATCAATTGTAAGTGGTTTAATCAGACTAATTCAAAAAAAATGGTATGTTCTTGAACATGAGTACTAGAATGCTTAATTGAGAGTTATAGAAAGAGAGAAATCTTACTGTGCTCCTTCTTGTACGACACAATCAGTAGCATCCTTTGCTTTATTTTCAATCTGTTGCCAACCATCATCTATGATGAGGAATCGTGGAGGTGTACCTCCCTGTGATAGACTGTAATTATATTGAACAAATTTCAGTGTTCTATAAATATCATTTTCCAAATTCATCTCTTCTTCATTCATCAGAAACATGCTACACAAATTCTCTCACTAATTACCTTTTCAGGCCTTCCTCAACACCCTCAGCTGTGACATCAGTATAGAAAGCATCCCATGTGCACCATCCAAACCAGTCAAGAAAAGATGGCAACTGCATAAAACCAACAACAAAATGTTACAAGATTCATAACATATTAACTTGGCATAATAGTAAAGCCATTAGTGTATGACAAGGAAGAGGGTCTTACCCTTTTCTTCTCACGGTGAAGAAAAGTTTGCATGTGTTTTTCCACAGCCCTTGAAAGAAAAGAAGAAAAAGGAATCAATAAAACTAAAATTGTCAATATACAGAATCTAATGTTCATCAAATGAAAAATTACTTTTTCTATAATTTAAATAAGGCCAGGTAACATAATTTTTAACGATTTAGAAGCATAACACTGACTGGAGGATGGCTTTGCCTTACTTGACAGCTTGATTGATGACTTCAAAGGGGTTAGTCCCAGTATGCATGTAGACCATGTGAAGGCCTTGGTCAGTCTCAACTGCATTATCCCCTGCAAAACCAAACCACATACCAAAAGGAAAAGAGTCGTTTCGGTTCTTTGGGATGCCACCCTATACATATATATTTACTCCAAAGGACCAAAGCTATAAACTCCATTTGTTTGATTCAATTTGATTGATAGTCATAGAGAGGTTTATCCAGCCCAATTCAATTCCATTAATGACAGCTCCTCCCCATAATTTCAGGTGGTAAGTAACACCTTCAAAGTCCAGCTGAAGGGAAGGAACTGAATTAACAGCAGACAAGGCACTAAATTATGACATAATGGAAGATTTCATGTAGCCTTGACCACCAATTCCAATCCATTTTGCATGGCCAAGAATTACTCACCACTCTCGAGACAAATCTCTATCTCATTCTTGTCATTGCCTTGAAGAACAGCTCGGAATTGACCTTCGAGGAGAGGAAGCAAGACAGTGTAGATGATTGGAGAATTCTCCCCATCAGCTTCACTCTCTTTGCTCTCAATAAGCATGAATTGAGTCTCCAGAGGAACATCCCTCCCACAAGTTCCCATTCTCTGAGTCATCCACCATAACTTGAATCGGAAACAACACATGAATCGGAGCCCCCCTATTCAAAAAGTACATCAAACATGAGAAATTAGAAAAATGCCAACTCATCAAGTGTCAAGCCAATACTCATTACTCATGGTTACAAGTTTTATGGACCATCATTTAGTTAAAACTTCAGATTGTAAATTAAAGCAATTTCGCTAGTTCCTATGACAATAGAACATGATATATAAATAGGGGGCATGTGAATGTGAAAAAAGTTAGAAAAACATACTCTAAGACACCCATTGGAAACACATGGAGACTTTTGCTATGTGAAGCTGTGGCACCAACAAAAGCACCAGTCACGAGACCACTTCCAGAACCTGGAGTCAGCACAACGTTGTCCGGCACTCCAGTCAGAATGGTCTTGCCATGGACAACAAGTTTCCCATCGTTAACTGAGATCTTAGGTGTGACAGTCATTTTCGAACACTTCACAACTGTGTCACCATAGCAAATTGCACAAACATGTTACTATAGTAATGAAAATTCACTGTATCACAAGACTATAGTAATGAAAATTACAATTATTTGAATGTTTAATCCTTTAGGACTCTGAAACTACAAAATACACACCACATAAACCCAAATTTTACTAAGGTACATATTATTACATCATAGAATCACAGAATCACAGAATATTAACTAAAATTGTTAAGGAGGTTTTGTAATATAGACCAAGGGACTTATGATGATGGTGATGGTAAAAGGTTAAGCACACGTTAGATAGATTGCGATGCGGTTCACGCGAAGGAGGAATCCACGTTGGGGGAAGAATTGATGTTGTCCT
Organism: Glycine latifolia; assembly: GCA_013407115.1. Taxonomy (NCBI): domain Eukaryota; kingdom Viridiplantae; phylum Streptophyta; class Magnoliopsida; order Fabales; family Fabaceae; genus Glycine; species Glycine latifolia. The sequence continues at coordinate 23,156,401 of CM023943.1, forward strand.
TAGCATCACCTTTTTAACCTATATACCCCAAATTGAGCTAATAAATTGAAAGAAAAATACAATCAAACACTAAAATGAACCTATAGAGTATAGTCCTTTCGTTTTTTTCTTTGTCGTTTAGTGGTATTTTGCTTTACTATGATACATCTTCTCCGGTCCGTTCTCCTACTGGTTAATAAACTGAAATTTTGTAATTTAATGAAAATCCACAAACGATATAAAATAAGTATACTACTATTAAAGACAAAGGAAAAGTTAGAAATATTAAAAGTTAAAACCAAGTTTCATGTGAAATCAAGAAGTTTGAGTCTGAGGATGAACTATTTTCACTAGGAAAGATCAAAATAAAAACTTTAAAAACTTTTTATTTAAAAATTAAGCAAATGTTAGGGATTAGTGGTTACGAATTTTGCCACAGACTCAAAGGACGACTCAAACTTTGTGTTGCGGCAAAAGAAAATATTAGCATCCATCAAAAATCATCTGGGATGAGCACTGGTTAACCGTGTAGTTTCCACAAGATACAGGGGCAATTCTGTCACCTAAAAAAGACAACTTTAAAAAATAGAAACTGGAGAGACCTAGCAAACCCCAACGTTGTACTGTTGTCCCCGAAAACACAAAGAGACAAAATTAACCAAATCCAGAATTCCCAACAACGCTTGATCAGTTTCCAAATCAAGAATTCATGAACTCCTCCACGATATTTTAAAGTCGGTCACGTAAAACTACCGAGAAACTGACTTACCGAGTTACCGTGACACGGGTACGCGAGAACGAAGAGTGAAAAAATAAAGGAGCAACTTAGAGAAGTGAAAAAAGTGTGGTAGTATTTCTATTCCAGGAGGAAATGGTCCTCCAATGGAAGAATAAGGTGGAATCACGGAGCAACACACTATGATTGATCACTAGCTTCTGAAATTTTGGGGTGAGATACTGAGAGAACGCATGAACGTGGTTTTTATAGTAAAGTTGCAGGCTGCCTGTGGCTCCAGATTTTGACACGTGGAGCATCGTGACCCTTTTGATCCTTTACAAACCATTCATGATTAATACTACTTGTGTGACATGTGACATGTGACATTAAAGTAAGGAAAATCTATCTGATGCTAATGGCGGCCGCAAAAGATGTAAATGATTACGTGGACACATGTGATTGTGATGTATGAGTGTTTGAAGCTTGATTCACGGAACAATGAAAAAATAATCTAGAGTGTTGTGTGATAAATACGTCAATTTGTGAGTCGTAAGAAAAATTAAATGTTTTTATTCAAGTAATTATCTAAATAAAAAAATATCTAGTTTATTATATTTTATGAAAATAATCCCATTGGTCAAATTAACATATATCATTCTAGAAAAAATACAAGAGTTTTTGTCAGAGGAAAACATGAAACTTGTTAGAATTATTGTTCCAGCTCTCATTGGCTAAAGTCATGCTTATAGAGTTATAAGAATTTATGGTATATTTAGTAGGAAGGAAAGAAAAACATGGATAATAATATTATTATTTTTTCTTTATTAAGAAAAAATGGAAAAGAAATTGATTGATAAAAATTTAAATTTTCTTTGCTTTTACTCTTTTTCTAATTCAAATTTTAAAATTTTTTTCTCTCCGCTTTCTTTTCTTACTTCAAACATAAGGTTAATGAATCCAGTCGAATAACTATTCATTTATTAAATCTAAACTTTTGTGGTGCATTTTTTATGATTTCCTTATATAGAATATAAAAGAAGAAAATGGAAATATGGAAACTACTTCCAAAATATGTCTAAATATAAGAATATGTAGGGAAAAATAGAAAATTATGATGTAATTTAGATGCATCGTCTTTCATTGCATGCTAGTAACTTGTTTTATTCTCCTATTCTTTTTGAAAAACTGAAGTACGCATTTGAAATAATTAAGTGCGTCACAAGTAGTCTTGATTATATAAAATGGTTTACTAATATCTTCCATCAAAAATTGATTATGTTAATTTCAAAATTGTTGTGAATATTTGGGTGTGAAAAATTGATAGGAAAAAATCTTGTTTCAAATAAATTAATGCCATGGGATGATAGTGATAATTTAATTTTTGGCATTATATATAATAGTCCCTTTATTCCAATTAATCAACCTAGTTTCAAATGTTTTCCCACTTTAGCCATAGCCCCATTACAACCTTGAAAAAACCTCTTGATTGTGTCTATTTCTTATATGATGAGGATTTAAGAATCTTGTCAAGCCATATGATAGGGGTAGCATACAATGATATTGAGTGTAAACAGAATCCTTTTTTGTGAGTCAAGCTAGCATATATATACACTTAATATATTATTGGACTTGTTCTACTTTAGAAGGGAATCATGACTCTTAGGAAGAACTCAATTTGTTTTGTGCAATCACGTGTTTAATTAAAAATAATAACGATAATGTGTGATTGAATTGAGATGTGATTGAGTACATACATAATGATTTGTTCCTTCCCCTAGTTTTTAATGGGTTATTGCTTGAGGAAAAACAAAATTCTGAGTTTGGAGTTATGACCTACAACATATGTAGATTTACAGAGCCTTTTTGACATGTTTGATGCATTAACTTGGTAAATGTTATGTAAAATAATTCATATGTATATATTTTCTTGTACATCATGTTTTTAATGGTTTTAATGGAAAATGCATATGAATGCACTAATTTTCTTGGGTTTAGAATGTAGGGAAAATGAGCAATGTGAAAAACTTCAAATTTCAACTCTGGATTTCAATCTATCCTCCTTGTTTGATTCAAAAATCGGACTATACAAATGTGATTGAGGTGATATTAGTCTTTATGAAAATATTAAGCATAGATTTACACTTTTCATGCCGATATTTTGATCAGATTCAAAGTGAATCACGAAGAAAATTAGTTTTTAAAGTTGAATGTGTTATCCTGATAACACTAACATAGGTACATTTTTTAGCATATCTTGAGTTGCAGATATCAAATGGCATGAGCTCTATGCCACTTTTTCAAGGACAGCATTATATACAACTTTCATGAAAACACCGAAAACAAATTCTACATGTAAAGCCCCCAGAGAATGAAAAACTACATCCATCCTGAATAAGTTCGATCTATACATATTGTCGCTTAGCGAGCCACATACCAATATGATTTATTACCTGCTCGTTACCCAAGCAAATTGCCAGTTTTTAAAAAAGTTAGCTTTGTAACATTTTAATTCCACTGGGCAACCTTTTGTTGCACATGTTGATATTTTTAGTCCTTTAATGGGTCCGATGTGTTTTAATAGTCTGAAAAGCCCAAACTTGATATATATATATATATATATATATATATATATATATATATATATGTGGAGAAATTTATATCATTGATGCCATTGTTTGACTTCTCTAACGATCGAAAGGGAGGTAATAGGCTTTTGAGAATCATTCTCAGTCAATGAAGATTGAAGAAAGTGGCAACAATCCTTGAAGATTCAAGACTATATCCTTATCTCTCTCATAGATTTGTTTTCTTTTTCCTTTTAATGAATTTTCAATTGCTTTGGGTTAGGTTACGAATGAACCTTGGTTTGAACCTTTTTATGTGATTGATTAATATCCTTTTGAATCCTATTACTTTCTATGTGGATTAAGTTATGGAGTTCATGCTTAATGTTTTTTCATGATTGATACTTATTAACAAATTGATCCGTAATTAATCTAAATCTTACAGTTGAAAAAAATGGGATTTATACTATTTCAATTTCAATAATCATATGATTCTTGAGCCTAGGGTAAGGGATAAATTGTATTATTCTATGTGAATTTTTTACACCAAATGTTTGTTACTAATTTTGCTTGCCTAAGGGATTAGGGTTCATGGTAAGGAATAAAGAGTTTACCACCCAAGAAATTGGCGTAAAACTAAATTAGATGTTAATTACATGATAAGAAGAGATTTATAAAAGAAATAGATTACCTTAGAAGGGGAATCAAAGAGATTTTGATACCTAACTATTTTAATTAATTGAATTTTCTAAAACTTGTTGATTGTGCTCATCTTTCTTTAATTTCTTTTCATTGAATCAAAACCTAAAAATTCCCATTTTTCTCTTTGTTCTCAAGTTAAAAGAGTAATTGATTGATTGTGTTAGTTGTTAAACCACGATCCTTATAACTCTACTCATTACTTTATTACTTATATGACCACTACACTTGTCTCGATTTTAACAATAGCAAACAAGCAGAAGGTTTACAACAAGTATAACCATGCACATTCTTTATTGACAAATGTCATCAAAATTATATAAAAGTTTGAAGAAAAAAAAGTGACGTATCTTATGTGATATGAGACCACGTCCATTAAGTAACCAACAAAATATTATAGGTGCAACAACAATTACATAACTTCATTTGAATGTGCATAGTTGATGATCAAGGATTTAACACACACACGGGTGTGTGTGTGTGTGAAAGAAGAAAGGGATACTAAAGAAAAAATAAGTTCATGTAATCTTTTTTTTTTTTCGAGGAAATTCATGTAATCCTTAAAGAGTAGTAGATAATGCATGTGTGTGTGGGTGTGAAGAAGAAATGGATACTATAGAAGAAATAAGTTGATATAACCCTTAAAGAGTAGTAGATAATACATATATGGATAGAGTTCAAAATCAAATAATAATTATATTGATGGAACATAAAAATCACTAACTTACTAGTTACTCATCATTTCTGTATTAGTTGCAAATTAATTTTACACAATATTTTTATAAATATATTTTTTATTCAACAAGATAATTAGTTTTAAATAAAATTAAACATTTTAAGAAAATATCAAACAACTTTTAACTTGAAGAAATGTTTAAACTAAAATATTGGTAAATATTTTTTGAAGTTCTTATTTTTTTAATTTAAAATAACTTCTAAATAAAAAAAAGTCTAAACTCACCCTAGATAAATCTTCACACCAACAATTTCCTCCATGCAAAAAGTGTACGCATTTTTTAAATGCGTGTATGGGTTAGCAGAAAAAAATAATATTTCAATCATTATTTATATGTATATTTGACTATTATAACTCATTTTAGTGAAATATTATTTATGTATATTGTAAAAAATAATTTTAAATTAAGTCAAGAAAATTTACTTTTATACATGAAATTATGAAAAATATGAACTTATTTATATCAATCATTTAAGCAATAGAAAAAAATATAAAAAGAAAAATAAAGGCAAACTATGATCAATTAATAAAAAACAAATATGAATAAAATAAACTATAATAAAAAAAAATCATCAGAAATGTGATGAGATAGGTAAGTATTAACTTATTTTATCATAAAATTTATTTATTTTATAGAGTAGTATTATATTTTGCTAACCCACAAGGGAAGGAAATGGCACGCAAAACTATTGGGTAAGCCTTACCTCGGAACTACTTGAGAGAACATGTTGGAAATGAAACTAGCAGTATCAGGGCAGACGCAACATGATCTGAATAATGAGAATTGTGGTTATGTTATCAGAATGATGTATAATAGTAAATAGTATATGCACAGTTGCTGTGCAATTATTCAAATTGTGTTCTTGGATCATATATTATATTAAGCTTTTCAATATTTGATAGGCGAATACATTGAATTGAATTCAATATTCCAATGTTGCGCGAGGACAGAAAGAAATGCAGTAAATATCAATTTTACAATCAATGGCTACCGCCTTTGATATTCTTATTTGTGATTCAAGTCACCATATATTCGCATGCCGTGTAAGTGCATGTTTACTGTTTGGCAACAACATTATAAGAAAACGACAGTTTTATTAGACCAGAAGTTATTAAAATATTAAACAAACTAGTGGAGTATATAAAAAATATTAAAATAACCATCATTGAACACATCATCATTTAATTTTGGGTGCAAAACATTTTTTATTGTTTTTTTTTTAATTTAGTGGTATAGTATCACTTCACACATGAAACTATTTTAACTTAATTAATAAATTCAAATTCAAAAACTTTATGATACGTAATAATCCAAACAAACTAAACTACTTGATAAATAGTTAAATGTATATCAACATTTATAAAACAATACTTCTTTTAAAATATAATAAAAGTTTTAAGGTAATAAATACTCATCATTTGAAAAAAAAATTTAGAATGTGATTAAATCAAACTCTATTAAGTTATCTTTATAGAGAAATGTTATTTCTTACTTATATTTTATCTTTTTATTGTCTTTAATTAACGTAAAATTTAGATTTTTTTTAATATATTTTTTCATGCTCAACACTTTTAGATGTGTGTTATAATATGGTGGATGAATTGTTTAATAGACATAGGATAAATTTTAAAATACATTCTAAATGAGTTTGTATTTAATTTATTTCAAAAATTAACTCATAAAGTGAGTTAAAATTGTTTCTCGTTAATATATTTTATTTTGATATTATTTTTCGACGATGATGATGTGAGATTTATATTTTTCTCAATAAAAATAAATAAATTATGTTATAAAATAATTTCAATGTCTAAAATAAATTTATGTAATTTTCTAAATAAATTATGAAATTATTTTTTATAATTTTATTAACATTTATTAATATATAGTTATTAAACATAATTTTTTAATAATAATTTATAAATAATCTTGTCATGAATATTTATGTGTGTGTAAATATGTGGATAAAAAAAAGATAAAATTTCAAGAAGCGTATCTATATCTAGACCCTGGCAGCAATTTACACAAACTCATTGTAACAAAAAATTAGAATTAGAATTCCATTTTAACGGCTCTCGTGAGTGTTGCAACGAAGATGTCCATTGCAAAAAGTGCAGGATATAAATGTCATTGTCCAACTTAGTGAACCCATCATCTTCGAAATTAAGCCCAACAATAATGATAATTATGACAGATTTTCTTCCTACACAAATAATGTTCCATACAAGTCTTAATATACTACTTTCTTATTATTAGCACAACCTTCTAATTAATTAAGTTAATAAATTAATTATACTAAAAATATTTAATGTCGTTATATAAAATATTAAAAATTTTAATATATATTTAATATACATAAGTTTACATAATAAATTTTGTAACAATTAATTTTAATGTAATAATATTTTTTTACATATATAATTTTTAATAAAAATTAATTAATATAAAATTTATTGTGTAAACTAATATATATATTAAAAAAATATATTAAAAAATTTGGTGTTATATATAATAACATTAATTATTTTTAATATAGTTGATGTATGAATTTAATTAATTAGAACATTGTGCTAATAATCTGAAGATGGTAGATTTAAGACCTGAGTTAGTCATTATTTTTAAATTATTTTATAAAATATATTTTTAACAGGAACCTTACGAAATATGGTCAAAAAATATTTTTAGTTTTTCCCTCTTACACTATTTGATGTATGAAGAAATATGCTTGTTTGTGGACCACTATAGTCTTGGAAACTCCCTGGGCCACCAAGACACACAACCACGCCAGATGTAGAACAGAGGTCGAGTGAGAAGAAGCTAATTAAAAACATCAGTGGGAGATGTCTCACAACTCATAAGGGAGTCGTAAGGAACTAGTGTTCGTATTATGGGATGATTATGACATAAGTATATTCTGTTTTAATATCTTTATGTTTTTTATTTGTTTGTGTTGAGACTTAAGCACAAGAGCATACTAACTCAAAAGAATTTGAGAGAGAAATGGAAATTCATTATTTTCCATTCCTCTCTTCTAAAATTTATAGTCATAAATATTCTCCAACATTTTTTTTATTTTTTTATCTCAAAAAATCTTTCATAGTCAAAACACAAGAATGTTTGTACTCACATACACAAAAAAAAAAAAAAAAACAGAAGAATGCTTCACATGCTTTCGCTGTCAACAAATGAATAATACAAATAGTACTAATTTGCGTGACGCTAACCTATACCAACATACATATCATTCAAATCTGATTAAGGGCAAATGTAACCATAATTGATGTAACCCCCAATTGCAATTATTGATGTTTATTGCATGTATTGACAAAAGGTAGATCCAAATCACAATCTATATAGTCGATTAATTCCTCAATTTTTCCTGCACATATGATTGTTAATTGGTACGTACGTGGCACTAAACTCAGTTTCTCGGGTTGACATAGCTAGGTCCCTTCCCTTAGCTACTTTGACTTGTGCTTGTGCAGCAAGTGATGATAAAAGCTTGCAACTTTAATTAATACCATAATTTTTAGTATACGTGTAACTTTTCTCCCTTAATTGGATCATTGATCTAATTAAAAAAATAAAAATAGAGGAACATGTATGCTTTGCATAGGTGTTGTGTGCTGACTGTCTTTTGTTAACCCCAGACATGGCTGACAGTTGTACGATCCACAATGACTCAATCATTAGCAAATTATAAAATAAAATCATTATACAAGTCAATTTTATTGAAGAATTTTGGACCCGGAAGTTTAGACCATCAACTTAATTAGCCTTAGCCATAGCTAGATAGAGCATCTGAAAAAAAAAAAAAAAAAAAAATAGGAGAAAGTGATTAGAAATGTTGTCGTAGAAAAGGCTAAAACTTAAAAAATATTCAATCAGTTTGAGATAAGTCACTGCAAATCAATTGTTTAAGGGACATTATTTTTCGTTATTTTAATTTATTTTCAATTATTAGAGTCCCCTAATCATTCATATGAAGTTGGAATTGCTGGTAGATTATATAAATATGTAGTGATTCATCAAGGTAAGGTACATTGCATAAGACAAGAAGTAGGAAGAGGTCGAAGGACAAGATAACAAGTGGCAAACCAACTTGGATCTTAAACTTTGACCCCTTGAATGCATAAAACCGTCCAAGAGAAATTAATGTTCTAGGAATCATACAATACCATACCTAAATAATTAACTTACAGTTTTTCCTTGAAAAAAAACTTACAGTTTTACTCGGTTATATATGAAGACATAATGTGTATGTATAATAAATGCAGTAAAAGTGTAAAAAATGAGAAGAATATTATTTTTATGAAAATAAAGTATTCCGATGTTTGAAAGTCACGATACTAATTCTTGAAATGTAAAAATCATTTAAGTGAATTTTGTCTATTTTAACAATTTTTTTACATACACACTAATAAAAAATGATTAATAAAACACAAACATTCAAAATTAATCATCCATATAATTTAATTATACGATTGAGATTCGTTTATCTCATACTCTCGTCTCTTACTTAATTTATACATTTCCTAAATATATTTATATTTATATCTTACGTAGCTAAGTTCGTGATTGCATGTGCTAAATCTGGGATGAAGACAAATAGGATTAAACAAAGACGATTTGGCCACGAAGCAAAGCTTCAAGCTCAATTGATAACCACCAAAAGATACAAAAACCTCATTTAGTAGCTATATTAGAAATTCAATATTTCTATAAATTACGTATCCTCCTGAAGCTTAAGAGACCTTAACACATTATATGAAATTTCCTATGCTACCCTTTTGTATTCACGTGTTCGCACTACCGGAATACGACTTCGTGCATCTTCCACCGTTTACAAAGTATTTCATTCATAATTTAAAATAATGCATGAAAATTAATGAGAGGCTGCTATTTACATTTTTCAACATCATCAAAATATTTGTTCCAACTTTACTCGTATGAAGTAGTTAATTAAGAATGATGAGAATAATAATTATAAACCATCAAAGTATTAGTGTATACCACCCAAGAAAAATGCAACATTATTACTATTGAACATTTTACCTGTACGTCTGAAAATGACTAGCAATCAATGAAATGCGTAGATGAATCAGATTTAGATTTATATAACATTTTGGCACCCCCGGTGCCGTTTATTATTATTATTATTATTATTATTATTATTAGCTGACAAAAAAAATTTATGTAACATTAAAATGATCGGTGAAATAGATGTTTGAGAATGTGCTCAAATTTCGGGTGGTGGGCTTCAATTATGAAAGAATATCAAAGAAAGAAGTAACTGACCAAGAGTTTTCCTTGTTTAAAACACACAATAATATACTTAACAGAATGCTAAAACTTCATTGCATTTAGAATTGAGTTTTCTAGGACGTAGCAGAAAGTAACAGTGAGAGTGCAGAAAGTGACATCACATTCATGCCGCATGCCACAATTTTAGACAAAAACTCAAATGCCTTTTAGGCTCATAATCTCATTCTGCTAGTGTAGGATTTATTTCCTGCACTTTCTTATTTTGAATCTAGTATCTTCCATATTTCGAAATGTAAATTTATGTTTCAAATAAATCTTCTGAAAAGCAATGGGAGGTGTGAGATTTAAAAAAAGAGGATGCGGATTCAAATGCTCTCATAATATTATGTGTTGAAAACATACCCCAAATAAAACCCCAACTATATCGAAGTATTTTGTCTATTTTCAAAGCCCATTTTGACCAGACATTAAAAAATAATGGAAATTTACCAAAACCCAAAGAATTACCTCTAATGTTCGTAATACTACGCTTTTTCTTCTAAGAGTTTTTTTAAGGTTATAATACATAAATTAAGAAATATAATTAATGTTATATTTTTATTAAAATTGTTATTTGATTTTTTATTATACATTTTAGATACTTTATTGATTAATATTTCTGCTATTTATTATTCTTCGTTTTGTCTCTTTAATTTCATGATGAATATGTAAAACAGTTAAAAAAATAGTTAAAGTTAAGGGTATAATTAACAAATTCATATTTGGTATTGTTTTGAACTTTTTAAAGTCAAATAAAAAAATCTAAAAAAACAAACCTAAAAAAGAAAAAAAAAAGTAGGAGTACCTAATTAGGATCAATGAGGAAGACAAGGTAGCAAATTATGATGATCTCAGGGAGCATTTGGTAGGAAAAAATTTATGAGTTTCTTGGAAATCATGTGTTGAAAATTTTAGTTTTTCATGTTTTGAAAAATAAGATTCTTTAAAAATGATATTTCTTGGAAATGTTTTTAACAAATTTTCAACGAAATTTTTTTCATGGAGAAAGTGAGAATCTTATTTTTCAATAAGTTAAATTTTTCTTTTACTAAAAATATAATGTTAGTTTTACTAAATTATTTAATGTAATAAATAATTAAAATAATTGATAAAAATATTACATAATTTTTTATTTCTAGAAAACTTAACTAAAAATTCTTAATGTTCAATCAAACAGATTTTATTCATTTTCAAGATTCCTGATTCTTATGCATAAAAAAACTTCTTCCTACCAAACACCTTTTTAGGTTCTCTCTTGCAATTGCAGTACTTTTTCGAAGAAAAAAAGATAAATAAAATATTTAAAATAACTATCAAATTATATGTATTTTTTAAATGTAAATAAAATTTAAAATATTGATTTAAAAATATCATTACTGATAATGATAAAATTATATAGGATATCTCTTCATTGTTAATGAATTTTTAGTTTATTAAGTTAAAATAAATTTAAAAAACAAAATTTGATGTTTTTATAAATATAAATAAATTATCAAAATAAACTATTTTGAAAATAAATTGATATGGCGTTTTTAATTTATAGATAAAAAGTATACTTAGGTAATTTGAAATTTACTACATTTAAGGATTGTTTGAGGAAATAAAAAGTATAGTAAATGTAGGAAAAAAAAAATACATGATGCATTGAGGGAAAATAGATTTTAAGCTAAAATGTAATTTTTATTTCTTATTTTCTAAATATGTGATTTTAATCATTTTATTTTTTAATTAAGATACTTTTTTTTTTCATTTTTAAAAAATCTACAATTTTAGTCCTTTTATTTTTAATTGAGAATTCCGTTCTCACTTTTAAAGGTTATGTGATTTTAGTCCTCTTGATCAATTTCAAACTTATTGATTGTGACTTTTTAATTTTTAAAAATAAATTAAGCTTGTTAGTAATTAAATAATTTTAAAAAAATTCATATGTATAATAAACAATAGTTAATGCATAGACTAACGTTTGAAATTGGTCATAATAACTAAAATTACAAACTTTTTAAAAGTGAGAATGAAATGTGTAAATTAAAAATGGGGAACTAAAATCGTAATTTTTTTTTAAATAGATGATGAAATGTCTCAATTAAAAAATGAAATGATTAAAACACAAATTGAAAAAAAAAATGGGAAAAAATTACATTTTAACTTAGATTTTAAAAATTGTTCACCATAAAAGTGAGATTTAAAATCAACATGTTAAGGTTAACAATAAGAATTAAATTATATTGTATATTGAATTGTTAGCCTCTTAGCCTGCAAATTTGGATTGATAACTTCAACCTATCTGTTCTCCTATTATTTTATTACAACCAAGTTCATTTTACTTTATTTAAACTAATCAATTGATCACTGATGAAATCAACGAAGTAAACTAAGCTTTAACAAAAGTACAAATTAGAGTGCAGGATGGTGATCTAAATAGGGCTCATTGTAATCGCTTATAGACTATCAGGACGGCCCATGCAGTTTACAGTTTAAACCATATTGGAAAATGTTTATTAAGAAAAAGAACATGATATCTTTTATTAGATAAAAGAACGGAGAAAAGAGCTAGAATAAACTCTCGTTATAACCTTTTAAATAATAAGTGTTTGTTATTATTTTAATCCTTGACTTTGTAAAAACCGTTCACTTTAGTCTCTTTTTCTATAAAACAATATTAAAAAAGGGAAAAAAAGATTAATATGAATGTGATTTTATAAAATTAAGGACTAAAATATTTTTTATAAAAATGGAGGTTAGAGTGATTATCATAGGAACTAAAATTGAGATTTAGTCAAAAGAGATATTTTTTTTATCTTAACCCTTTTGGATAAAAGAACTCTAACTAATCTGAATTTCAGTCAAAAGATAAGTAAAGTTTAACAAAAAATTATTTCTACCAAAGATTGAAAAGAGATATTTTGTTCATTTATTTGGTGTAGGATTTTAGTACTCTTCCATGATATCTACCTATGAATTCACATTACAATTCACAAAGAATTTGATAGTGTATTAAAATTTAAATTTTAAAATAGATTAAACTTAAAACCTAACTGCCACCAAGATAAAAACTTAAAACCTAACTCAAGAAGAAAGATTAGGACCCTCACGTTTGTAACTAATTATAGCAAGATCACCATTATTTGCTTGGGTTTATTGATTTCATTTGTATATTGTTTTCTCTAATAAAACATGGTTATTATAAGATACAAAACCCTTTCTACATATACCAATCTAACGTAGAAAGAGAGGTATTAAATTGCTCCATTGGTTGGCGAACTCAGACCTAAATAGAGATCTTTTAGTACCGGTTCATTTTGTTTGCCAAGTTCTACCATTATGAATTTCCTCACGCTAATGCAATTGTTTTGCATAGTCAGTAATTGACATTGTGACACAATTATGATACACATAACAAGAGTGTGTTTTCAAATTCAAGACAGTTTTTTGACCTATGAGAATCGAATATACTGTATATACTCCAAATTGAGTATCAAAGAATTTACAATCCATGTCCTCTGTTCAACCAACAGCTCAAATTAAAGACGGTTGAGTGTTTTAAACTAAGACAAAAAATTTAATATGGGCCACGAAACCTTGTGGTATATCATAATAAGTGGACGAATAATTATTCAGTCATTTAAGAATAAGGTATAATAACCTTTCTATTCAAGGTCACTTGTAATTTTTCCAATTAAATATTTTTTCTTCTACCAAAATATCCCCACTAATTGTTAAAATTGATTTCCATGATGATTATTCTTATCGTCTACCAATATTTTAGACATTATTCATGGGGCACGGTTTGCGTAAAAATGGCAGATTACATATAAAGCGTGATAATTTAACATATTTACAGCCACAAATGAAAACCTGTTCAATGTCCACTCCTTGCAACCAACCCTCTCCTGTCTCCTACCACAACCTCAACCAAAAAAATACATACTTCAAATCACAGACAACACTGCTGGGGGCAATATCCTATCTTTTTTCACCCAAAATGGGGTATTAGAGAAAAGAATTACAATTAATAGAAAAGTAAAAATTAAAAAATAGACTTCTTTATCAAATTTTCCTTTCCAAAGTAAAAATTAACATTTCTAAAGTAGTCATCTACCGTCATTGTTTTTCATTGTTTAAATGCAATGACCCGTCCCTCATCAACGTAAGGCTGAGACTGGCAAACCTCTCTCGTGAGTACTGTCTTGATGCTTTTCTCCAATCTGTGCCAGCCTTCATCATAGTAGAAAATTCGTCGTAACTTATCCTTCCATCCTGCAATTTCATGAGGAAAAGAGATTAATGGAAGGTTCCAAATAAGAATATAATTATAACATTTTTTAATTTAAAACACAATAAGTTCACTATGCAGAACCATATAGGTGCAGACCACCAAATGATGGAGAGAGAGCCCAGAATGGTTAAAGAATGCATAAATGACTATAATAAGCACGGATTTTTTTAAGCTATCCTTCTCAGTGAAAATAAGTATAACACAACAGAACAAAAAGTAAATTAAGAATGCAGCAAAGCTATATCCAATTTCTCTGCATATTAAGAAACAAAACAGTGACAAAATATCTACTTTTGTTGTTATTATAACCACAGAAAAATAAACTAAAAGGAACTTGATCTACAGGGTAGAAATAGAAATGAACTGACCTTGTCTGTGTCCACATCATGCATAATTGCATTGACAACTTCTTCACTGTTTGTGTCAAGATCATCAGATAAGGCGCTACGCAGCTCCTCAATCTCAATATACTCACTTTTGTTCTGATCAAAAAATTGGAAGGCTTTGCGAAGATGCTCATCATTTCCCATCTTTCTCAGATGAACAGAAATGGCTACAAACTCTCCATAATCTAGGTGACCATCCCCGTCTACATCACCCTGTAAAAGCAGCTCCCAAACATTAGGACGTGAACAAGACAACCTTCCAAGGGCATGTGTGTTATACAATGATTTAACAGAAATTATACAACCATGTAGCACTTTTAATTGTGAAGTTTCTTTTAAGGAAGAATGGAAATGGCACTTGGGGAAGAAATGAATTAAGAATGCCTGCTTGTGGCATTTTTTAGTTAAGCATACCAAGTTAAAGAACCAGAAATCTATTGGTGTTTGCAAATTAACTGATACAGTTATACTAAGTAAGATCCAAGTTTGCATTTAGTTTCACATATTAAAAAGAAAATACACTGAAAAAAATAAAAGACCTCAATCTTATATAAAGGTACTTAAGTTTTAAATATCAGCTGTCTAATAAAGGTTTGACATAAAAGATGATAGTAAAGTAATACTCACAGCATCCATAAGAGCTTGGACATCTGATTCGGGAACTTGATGACCAAGTTTATGCAACCCTACTCGTAATTCATCAATGTTAATCTTGCCTCTGTTGTTTGTATCCATAACCTGGAATCCCTCTTTTAGCCCGGCAGCTTCTTCTACAGTCAAATGCTCAGCAATCACCTGTTCACATGAAATATCAACCATCAAGAAAAAATTAGTAACTCACGAATTATAATGATTATTACATGGATTAACATTTCACGGATGATTGCCCAAGTGCCAACTGGTATTCAAATATTGTTCAGAACATTACCCTTAAAGCTCTTTTCTTAAGCTTGTTCATTACAGAAAATTGCTTGAGCCTTGCTCTAACAGTTTCTCCTAAGGAAACATTAGGAGCCTTCTTTGCGTTTTGTAACCATGGATGATCTGCATTTAGTGAAGAATTGATGTTACGATCCTCATATTTCAACTTTGCAAAATTTAAAGGGAAAAAAGAACAATATGCTAAGCAGAACATTTTATGCAAAATCTACACTTTTACTCATCTCTCAAGATTCTATATGCAATGCACGTTACCTAAAACTTCCTGTGCAGTAAGCCGCCGCTTCGGGTCAGGATCTAGCATCTTCTTCACAAGGTCTTTTGCATTATCAGAAACTTTTGGCCATGGATCCCTTTTGAAATCAACAACTGATCGTATGATTGCTTGTGCAACTCCTTGCTCAGTTTCTTCATTTTACAAAAGGAAGAGAGACAAAAAATTAGAAAATCAAACTAATCAGATACGGAAAGCAACAAATAATAATGAAAAAGAAATAGCACTGAAATGAAGGGGAAGATTGAACAATTAAATTTATTAAATCTCCACTCTTCTAATGCTGAACATAAAAATGCAAATACAGTGTAAGAAAAATGTTAAACACCAGAATGATACCATACATAAGAACGAAACATCAACAGAGAGCATTGCTGATGAATTCCAGGGAATAACATCCCTTCAAGTAATGCAATTAGCCATCTAAGCATCTCATATTTGCATTACAGGGTTGGTTGCATGAACTCCAGAATGACTTAAAAGTGGACCATTTAAGATCTCAGTCTCTGAAAAACTTAGAATCATCATTCATAAAACAAAACTAACCTGCCCAGAATGGTGGAACACCACAAAGTAAGATGTATAGAATTACTCCAGCACTCCAGATATCCACTTCTGGCCCATAATTTCGCTTCAATACCTCAGGAGCCATGTAATATGGACTTCCAACAATCTCATTAAATCTTTCCCCTGTTGAAAATGGCAAACTTTCAGTCAACTATAATCAATATAAGCAGCATTGCTGCAATGCAACGAAAAGCAAGCAACAACGCTCATCGATTTGACCACCAACTAAAAGCGTTACCTGGTTTAAAGAACACTGACAACCCAAAATCTATAGCCTTCAAAGCCGCAGTTTCCTTTTTATTTGCAAACAAAAAGTTCTCTGGCTTGAGATCCCGATGCATCACACCTTGCTTGTGGCACATCTGCAACACAACAACCACAATTCAATCCCTATTTCACCAAGGTACAAACTGGTGCAAAAAAAAGAGCAAAGATTCCCCAAAACACACAAACTGAAAAACAAACCACACACAACCAAACTTACTAACTTCAAAAATTAAAACAAAACCCCTAATTATAAAATAAAAAAAAAGTACACAACCTCGTAAAATAGTTCCTCATAAACCCCAACACAACAGAGTAAACACCAATTAATAACCTATACCCCATCAATCCTCACTGTGAAAACCCACACACAATAAACAGTGTACCCAAGTAATCAGCTCATTAAATGTCAAGGAGGTCTAGCTCCGTTGACTGAGGAGGGTGTATGAGTTATAGTAAACCCCCTCACACTATTTTTGATTTCTATGAATAAAAAAAAATCAGCTCATTAAATAAAAATCCTCCCAACCCCAAAAGACATTCTAACTTCAATTTTTTGTTCACAGGTATCATCCACGAGAGAGAGACAATCCTGCTGGAGTCAACCCGTTACGAGTGGTAAAACTCTTCTTCCAAATATTTACAGCAGCCTACCTACCTACCTACACACGACTCAAACTCAAGACCAGTGATTAATCTGTAAGACATTTCAATTTTCAACACAAAATTCAAATCCAACAACCAAACAAACTGAAAACCACCGGATCGAACCTGAACGACTTCGACGATGGTCTTGGTGACAGCGGCGGCGGCGCGTTCGGTGTAGTGGCCTCGCGCCACGATGCGGTCGAAGAGCTCCCCACCCTCACAAAGCTCCATAACAAGATGAACGGCATTGTCATCCTCATAGGTATCCTTCAAGGTCACGATGTTCGCATGCTGCGGCAAGTGGCGCATGATCTCCACCTCCCTCCTCACGTCCTCGATGTCGATCGCCGTCCGAAGCTTCTTCTTCGAGATCGACTTGCACGCCAGCTCCTCTCCGGTCCCCCTGTCCGTACAGAGGTAGGTTATGCCGAACTCGCCCCGGCCCAGCTCGCGGCCCAGCTCGTAGCGGGCCTCGATCTCGCGGCCCGTCGGGGACTTCAAAACGGTGAGCTTCGAGCCGTTCGCGGCGGTGGCGTTGAAACCGTAGTCGATCGCGAAGGGGTTTTCCTTTTTTCCCTTTTTGCCCTTCTTGTTCGCCGTTTCGTCCGTGGACGGCGTCGCGCAGCAGTTTCCCATGTTCGGGGGGATACGAGGTTGCGCAGATCTGAGAAAAATGGAAGGAAATACTTTCTCTTTTCCCCCCAAAAAAAGGGATGCAATTAAATAAAATTAAGAAAAAGCGGAAATGAAAAATGAAAACGCGTGGGATGGGAGTGAAATGGAATTGAGACTTGAGAGAATGGATTTATGTATGTACGTATGAGAAGGGTTTTGGGGATGGATGTATGAATTGATAAATGATGATGAATTTTAGCGCGTGTTTGGAAGCACCATGGAGGAAAGGGGATGGAACCTAACGTAACTCAGAGAGGGTCAAACTTGTTTCGCAGAGACTTCATCTTCCTTCAACCTTCGTTATTATTATTTCTCTCTCTATGTGTGGAAAGGAAACTTAATATTTTTTTATTTTCTTTTGGATGAGTCATGACTGTGGACTGAGTGATAACGATGAGTCCTTTGACTACCCTTTTGTGTTTAGTGAAATTAGGAGAGTTAATTAATAATAATAATTGATATAAGTGATAATAAATTATGTTTTTTAATTAAATAATTTTAAGTATAAATAAAAATATGTTGCAAAAGAAATATTTATTTTATGTATGTTTATATGATGTGACTAAAAAGTTAATAACTATTTTTTATAAATTATTTTATACTAATATTATGTTTGAAAAAAATAAAATTAGGGAAGTGTCATTTGGTCAACAAGGAAGGGTGGTGATGGAAATAAAGTTCAGCCAATGGACATTGTCATGCACCTAAAAAGTTGAAATTTATTTATTTTGTGGAAAAAAAATTAAACAAAGGCTATTAATTAACTCCTGCCAAGTTGGCCGGTGGTGTTCCGGTGGCGGTCATTCAATTGTGACGGAGGAAAAGTATGATCGTTTTCAATGCCGCTGCGACATTCACAATGCCCAATTTTTAAGCATTTTTCGGTAATTTATTCGGGTTCGAATTTATTTAGATTTATGAAAATTAATTATAGTAAATAACTTTTTAATAGATTTAGGTTTCTTTTAATGAGTTTTATAAGTAATAAATTTATGAACATAATTTTTTTACGCGTTTTATTAAACTCTAAATTAAACTTGTGAATAAATTCTTTTTTTTTAGAGAAACTGTGAATAAATTCTTATTAAGTACTATATACTCCTTCGTGTCTTTATTGTAAGAAAATAAAATGAATCTCCCACTTATTAAGAATTAAGAAATTAATTAATTTCATGAAATTGTGTTAATTGAAAAACAAAAATATTTTTTCTTAAGTTATTATTCATTGAAACTTGAAATCAAGTATAAAAAATTATCTTGTTAATATGTGCTTTAAGGATATTGATTAAGAAATTTTAAAAAAAAATTGTAATGTTTAAATCATAGGAGAATAAAAAAAATTTATGGAAAGTGTAATTTTGTATCTCCCAATATAAAATTGTTTACTTTTAGTTTTTTAACTAATATATTTAAGACACTTGTTAGTATTTGTCAAAAAAGACTTTGATCCTATTAAATAAATTACATTTTTGAAAATAATCTCATTTAATAAAAATAGTTAAATTTTATTTATATTTAATAATAAAAAACAAGTGATTTTTGTCATTTATAATAGACACAAGAGGGAGTAGGTATTTAATTAAGTCGTTTACTTAAATATACTCTTAAATTAATTTTAATTAGAAACCCAAATAATTTTTCAAATATTTTCATTGCTTGTTAATTTTTCTTACAAAGCATTTCTTAAAAGCAAAGGTGGCAGGCACACTAGGACATGGTGGACGTGATCTCAATTATGTTGGCACTACCAACACTATGACTAGGAATCACACCCCGAAGAAATACATTAACCAAAAAAGAAGATAGATTGATTATACAAAATCATGGAGAGAAAAACCAAACTGGACACGTTTGTTTCACAGATAATTTTTTTTGTTTAGGAATATTTTCTTTTGGAAATATAATATGGGAATGTTATTTTCAGATATTATTAAAAAAATGTGTATGTTTAATTATTAAAATTGATTGGGACTATTTTTTATATTCTCATGAATGATTAAAATATATGTTTAATTGAGTTATTTTTTTTAGAATATATATTATAAAGTACTAAAATATCTTTATTACAAAAACTCTTATTATATTTTTTGTTTTCTCCTTATGTGTTTAATGATTATGATGATTGAATGATAAATAAAATTTGCCTATTTAAAAAAAACATTGGAGGAAAAGGAAAAAATATTGTAAAATGTAGTAATGAAATTGATAGTAAATTAAATTGTAAGAACATTAATTGGACACGAATGAAATTTGCCGGATTGAAAAAATTCAAGCATGAATAATGAAGAAACAATGAGAGAGAAGTGGGGTAATAGTTACTAAGAGAATATATATGAATTTTTACTCATGAAGAGATATTCATGTTTTATATAAATAATTTTTTTCACCTTTTATGTCGGAACTAAATATTAATAAAACGTTAGATTATGTTTTTCCAAAAATTAAATATATCCAAGATTATATTTTTATAACTTCATAACAAAATGTGAGATAATCTTTTTCGATACAATATTTTAAAAAACAACTATATGTGAAACAAACTATGTGAAAAAGACAACTATTTAAACCTATAGTTATGGAGCTGAGAAAAAATTTTGAGGAGCTTCTCACCACAAAAAGTCGATAATATAATGAGAATGAAAAGCCAACAAATCTACACAAGTGTTGGCTTCTCTAAATATATGTCCTACTTAAAAATCATTTTTTTTTTAAATTTCACACAGTTTATCCACCTATTTCTATTCTTCCAGGAAACAAATCTAGACTTTTGGGATTGAACTACCAATAATTAAAGAGTCACACTCTAACCAAAGATACTTGCAATTTTTTAGCGGCCATTTCAATAGCTAGAATGGCTCTCATCAATTCATCAGCCAAGGAAAAGTTGTTGCCTATATTAGCAGCTAGCAAAGCAAGAACTAACATAGCCACCAAGATTATCTCCAAAAATACCACCACAACCAGCATTACCTGGATTTCGTCTAGTTGAACTGTTTGTGTTACACTTGATCCACCTCTACAAGGGTGGCTGCAAGATGGCCTCCTTGATAAGAATGAGCTTTCTCGGGTGTCCCATTATACCCATCATCCAAATGGTCATGAACTCTTGCATGGAATAATTCATATAAGCAGTGGTTGCATTTTTAGAAATATTGATTTTTTTCCTTCACCATAGAGATAACCCTGATGAACAACAAACTGATCGAATATCTTGAAACCTCTTTTTGTTTTTGACATGTCAAATACCCCAAACAAGAAAAATAATGGCATCTAGGATTACATCCCTCATTTGCGACGACCAACTTTGATTATGAATAGAGAGGCCAGATGCCTTGAGAGAAAGAGTTATCTACTTTCTGGTTCAACAAATCATGTAGTCAATTCCACAATTTAGAAGCAAAAGGACAATGAAGGAGTAAATGATCAGTGGTTTCAAAATCTACTCCACAATTGTTTACTTAAAAATATTTAAGTATTTTTAGTCTTAAAATATCAAATGTTATAATAATAATAATAATAATATTTTTTTTCCAGCAAAAAAAATCATAAACCATGAAAAGGCCAAATAAAGTCCATTGATAGTAATGGCGGATCTAAAAAATTAATGAGAGAAAAAATAATTATAATATTTCATTAGAAAAATATTATAATTTTTTACAAAATACATAACTTCATAAAAAAAATCTAATTTAATTTATTCTATCTTTTATCTTTTATAACTTTTTGCATTTTGTTAAAAAAAAGGTTTTATGAAGGAAACACATAATTTTTCATGGGGGCAAAAAACAATTATTACAATATGCTTTTAAGTATAAAAAAAATTCTGGGAGAAATTGCCTCCATTCTTGCTAATGTACATCCGTCACCGACTGATGGTCTACACAATTTTGTCTTCACATTATAACAATTATTTAAACTCATGTAAGTTGATTGACATTATTTTATTATTTATTTATATTTATTTTTCTACATCCACTATTATTTTAGTTATTTTGTATACTTTTTAAATTTATTTGATGCAGTTTATAACAGTTTTTGTATAATATTTGATATTTCTTTTAATATATTAGTGTATAACATTTATTAGTCCAGTTTAATTTGTTTAAATTTAAAAGCAATTTTAAAAAAGTATATTTAAAAAGTACTTTATAAAAAATTGATAATTAAGAAGTGAACAGAATTCGCTTCTTAAAATTTTTTTATAAAAAAAGGTAAATACATAAAAAAACTATTTATTATATTAAAAATATTTTTTTAAATAAGCTTAGAAAAGTTAGGTTGTCCGATTTAGTCACCCTAGTGTGGGCTAGATAATATTGAAATAGATAACATTAGTCTGCCAATTCAATTTACCGATGCAAACTTTCACTTTAATATTAGTGTTGAACAAAATAATAATAATTAAAAAAAAAGGTTATTAGTGTTGGTCACGTGTTCAATGCATGGCCGTCACTAAATAGTATATGTTTAATATTGGGATTTTTTTGTTTAATATAGACTTTTGGCTTAAGCTAAATATTGATTTTCCTGTAATGTTGCTTTTACAACATTTTCCTGTAATGTTAGAGTATACACTTCTATAACTTATATTTACGGAAAGCTGAACAATCAAGACAAACCTTATTTAACAATATATGTTTTATATTAGCATAGCGATTTCTCAGATAAAAAATATATTAACATAACGATTATATTAATATGTACTAATAAAAATATAGAATAAATTCCTCAAACATGTTGATAGGTTTGATTTTTTAGGCATGCATATAAAGAAAATTTTGTTAAAAAAATGTAACTCTCACAACCTCAATAATTTCTACGGTTTAGAGGATTAATCCTATGATTTTCGGTTATGAGATGTCTACAGCAAAAAAAATATATATATATGCGTTAATATAACAGAGACACACTCTTTTGACAGTGAATATTCATTTAATTTCTTTAGAAGATGTAAAGCCGTTCATAGTTTGATGAATGATGTGTGCAATACAAAGAATTATGAGATCCGTGTAGCGACGGTGGTTGGTGGAGTGTTAACTGCAAAGACAAATGTAGGTTACCTTCCATTGCTGGATGTACTGTACATGTGGGTTCATTTAAATGAGGCAAAGTATTAATAAAAGTTGCTAGCTTCATAAAAAGATTGATCAATTTTCCATGTTTGTTGGTACCAAAAATTTGACTTAAGGGAATCCTGAAAATGCCCCATACTGGATATCTAAGAACGGGAGATGGTATACCTAAGGCTCCCTTTCAATTGACAAGAAGAGCTACAACAGAACAAATAAAATGAAACTTTAATCTGTTTTATTGTTTAAAGTATAATAAAATGGAATGAAATATGTTAAAATTTATTTCATCTCATATTCTCATTTTCCTCTCCTTTCAATTTAAAGAAATGAGTTTAAACTGTTTATTCTTTTTAATTTAATTATTAAATCATTTTCGATCCTTAAAACCTCATGTAAGTAATTCACTCTATGTTTAAATAAGAATAATATTGGAATAATTAAATTATATATTTTTTGGTAGAACACATAGACACTCAATATTACTGAACATGATGTCAATACTCAATAACATGGTGCTTCACTTCTCAAATAATACAACAAAAAATTTACATAATAAGAAATTATTCTGATGAGGTGAAACAAGATCACATGTTTAATTTAAGTTATAGTCAATGTTAATTTTTTAACACATAACATATTTAGTTTGATAGAATGATAAAAAAAATACTGATTTTATAAAATTAGAAAATTAAATTTCTATTTTAAAATAAAGGACTAAAATTGTGAATTTTGAAAAACATAAAGACTAAATGTTATTATAAAATTGAGGGGAAATTATGAATTTTAAAAAATAGAAAAACTAAAATTATATTTAAGCCCATAAAATATTTTTGACAAGCAAATTTTAGTATAAATTAATTTTATTATTCTGAAACTTTCTTTACAAAAGTTTATATTTTCTAAAACTTCATTTTTTAAGGAATTTTCTATAACTTCCTATTTCTTAAGAATTTGCGAAGCATTATCCCGTGCGTAGAATTATATATATAGTAGTATTCTTTTAAAAGTTTTGAAAATAATTATGTTCAAATTGAAAATATTTTACTATGAACAATGAGAATAGAAAGAAAAAAAAGAGAGAAAAAAATATGCATAAGATATTCATGTTCAAGTCTCACATGTGCCTTGCTTTCTAAATTAATACCAACCACCTTTACAATTCAGTGGCATTCTTTTTGTTGTTAATTTAACTGTTCTTTCCGAATGTGTGTGTGTGTGTGTTTTTTTTTGACAATTATTCTCTTGCAATCCTATTTGAAGCATGATTAGACATTAGATTAGATGAACACTTCTCCTAGTGCATATTTGAACAATCACCATTTTGTGAGAGACTAGTTCCAATATATATGCGATGCGACACAATATGCATGAAAAAAAATGAAAATGTTGGGCCAAAAATGAAAACGCATGACAATTATTCTGAATATAAGGTGGTCCCCAACCAAATAAACGAACCAAGAAACCAACAAGTTAATTTAATTTGTAAATACCACCTTTCTAATATATTAGTGGATAAGGTAAGATTCGGTAACATGTATGATGTATCTCCTCCCCCCCCTATATAAGTTCAACGCCATTCTTGTGTGAATAGTTATATTGAGCCAAGTCAACAATGGCATGTGTAAAATTATTGACTTGTAAGAAACACGGTTGTGATGATTAACGGGATTCTAGAAGCCGTCTAAACCTACAAAGTCAACGTTTGTTAAATGAAATCAACAGGTTTCAATGAGATCAAGAATGACATGGTCCATGATGTATATAAGATTCATACACGATGCCATATATATACCTCTAGAAAAAATTCTTCTGTGGGTCTACTATGATGGCTTATTCCTCCCGTCCAACTCAAACATTTACTAATATCTCTTGACAAAAGTGTATTGCATGGAAGCTTCTTATCCGCAAATTCAGATTATTAAACTGAGTCTACTTACACGCACTGCTGTAGAAATGCATCATTTTGCAAACTTTCCTTTACTCTTTTTATCTAGTAAAACTGCCTTAGTTGTCATGATCTTAAATAATTTAGCATATAAATCACTCTTTATTTTAATTTTTAAATATTTCATCAACATTTCTTATTTCCTCTCTATTTCTATTCTCCTTTCACATCATAAATTCTATTATATTTATATTTTTCTCTTTTTTTTCTTGTCTCTCTAGATGTAGGATAACACATAAGGTGTCTATCAAATATTTTTCACAATTCACCCTAATATATGATTTAATTTTCAACTTGTGCTAGACTAACACAATTTGCAAGTGACGCGCAGCCCTAATTTTCTTTGCAGTTTTTGGGTGATCACGAGAGGTCAAAGGATTCTGTGATGATTATAGTGTTGACTGAACTTGTTGGGAAAGAAACAAAAATAAGTGGTTAATATGACTACAAGCTTGAGTGTTAGCAAATGCAAAATTTGTACTAGAACCATTAGAACTTGACAAAACATCTTACTAGCTTTTTTACTTTTTATGCCATAGTACAGATAGCTTGCACGTGAAGAAATTTTATATTACAAAATTTCACCTAAGATTGTTGCAATAGTATGATCTAAACCTTTACGTTCAACATGAGGAAAGCTCTTATAAACCAACCCCACACGCATTTAAAAGGTCAAAAGCAGTAGCCTCCTCACATTAACCTGTTCTGCTGTATAAGATATCAGTCACATTCAAAAGCGACAAGGCGTCACTCATTTACAAACTTAAAGGGTAAGGTAATTAAAATTCTAGAGACTGCATTAGAAATCATCACAGAAATTTAGCCCAAGGCACTTGCGTAGTATTGCAATTCACCATCCATTGTATCATGAACAATTCATCTTTTGTTGTTTATCAATGCTATATATGTTACAGGATATTAGTTAGTTGAAAATTGGTTAGTTGGATCTTAGGTTGTTGCAGTCAACAAATAAAAAGATCTTAGGTTGTCTGGAATGCTTGTTAGTGGTTTATTACCTCTCTAATAGGCTCTATAAATAGAGCTCAAACTCCCCCCTCATTTGTTTCTTTTATCATTTTCAATCAATCCAATGAGTTACTTCTATGAAGTTTCTCTTTTATTGTTTTGAGCTCTATGATGTGTGGCAACATTAACTTGGTGTAATTTGCATTTCTTCTCATGTTTCTGATAATATATAGTCTAAGATCACTATACAAAGTTGCAAGTGAACAAATTTCAGTATTGCTATGTACCTTTATGCCTCCAAATAATCAACTATGAACTTCTGCTCTCTCTCTTTCTCTCTCCCTCCCTCCACCTCTATATATCTATCTATTCTGTGGGAGGGAAGTATATATGGGCATGAGTCAAAGGTGAGTGATTTGACTCTCTTAACTCTTTAGCAACAAAAATTAGTGAGTTTTAGTTAAAGCAAGAATACCTGTCAAAAGTAAAATCATGTGCAAGTCACTGGTCGACAGTTAGTGTGTTTGGATTAGATTCATTTTTCCATAATCAACTCTAATTTCACATTGAAAGCCAAAGCAACAAATAGTTACTTCCACTTTTTCAATTTCTTACCATGATTTTGGGGTTTAGAATCAATTCTGGTAGCTATCCAAACACACCTAAGGAAGGATCTTTCTTGTTTTCTTTGTACCTTCTGTAAATTTGGACATTTAGATACTTATGGGAGTGACCTCTACTTTCATCTTCTTGAAATTATTCAGCACAACCACCCAGAATATAATCCAACGGTGTAATAGGAATCACTACATAATTATGGGAAATTTGAAATTTCTCTATATGGAATTTACAGTACAAATAAACGTTGGACTTGAAAAATATAAATCAAAATCCAGGCTTTATATATTGTTGTCATCCGAGGAATTATAATCAAACATTCTCTTAATACCATAATGCAGTTATGCAAATGCAATTATAATAGATTTCATTGAGCATCAGAGCATGTGCATGGTGATAAAAACTAGCTTTAGTACTAGTACATGGTACTAATTGTTCCATGGCTAATGAGTTGGCATGATATAGCACTATACAGAAAATTGGGAATGTAAAAAGAGTACAAACAAACAGAACACTGAAATAAAAAAGATCAATAAAAGTGATGTAACAAACAACAATTAACAGACATTTTCAGTGCTTTATTTTCATCAATAATTGGTCCAGGGATGCATCTGAATCTGATAATGGACTCAAAACAGTGGCTGAAGGTCTTTTACCAGGTTTTCAGGAGACAGTCCAACTGAACATTTATAATACTGAACATATATTGCTTAAAGTTCACGCTACATTCAGAAAAAATAAATGCTGCAAAGATATGATATGTTTTCTATCATAATACTGGACATTTATAATCCTTCAGGCTTCAAATAAATGACATGTTTTGAGTTTTCCAGCGATCAGCATTCAGATTCTGGAAAAAAAATTATTTCTTCCTCCCACATACCATCTTGAATAAAGAAATCCTAGTTGAAATTTGACCAGTGACAATTGACAAACTTCCAACCCTGTTTGTGAACAATAAACAAATTACCCCAATACAAGTTAAGGAAGTACCTGTTAATCTGCTGAGTTCAATTTTAATGAGTTAAAGGGTAGAGTTTATCATATTTATGACAAAAGTTGAACAAACAGAAAGTCTAGCAGCATTTCAGGAATGAAAACCGAGCAAATATCTTATGCAAGTCTGGATCCGTTAAGAGATGAGAAATATTTGAGCTGCTGCAAGAAGCCAAAGAACAGAATTATCCACAGCTGCTTTCAGATTTTCTGTGAAACATATCGTTGAAGGTGTGCTTTAGTTCATTAGCATGATTTCAAGGTATTAAGTGGTATAGGGTGGATATGCAAATAGATTGCTCATTCCTTGGAATTTCAGCATATACTACATAGTTTCACTAACGAAATTCTGAATCCGATGATTACTAACAAAGAAAAGGATATGGAAATTTAAAATCCTTTTCCTTTAATATTCATCTAATTAATTACATGTAAACTGGTGCAGCATCTACTATTTAAGTTCGCTGTCACAAGGATACATTAATTGCTAAGTGAATCAAAACCATGGAAGTTGTACTCTTTATAGAAAGTCTAGAACTTGATCAGACAGAGTCCATAAATTATACTAGTAACAATTAATTAAAGCCTTCACATACGCTAATCATGTTAATTTCCATGAAAATGAAATTAGATTTCTGACATATGATGAAGTATTATTATTGCACTTGTCTTGAAATGAGGTATATTGTTGATTTAGTAACTGTCTCATATTGTTGTGACTTGTGAACATGACATTTTGATAAATAAATAAATAAAAGAGATTTTTCTGTGCACAGAGAGGAAAGAGAGAGATAGGTTAGAGAACAAGTGACAAATGTGACACAGATAATTAAAAGAGATAAAGAAAATACAAGGTGGATGCAATATTGATATGTGAAAAAAGTATAGAATTGATGTTACGATCCGGTTACTATCAGAAATTTATTTTGCCCTTGCTCCTATAACAAGAAGAATGTAGTAAGTCCCAGCAGCTCCAAAACATGTAAGCACGCATGAGAACGTCTTCCATGTAATCTTTACTCTTGACCGTACATATGTCAACCCATAAGATTAATTGTAGCAGTAGGTGGATGATTTCAATGACCTCTCAATCTCCTGTTTTTTTTTTTTTGGTAAATTCAGCGATATTCTTTTGGTTAGTAGATTGAATTTACCTAAAAAAGACATTTCATCTTATCATATGTCATGTTCACATTTAACAAAGTTTCCTATGTCCCCCGGCAACCGATCCTTTTCTACAGTAGCAATGATGAAAAAATCCTAGGCACTGGTGATTCATGCTTAAATTTAGCAATTGTTTTTACGCAGCAAGCATGGAATTTATTATTAGAAGAGTTCTTGTAAGTTCTCATATTGTTTAGAACACTTTATGATGTTTTTAATAATAGTAATTTGGTGATATTCATGCTGAGATATCTAAATGGCTTGAAAATTTTATGATATTTTTAACCTCTTTTTTTTTTAAGTTTAGGTGAGTTGGTTTCAAGAATTTATCAGGGTCGAGACTCAAAGAACGTTTACAAAAATATTTACATATTATTTACTAACTAACAAGATTCTCATATTAACAACAACAATCGAACACATAATTTTTTAGAATCTAAGATTGTTCATTACCAATTAAATCAACTTTTTTTTACATATTTTTTAACCTCTGAATTGGTTGTTTAGTACTGAAAAAAATATCTAGTCAAACGCTCTAACATTGAATTCAAGCAACGCTGACACGACTTTAGTTGGCACCACGGTTGGTTAATTCCCACAATCCAACGGCAAGCTACATACGATCAAAGCAAGCAATAATAGAGAACACTATCTATGCATGCCAGTTGCATACTTGCATTGAAAGCTTTGGAGCGAAGATCTTAAATTTAAATGTTTCTAGTGACTACCCTTTAAAAAAGTTGAACATCAATTAGATGCTCTAAGCCTAGAGAGTAAATGACAACTAATCTCATATAATTCAAGTGAAGAAGATAATTAATTTTGTAAGTAAACTTATAATAAATTCTTGAAAGACTTAAATATATTTTTAACTCATTAGTCAGATTAAGTGATGACATAACATATAAAATGTCAAGTCATCTGACATGTCATGAATAATATATTATCTCGAATTGGCTGAGTTGTACGCTAATATAAGATGAAAGTTGCTTTTGTCAAATTCATGTTTAGCTTATGAGTTATGAGATTATTGTTTACCAAATTGCTCCCGTCCCAACCAATCCATATAATCTGTTTGCAAAACTGTTCTAAACATCCAAGCAAATGCATGCTTAATGCATGTCTGACTTTGACACATGAAGGTGAGATTTTTTTCATCTGTAGGAGATACCTTAAATGGTTCAGAGAGCAATATATTATTAGGCTGTACCTTTGTAAATCTTAAAGAGAAAGATGCAGATCCATATTTCTTGGGTTGTACCTTGTAAATCCTTACTAAAAACCTATATTTTAGCATAAACGCCATCAACTATCTAGAACATACTCAATGCGTGAAGTTCAACAGGCAACAAAATTGAATTTATGGGAAAAGACTTATGTTCGATTCTTGATTTTTGTAGAATATATGTTTGGAGAGAAGCGATAAACTTTAAATGTGATTAAACTCGAGTCAAGGATTAGTTCCATAATCGGTAAAAAACCAAAATTTGTAAGAATACCTTGGATTCTACCGGAAAACCAAAGACTCATATGGTTATTGCCAAAATTATCTCCAACATAACTTTTTTTCAACTCATATCCTTATAAAATATGAGTTGGATCCAATGGACTTCATTCCCTCGTCTAAGTCGTCTAGTATATTAATAGTTATCTAGCTAATCTTTTTCATGGTTAACTGATTATTTCAATGTTAGGATTGGAAAAAGAATAATATATTACTCTCCATTTAAGGTATCTGTATAGGCTCCTAGCCTCCTACAGATGAAAAAATCTCACCTTCATCTCAAAGTCGTCAAAGTCAGCATGCATTTTAGAGCGTTAAGCATGCATTTACTTAGATGTTTAGCCCGGTTTGGTTCTCATAAGCTAAACAATTAATTATTTGTCTTCTAAGATATGATTTCAGAGTTAACAACTGATTAGATGGATTTGTCGGGAGCAGTTTTGTAAACAAAAATTTCATAATTTAGAGAACATATAATATCAGTAGTACAAATGTAGGTGAGCACCTGGCACGGTTAGGTAAGGTGTGGGCATTTGCTAGTGATGGGAGGCAACAAATTCAAAGAAGCAATATATTAATGTACAAAAAAAACAAAACGTGTTTATTAACCAGCACAATCAAATTAGCGTGTCACCACTCATCACATTCATCCAAACACTCCAATCACTTAAAAACACTCCAATTGGTTCTCACATAATATGATACATATGCCTCATCTTCAAATTGTTTTTTCATCATAGTGCTGCTCACTGCAATCCATCTTGCACCCTTTAGCTACTTAAAAAAGGAAAAGGGGCTCTTATAGACTATATGGCATATCTTATGCCCATAAGTAATATTCTCTCATTTTGTTTTTCTTTTTTTTATTGTTTTCCTTTATGTCTAAAAATGTGTTTCAAAATATGAAATGCTGAACAGCTTATTAGAAGAAGGATTTTTTGGCAGGAGGTCTTCCAACTGCTCTCATGAGACTAGCAATCTCCAAAACCCTTGCCACCTTTGTTCCCCTTTTTGCCTCTGCTGATGCCCTTCTCTCCTCTGCTTTTCTATGAGCTTTTGCTATGTCGTTTTGCATTTTCTCCATTGCTCTTGCCCTTTTCTCCTCCAGCTTCCTCTGCACAATACATGAGATTTTTTGAACAAAAACTGTAATAACTTTTTTTGTAGAGAACCAAATGTTGTTTGATTATTCAACGTTTTTGTTTTACTATACGTAGTGTTAGTTAAAGTTTAACATGAAATCAAATAATTGGACAACTTACTTGTTGGTGGGTAACACATTTTCACTTTTTTTTTTCTGTCAATGTAAAAGTAGCTACCTAGCTTCAATAAGTAGCCAATAAATGCAGACAATAGGAATCTCTTCACAGCACTAGATAATTATACTACCAAAAGAATGTACCATTATGGAAATTGATTGAAGATGGATGATGTTTTAGCTTCAATTTGCCAACGCAAGAAAAGGAAAAAAGGTGGAAATTGAGGTTGTAAGGAAAAAGGGTGTAAATTGAGAGGTTCTACTAGTCCTAATTCAACTTTTTAAAGGACTCGTATTTCCTGAGATGACTTGATATCTTCGCATCATTTTGTAATGATTTTGACATTAAACATATGATATTATATGATAAAAAATGCATGGAAAAATCCCTTACATACATAAAAAGATAAAAAGGGTAATTGTTGACACTATTTTTGAAAAAAATGTAAACCTCTATCCTATTCTTGGGTGGAACAAGGTAGAGATATGAAGAAGAAACAATATATATTAAGAAATGAAGAAAAAAAAAAGAATAATATTTGTAATGGAAATGAGATGTAATTTTAAAGTTATTCTTAATAACAATAGGGAAAATAATTGGCCACCTTTCTCTTTTTTCTTTACATATTATTTCCATCTGGAATAATAATAATATAATAATAACTAATGAGACAATCATCGCTACAATCACTCAATAGCCAATCTTATTCACTTTTTTTTTCTTTAATTTCACATTTAACCTGTTCATGTATCGATTGGATCAATGGTCAATCAATCAAACCCTGCTCTGTTTCCAGTCTTTAGAGTAATCATAACCTCAAAGAAACTCAATCAACCCACTAATAATAATCACCACAAAAAAAAAAAAAAAACCACGAAGATCAACATGCAAGTAACTGAAGTAAGTAACAACTTGAGAAAAAGAAAAGAAAAACGTTACTTACCTCAACTTTCTTCATCCAAGAGGAAGCTTTTTGAACCTGCTCGCTCTCCCACCCATTGATGACAGCGTCTTCTCTCTTGAACCTGTTGTTAATCTTCGCAACCTTCGCGTTCTGCCACGCCGATATCTTAGCATCCACCTCCTCCTTCTTCACCCTCTGCACCGACACGTGCTCCTCACGTGCACCACCACCACCACCACCACCACCCCTTACTCCCTGAGACGTCGATGACGGAACCGGATCCTGCAGAGGGTGGTTATCCGGCACGATCGCCAAAGGGTTTGTCTCTTCCATCAAGTCCTCTTCTCTGATCCTCCCCAACAAGTTGTTACTATTGTTGTTGTTGTTGTGGTTGTTTTCGTTCATGGGACTTATGTTATTGTTGTTGTTGTTGTCGTGGTCGATGCTGGACCCTGCGAGAACCAGAGCGCTGAACTCTCTGCTCATGCTGAAGTTCTCGCTGGAAGAGGCGCCACCTTCTGAAGCTACGGACAGAGAGCTTGACCTGTGGGTATGATGCACTGTCTCCCAGGCTCTTCCACGTGGCGGCGGCGGCGGAGGGCGCGGCGGGGTTAACGCGTGGATTTCTCTGATTTCAGTGATGTGTTCATCTTCTTGTTCCTCTAATGATCCGTGGGTGGTGGAAGCAATGATTGTTGGGAACTCGTTGTTCATGGCGTGTTTTTTTTTAATAATGTTAGTAGTGACTAGTGAGTGGAGGAAGGTGAAGGGAAAGTAGTGAGAAGAGACAACAAAGTGAAAGAAAGGGTTTTGGTTTTTCATTCGATGTCGAGCAAGCAGAGGATTAGTGTGTACTTTAATTTGTTTTTTGTGAGGTTGTTATTAATGAATGAGAATGGAGGGATAAGTGTTGACCACACATATGATGAGTGCAAACTCTTTCACTACTACTGAAAGGAAGAAATACAACTCACTAAAATAAAAGGCAGAGTAGGCTTAGTTTATGATGAAAGCAAAATATTTACTTTTATTCACTCTGACCAATAATATAAAATTTTCAGTTTTTGTTTTGTGGGAATGGATTAATGGAAGTTTTTCTATTTCTTAACTTTTTGAGTCCTTGACCTTTCGTGTATTTATATTCTTGGACAGGCATGTTTACTTTCTTTTCAATCTTAATCTCTACTCGTTCCTTGGTAAAGTGTATAGCAACTCATTTAACTTGCAACTTGTGTGGACTGTGCCTGTGGATTGAGACTGAACACATTGGGAACTTATTCAAAAGTGGGACTCCCAACATTAAATGAGTTATAATAACGGACTAACCAACAATTTTTTTTAATATGTTCTTGATAATGATCCAATTTAAAGTAAAAATGTCAAAAATAAAACTAAATAAAAAAGCAAATGGGGATTTGCTATTTAATTTTTGTCTTTGACGGTGTATTTATTGACACTTAAAATTAATAATGAATATTTTGTGGGATTTTTTATTTATTTCATAATTATTTATTCAAAATTAGATAATTAAATAATTGTGTAAAAAAAAAATTCGGTCCTTATTTTGATGCATTCCTGGCAATCCCTTGATTTTTGAAGTGATGTGTCAAAATAAGTTAAATTATAAATAAATATTCATGATAAGATGTAATTCTATGCATTTCGGTTAATTATTAGAACAACATATATATAATCGTAAAATGTTTAATCTAATACCAATTAATAGTAAACATTTTCTTTTAGTGAAGAATAATGTTGAATCTTTGTCTTTGATTTTTACTAAATCTTTGTTCCTCTATAAGTCCAACTCTAGTGCTTTCACTTTTGATTTAGCAAGTAATAAATGGAAACCATGCCAAAGTGAATAATGATACAAAGCCAGGGGCACAACAGCAAAATAAAGCTTTTAATTATTTTTTATTCTCTGTTAAATTAATTGTGATGTCGGCTAGAAATTATGAGTGGCCCTCCCATATAGTATAGTAGGAAATAGACAATTCAAATTTCACACACGTGTTATGTTCAAAACTTGAACACAGGTGGATCTTTGGTACGTGGCAACAATTAATAGGTATTGAGTGTATCAGTGTAGCTACGTATATTTCCTCCATGCAACTGATGACATCATAGGGTTTTTTCTTTTCATTTCTGATTACGCCACGTGTGCGGCTCCACTTACCCATGGATGGCTCTTGCGGCCTATTGTATTAAATTTTTAATTGAATGGAAATGTCAACATCATTAAGCTATACATTATTATATTATCAAAGAAGACAAAATCGTTTAAATATTATAGTTATTATATTTACATACCTACAAAAGTTCACTCTTTTATGATCTATGAACATATTACTATTTAGTCAATTAAAAAATTTAAATTTATGTGTGTTTATATGTATGATTTGTTCCAAGGTTAAAAGAAAAAAGTTGACGTTACAAATCGATCATAAAAAAATAATTATTTTATGAAATAAATTATTATGATATTAGCCGTCAAAATTAAAAAAAAATGGAAGAATGGTTTTCAGGAATGATTTATCTTGCATGATTTTTCTCAGCCCAAATATTCTGCCTAACCCTCTAAGCTAATGTTATAGGTGTTTAATTTATTCGTTTCCAATGTGTTCTTTCTCTTTTTTATTTCTTCATGTATGAAAAAATTACTATATTGTGATCTCCTAAACAATTAATATTATTATAAAATGACAGTATACAAAGTTTATAATTAACTGAGTAACAAATGAAACTAAAACACTGTATAAACTAAAACATACAGTTTCGTATGTCTCAAAAGTTCATAGGGGTAATAAAAACCATCATTAATAATTCAAGATACATATAAATTTTTTTATCATATTATTTGTACGAAAAATATACATATAGTTAGTTATATGTAGTTAATAAAAAATTCAATAATACAATAAATTGAATGATTATAAAAAAAGAAAATAGCTCAATTTTAATAATGTAGAGAGATAAGACTTCCTATTCAATATGTGGAATTTATTAAAGTTTATTTTGTCATGTGGAAAACACAAAATTATTGTTATTTGAAAATACTAAATAAAATTAAATAATTAAAATGATTAATTGGAGGACTTTAGTCTACCACTAAAATGCTAACACTAGGAGGGCTTATTAGACTTTTTCTAATCAGAATAGTAAGTAGCTATTATCATTAGAAGTAATGAAAAGGATACAAGGGAGAACAGTGACGTGGGTCATGTCACTCAATAACAAACAAATTTAGGTACGTGACGTGGAGGGAACTGCGGGTGTATATTAATAGCGACAACAGAACTTGTTTGGTTGAAGTTGGTGATGCATAAAATTAATCTTTTATTTGTTTGGGGTACATATTTGTTTTGATAATTAATTAATTAGAGTCGTCCAAATATATTTTATTCCTTACTTTTTATCATTAAGAACTATTCTAATTATGAGGTTTAAAATTTAACCATATTTAAAATTCTTCATTTTTTTTAAAGAATCTATTATGTGATAATCAAATCTAAAATATTTTTTACAACTTTAACATGTTTTGTTAATTGAGTTATACTCATTTGATAATTGTCTATATATATGTGTGAGAGAGTACACCATGCATGGAGGACATTTTGAGAATGGATTCTATATTAAAAAATATTTGTACCCTATAGGTCTTATGTATGGTATGTAGTTGGACATATGTTTCATACTAGAGCGTGATATGACACAACCTCCACGATACTTCTATCAATAGTGTAATTTTTTTTAAAAATTATCATTTGGAGTAAATTTTAAATTAATATCCATTTACAAATAAGTTGTAATATGAGTATTATGACTTCTATTTTTTTTAAGAATATTAAAATCATACAAATTTATATGACTTTAATTTTTTTTTAAATATGACTTTAAAGTTGTAATAAATTTTTTTATGACTTTAAAGTTGTAAAATAAATTATTTTTTTATAAAATTATAAATTATTTTTTATTTTAATTATTTATAGAATTAATGTATGTTTTATTTTTTATTTAATATTTTTTATATGATTTTATTTAATATTTTTTATTTTTTTACATTATTTTATTTAATATATTAATTATATTTAATGTTTTCTATATTTTTATATGTTTTTTATATTTTTATTATTTTATTTAATATATTTTCTATATTTAACATTTTTTACTATTTTTAAAGATTATTATTTGTTTTATAAATTAAAAAAATAATATAAAAGACTTAAATTTAAATAAAAATATTAAAATGTGCTACATATTTGTTTAACAAAAATATTAATAATGAAATTCTTCTCGATATGTATCGAGGTCTTTCATAGTGTTCCACTGAATTTTAATATTTTTATTTAAATTTAAGTCTTTTTTATTATTTTTTAATTAGTAAAACAAATAATAATTTTTTTACCATAATAAAAATAGAAATATTAAATATAGAAAATATTCTAAATAAAAAATATAAAAATATAGAAATATTAAATATAATAAATAAAACAATATACAAAAATATAAAAAAATGTTAAATAAAACCATATCAAAATAATATAGAAAATATCAAATAAAAAAACATGCATTAATTTTTTAAATAATTAAAATAAAATAAATTTATGATTTAAAAAAAATTACAGCTTTTAAAGTTGTAAAAAATTGTTACAACTTTAAAATTGTATTAAAAAAATTGAAGTCTTATAAAATTTTATGATTTCAATGTTTTAAAAAAATAGAAATTATAATAAATATTATGACTTTAAGTTTAGAAGTCGTAATCTCTAATACAATTTATCCTAAAGAAATATTAATTTAAAATTTATCTTAAATGATAATTTGAAAATAAATTACACCCTTTTAATAGAAGTAGTGTCGTCCAACCTCCACTAGGAAGTAATTGATAAATTGGTGAAGAACAATTATCTAGATATAACCTCCTCCCATGCTTTATATATATTCAATCAGAATAAAATATAAGTAACTTATTCTATACACGTAAATACCTTAAATTTAACTTACTTCAGCGTCAAAAATCTCTTTTAAATATACTCCCACTACACATTAAAGCAAGGAGATCCAAGATCAGATCATCCCTAGCCCAACGAGGAAGTTGACTCGGCTAATAGATATGGGAAGAACAATATCAAAACAATTATTTTGAAGAGACAACTCTGTGAGGATTGGAACATAAACAACTGTATAAAAGGTTTACCATCGGAAGGTCAGATATAGTTTTGTCATTAAAAGGTTACAGAAAATTGCTTCTGATCTCCGTGAGCCATAATTTTCTTTAAGAAGAAACGTTTTGCAATTTTTAATTTATATATGTTAAAAAACAATTGTTTTTCATTAATTTTTATTACTGAATAAAAATAATAATGATTTCTTTTTGTATTTAATTTAATGTTTATTGTGTACCTATGTTCAACGATATGTCATGATGAGTAGTTTATGCTTACTCGAATTTTTATTATCTTTTACACAAATTTGATAATAAGGTGGTTTATGTGCTGTGCACGTAAACTTTTGATCTTTGTACTTTTATAGTAAAACTAAAATGACCTATATCATGAATATGAATATATATTTAAATTTAGATTTTTTTTAATTTTTTATTGCTTGTCTCACATATCGAATAAGTTAAAATATTGTTTAAAATTGTGTCTCAAAATAAATAAATAATATGATAATTGTTTTGGAATAAATTGAACCAAATTTTTTAAAAAAATGACTCAAAATATATTTTAACAAAATAAAAAAAACACATAAGGTTTTTTTCTATCCATAGTAATCGAACTTTGTACCCAAAAAAATTACCATAGTTCGCAAAACTTACACAATCAATTAAACTAGACTCGTCACCTTTGATTTTGGATTATACTTATCTAATTTAATTTTTCTCTCAGCTGTGGTGAATAAAAAAAGTGCCTCTCTCGGGCTACATGCACATGGATATAGTTTCATAATTCTCGACCCAATGGATATAATAAAGTCTCTAATTAAGTACTCTATCTTGCTGGACCTCTCTTTAACAAAAAACATATCTTAGGATTTTACTTCTTGCACCCCTTTTCCTTCCTTCACCTCCCAAAAACCCAAACAGACCAAACTACCCCTTCATCCAACCACCCAACATCATTGTGTATCACCTCAACCCAATCAGATATACCACCACTACACACAAATACTAGTAGCCAACACCACTGTCAATGACCATGGTGCAAGGAAGAAGATGTGATGTAGTCAAGATGAGGAAGGAGGTGGAAAACGTGACCCTGTTCTTGAAAGGTTATTACAAGAAACACTTTTTTATGTACTTCTGAAATAGCCTTTCCAGAAGCATACTAACGTACTTCTGAATAGCTTTTTTGAAATTATGTTAGCATACTTCCATAAATGCTATGATGAAAGTATAAAAAAATAGTATCTTCCATAATGACCTTTCTAGAAGCATGTTGACATGATTTTGGAAACTTTATTCTAGAAGTGTGTTAGCATGCTTCCGAAAAGGCTTTTATGAAATTATAGAAAAAATAGTGTCTTCTAGAATAGTCTTTTTAGAATTATGCTAACATAATTTCAGAAAAAACTATTACAAAAATATGTTAGTATACTTCCAAAAAGGTTATTCCATAAGTACCAAAACAATAGTGTCTTTAGGGATAGTCTTTCCAAAATTGAGTCACATTTTCCACCTCCTTCATCATCATAACTCTATCGCAATTTCTTCCTTGCACCATAGTTGTCGACGATGGTGTTGGTTATTGGTGTTTGCATGTAGCAGTGGTATTGGGTGGAGGTGAGGCACAGTGGTATTGGGTGGTTGAGTAGAGGTTAGTTTGGTCTGTTTTGATTTTTTGGAGGTATAGGAAGCAAAAATGAACTACAAGAAATAAAAGCCCATAACGTATTGGACTTCTTTGCCCCAAAACATATATTACTACTATTGCCCTATTCTCTGTCGAATATTCTTGGATTTTTATCTTCTCATGCCCCATCATAGTTGTAGTTGCTCATTTTTTTTTCTTTCTAATTGCCTCTTCTTTTGACTTTTCTTTGAATAAATTACATTTATATCTCCTGAATCATTTTCAAATTATACGTAACATTACTCTCTTTTTTATTCACACATTAACCATTACTCTTTCAAGTTATTGTTATGCTCTAGCGTTAGGCCCATTTCTTTAAATTGCATTGTTTTTATATCCCACACTTTCTTTATATGCATTGTCAATTGGTTTTTTTCTTGGCATTCCGGTCAATTTGTTGTTAAAAACCGAATTGGGGGAATAAATGAACAGAGCGCGTGATTTTTATGGGACAAGAAAAGTCTGAAGGTCTATTTCGATCAAATAAAGAAGAAGAAGAAGAAGATAATCTGACTGAAATTTGAAAAATTAATTTTTAACTGAAAATTGGTAAATAATTTATTAAATTGAAAATGACAAATGTTTGACAAATTAATAAAAAAAATATAAAATGGCATACAAGATATATTTATATGTTATATATATATATATATATATATATATATATATATATATATATATATAAGTAATTGTAGTGTTAGTTTTTTTAATTAATTTCTAACGTTTACCATTTTTATTTAAAGATCGGTATTTCGTTAAGAAAATAAATTAAATATTTTAAGTAGTGTAATAGTTAAAATAAATAATATAATGTTAAAATTATCCAAAGACAAGTAAAAACAACATAATAAATAAAACAAATATTTAGGATCCTTTAGTTATACTATATTGCGTTGTCTCTAAATTAATAAAAAAAATAATTAGAAAAAAAGAACGAAAATAAATAAATATTAAATTATCATTCTACTTATGTAATTGGAAAGAAAATAGGAAGAAATAAAATAAGATTTTCTTTAAAATGAAATATTTCTAAAATTAAAAGGGATGTGATATGATCTAGATGCTGTAGGTGAAGGCTATGGGCGGAATAATAATAAAAAAATATATATCCCCTCCTTCCTTCTTACGTTAAGTGCAACTTGCTTTAATCTTTTTTTGTCGTCCTCCTTGCCCATTTTTAGTTAATTTCAAACGGAAAGAATTCTCCAAAATCATTTCAAAATTCTCTTTCCAAAGTCTACCGTAATAAACAGAGGTTAACCTTTTTCTTTGAATGAGTGAAGAGAAAAAAAAAAAGAGATTTTTTTTATTATCATTTTTCTTGTTTAGAGTTACTTTTTTCTTGATTTCATTACTTTTCTTTTTAATAAATAAAAATTAAAACTCTTAAAAATTATCGTGAACTTTTTTTATTTTCTTCCTCTCCAAACAAATTTAAGTCTATCACAGTTGTGCAAAGCAAGAAACACGGTAGAGCATGACTTGACTTTATTAGGCATCCACATGGTTTCAGACCTTCAGTCCCTGCCCCAGACACAAGCCATGCTGATTTTTTGGCTGATATGTTTGTACTATGTATGGTCATGCTATTCTTTGTGAATAAAACCTATAAATCATCAAATAATAGAGAAAATAGTAATATGTTAAAAATACGTATTTTTTTAAAATAAGCACTTTAATTTTTCATTCATTAAAGAGTAAATAATATATGTATTGACAATATATATCTAAATATAATAGTTCGTCTGGTCTCCAACAAAAATAAATCACCATTTGCGATAAAAATTACTTTGTACCAATATAATAAGAAAAAAAAATAAAAACACAATATATTATTAACTTTTGCAATAATTTTGTATATTAAAAATGCATACAAATTAAAGGCTTACTTAAAATCTATAACAAAACCCATAATTTTTATACTATATAGGTTGAGATTGCCGGGGAGATGAGGTCATTTGTGAAATTGAAAATTAGATATAGAGAACTCTACAAGTAGTGGCTGTTTCTTCCAAAGGTGCTTGTATTTTAGAACTACAAGGAGTACCATCAAGCGTTTTCGTTGTCTTTTGGGAGAGGTGAATGATGATATGATAGCTACCTTGAAAATGAGCTTAGCTTTAGCCAAAACCCTTTTTCAATTTCCATTATCCATCCACTTACCAGCTTCTCAGCACAAGAATGCTAATCTCTCTTTATGGGGTCTTTTAAGTAAAGAGTAGAGACTGCGGACTTTGACTAAAAACCCCAAGTTGATTGAATAGATATAGATAAAACCAACTTTATGTGGGAAAAGTTTCCTCAAGAAAGCTACAAAATCAAAGAGAATCTTTCGAAAAATAAAATAAATGGAATCTCTAATAAAATATACATTTTATTAGGAAGTGTTTTAGGATATTAGTTAAAAAATTATATATAAAAAATACTATGAATTATATATAGTAGAATATTAGAATTGTATTAAAAATTATACCAAAAAGTTTGTTTGCTGATTTTAAAAAATTATAAAATCTTTTTTTTATTTGTTATCTTTTTTCTTTTCTAAAAATAATGTATGTTAATTTATAGTTGAATATCATAAGACTAATACATAAAAGAAATAGAGCATTAGTCAAGAGAAAACTTCTCTTTTTATTGGTATTCTTGTATTAGTATAACTAGAAATCAAACTTTTGTTGTATGTTTAAGGATTTCAAACTATTAACCTCTTTTAACATTTTTCTTAAAATATTTTCGATCATCCAATATGCTGAAGATCTAAAGTTATGCAATTTTCTGAAAGATA
Source organism: Glycine latifolia (assembly GCA_013407115.1). NCBI lineage: Eukaryota > Viridiplantae > Streptophyta > Magnoliopsida > Fabales > Fabaceae > Glycine > Glycine latifolia. Next base: position 23,198,498 of record CM023943.1, read on the forward strand.
TGTTCAGATATCATTACAATAAGAAAACAATTAAAAATTGAGATATTTTGCATTTGCTCCACCAATCACTGGTACAGCCACGCTTGTTCGGGTAATTGCATTTAAGTGCCCAATTGACTATCCCACCAAACTCTATTTGAATAGTAAATAAATGAGTATCAACGAGTCATTAGTCTTGAATAGTTTTGGACTCGATCTTTATAAATAAGATATTATATTTAAGTTTTATAAATAAAAAAATGTTTCACACATATTAATTATTAATAAAATTAATGAATAATCCACGTCAATATGACGATAAAAAAATAGTAATATTAACTTTACAGAAATTTAACTTTGAATCTGCTACGATTTATGGAATAAATTATATGGTTAGGTTATGGTTCTGTATTCTTGGCTACTTGCCTTTTGGGCTAAATATTCCCATATTCAAAATAATATTCTTAGTTATATTTCCATTCCTGTATAGCAAAGTTAACACGAGTTAATCTGTTAGCACAAAATCTAACCTGCGTATAATACAAGGCACTGTAATTCTGGAGTTAGTGAAATGTTTACAATAATTGGATGATGGTTATATAATGAAACTAGGTGTATGGCATGTGCTTTGCATAGTTTTTTTTTTATATAAAAAAAAAGTGAGAAAGAAGGAAGAAAAAAAAGAAAGCAAAGTGAAAAAATATATTACACTGGGCGTTAGTTGACACGTGATAAATTACAGGGCAGTTTATATATATATATATATATATATATATATATATATATATTGATAATATTAATAATACAATTTTTAATATAGTCTTTTGAATATATTTTTATTATTAATTGAACTTTTTTAAATATCATAAAAATTTATTCGAGTCACTGAATTTATAGTTTTTTTTAAATTATTCAATGAGTCAATTAAAAAGAATATAGTAAAGTGTTGTTTACACTTACACCTACACCTCTATATAATGTAGCCTCTGTGTCTTTTCTTTTAACCACTAATTTTAAATTTCTATGGTGAAATTTCCCCAGTCTCACTCGATCTCAACGTTGTTGCGTATTTATCTGGTCTAAGAAAAAACATAAACTAAATTACTCTAAAATATACAGACGTACACATATAAAATGACATGGACATTTTTGAATAACAAGATATAAGGGAATAATGCTGGAATATAACTGTCATTTTTGTTTTTGCGGAAAGAGAAGAATCCTTCTACAGATTTGAAAGACCAATGGTTTTTGGTTGCTTTCTGTGTGAGTCAACATATTTTTAAAAGGTCCAAGAATTTGGTCACACTCTCACACTACTCAGAATTTGTTCAGCTGACTGAGTCTGCAGACTTAATTACCTACCACAGTTGAAGAAGAAATTGATTTGTTCTCTGCCTCTGTTTCCAGACAAATAAAAGATGCTTAATTAATCAAAACTTTAAGGTTGGGTGGTGACCCACCAGAGAAAACACATTAAACATATAGTACAAAACTCGGATATGATAAAATACGATTATAGGATTAGGATATGGTTATAATATAATGAATACAATTAATTAAATTATGATAAAATATGTTATACATTAAAAGTGTAAAATATAGTTTTATATGTTATCAAATCACAAACTATTTTATGATTTCATTTTAATGATTATCTTAAAAGTAATATTAACTATGATTTTTTATTACTTGATACAGATATATATAGAACAAAAATTTATACTGATAATGCATCATGAGTATTAAACTCTTAAATTAATATAATTAGAAAATCTCTAAGACATCATTTATATTTTAAGGATTTGGATAAGGAGTTAATTCCTCTTAAGAAAGTGAACTAACGTTTGAGTATTTGTTGCGACGTGTTTGGAATAATATTTTTTTTCTTCTATTTTAAGTATTTTCTAAAGAAATATATCTTTGAGAAAGAAAAAAGTCTGAGTATCAACAACTGTAAGCAGATAATAGAATGCTAAAATTTATCCAATTATCATAGCATTCAATTTTATTGCATAAAAGTCTTAAAAAAATTATAAAGACTCTAACTAAAACTATTTAAAGTATTTATATATATATTCAACATAAATAGGAGTCCAATACAGTTACGATCAGCGACATGACATTCCATTAAGTGTAGATGCTATTTATGTCACTAATGTATCCACTTTTATTAAAAAAGAATCCGGCTACAAATAAATGATTTTAGGGGATGAGTGTTAATTGTTAAAGGCTAGAAATGCATGGAAGACCTGTAAATTCATTTTAAAAATTATTACGATAACTCAGCCTAAACCTTTGACTAGTTTTCAATGATAATAATAATAGCAGTCAAACTATAACGAATTTAATTATTATTTACATTAAATATAGTAAAGGTACGTAAGGTCAAATTTGCCAATATAGATTATGATTCAACCTTTATAAATTTGTCATTAACTTATTATCAGTCTACATTCACTACATAACATACCATTTAAAAAGTCAAAACAAGTCTATCCACTATAACTATTAGAGTAAGAGACTATTTGGTTAAAATGAGAGAAAGAAAGAGGAGGATTTTAATGGTGGTGGGACAATGGAAAGGATTTTATTTAGATATTATGTTTGGCTAAATGAATGCTAGGGGATATAACGAATTTCTTATTTGGTTAATAAGGAGAGTGATGAGATTTTAAAAATTTATTTAGAAGTATATATTATAGGGATTAAGATTGATGAGATTTTAAAAACTTGTTATCAAAACCTATGTTTTGGTTTGTTATTTCTCGTAATTCTGTAATATTAAACTAACATATTTTTTTTGACTGAATCTTAACCCAATTTATAGATTAGGTCTACTAAGGGATTAGACATCTAATTTAGAAATTAAATCTCAATTATCCAAGGAATTAAGATTTGAGAAATTTTATAAGGATTATGTGATGGAGTAGAAATGTGATCTAAAATCTTGAGTATATGTGTAGAAATCTCTATAAAATTTGATCCCGAGAATGTTCTTTCTATTGGTTTAGAAAAAGTCTACATTAAAATATAAAGTATATAGATAAAAAAGAAAGAAAATTATATTAATTTTTATCTTTAACTCTAAGTTAAATTTATTATTTTTTAAAAGAATTTATCAATAGTTAAAAATAATCTTATTTAATTTAAATTGTTTATTCTAAATCTAAAATATAATTTATATATTTAAGAATTTATAATTATAAAATAGTCTTCATATTTAAAAAATATTTATTTTTAACTGCATCAAGCCTCTTCAGAAAATCTAACAGTCAAACTACTCAACGTCTCAACTCTGCAAAAATCTCAAAATCCATATGTTTACGTATAAGCTGTAAATTGCAATGTTATCAAAATCTGAATCTCTCTGCTAATAAGTAAACGGACATTCCGTGCTTATGTCTTAAATGTCTTTTTTAGTTAGATATAGATGTGATAACTATCTTATTAAAAATTCATCAAACAATAATTACTTATACTCGAAATTTAATAACTTATTTTATTACTAGTTACAGATTTACACAGTGATGATCAAGGGTGATGCTCAAGTTTTTAAATGGTCCATTTCATACGCAGTTTCGTTTAAGAAGTTAATAGCTTAAATAAAATTATGTAGTCCCATAAGTTTAGTTTGTTTTGAATTAAATTCTAAAAAAACATAAATTTTAACATTTTACATGTAATTTTAAAAATTTGTCACTAAAATTATACTGATGCTAATATTAGTGACAAAAGTTATATTTTGTTACAACATTTTTTTCACTAATAAACTATTTTCTTGTAATATCAAATACATGATTTATTTTTCAATTCACTGTTTTTTAATTGTTTCGTTTGTAGTTTTTATTCAATTCAATTAATCAATTTATGAACATCATTACTAATTATGGTTCTCTTATCACACACGTCTTCCTTTACAATTTGAATTTACTGGAAATTTCTACTTCTAATACAAAAGGAAAATTAGGAACCAGCATATGATAATAATTAATTTATAATTATAAAAATATCTAAAAATCTCACGCTCAAATGTACAAGAATTTTTTCCCAATACTTTTTTACTTTTATTAATATAAAGACCAGTAACTAGAAATATTTGTGAGGTATTTTAGAAAGAATAAGATACCTCTTTTTCTCTTATTATTTTTTCTGTCGACAGAAGGTTGCCTCAAAAAAAAAAATTTATATTTTAATTAAATTAAAAGAGAAAAGAAATGAAAATTTCAAAAATGAAAAAAGGAAACAAAAAAGAAGAAGGTTCTGATAAGCACCGCAGAAGAAAACGAAAAACTGGTCCGTCCTGCTTGCTTGGCTCATAATCGAAAGCCGCCCCTTTTTGCTTTTCCGCCTACAAATATGAGAAAACATTCCTCACATTTTCTTCCAACTTCATCTTCCTCTTCCTCTTCTCTCATTTTTTACATCACCCTTCCTTTGTTTCCATCATTTCGTGATAACAACAACAACAACAACAACAACAACAACAACATAACCCTCTCGCCTCCAATACCCACCTCTTTTTATTTTTTATTTTTAAGGTTGTTAACTGCTTCCCTTTTCCGAGGTTTATTTAAGGTTGTGGGTCTCGACCTGTTCCAGATTTTGGAAATTGTCGCATTGCGATCTGGTTTTTGTTCTGTTTGATCCACTTCTTCGGCTTTGCATCATCTCCTTCTTTGGGTCTTCTAAATTTTTGTTTTTTAATTGTTTGAATTTTCAAGTTCGTTTTTTTAAACCTGCTGGAAATTCTGAACGGTTTTTGCTTTTAAAAAAATATTAAAATTTTGTCTGGTCCAAATTTTCATGGTCAGGGATCAGGAAGAGATAAATTAAAAAAACAAAAAAACCAGGAGTGGTGAATTCCCGTCATGTTTTTCTCTGGGTCCTGTTTTTCTGGAAGTTGATGAAATCGGGGCTTGTCTCTATTTAAATTTCGTTGGGATATTTTGCTGTTGTTTTTTATGTTCCAATCTGTTATGTGTTCTAATTTCAATGGAGCTTCTGCACTCTATTTTCTTTACATGGAAATTTGTATATATTGTTAGATCCCTTGGGAATTTACATGATATTCATCTCTATTTATGTTTTTTTGGTTCAGGGTTTAGCTTAAACCAGGATTTTGGGCACTAATTTCTCTATGGTAAGCATCCCTTTTCCCTGCTAATGGTTACAAAATGCAAATTGATTATGATGATCAAATGTTGGTCAAAGTGGTTTTGCTTTAATGTGTCTAATTTCTCTTTGGTTGTGATCACTAGGGAAAAGCACCAGCATTGCTTGTTGATGACGTGCAGGATGGGGCTCTGAATGGCCTTGAATTGAAAAACGGAACTTGCAAAACAACTGCTACCGTTGGCGATAAGGCGGTGAGTGTATGCAATATGCTATGAATATGAATATGAAGATGAAGATAATCTCTGTGTATGTTCATAATTAGTTAGTGCCTAGTCAAATCTTCTGCCTAAAGCAAAAACTGGGCCTCCATTTTTTTGACAGTATGTCATTGGTGGAGCTGATGATGGAACTTTGTCCATTGAAGTTCAAATTTTTGACCGTAGTCTTGGAGAATGGTCAGTTTAAGGTTTCTCCGCTTCATAGCTGCTTCTCTCAGGCTTTTGTTGCTGATATCTGTTTAAAATCGCAGGGTTCGTCCCACTGTGCGGGGCACCAAACCCGTGTCGTGCAAAGGCCTCTCAGCAGTGCCTTTGGAAGACCGAATACTGATTCTTAAGAAGGGTTCTAAGCCAGATGATCAAATATGGTTCCTGGAGGTTGGTGTTTCGCAGACACAATCCTTAGTCTATTCATATATAATAACGAAGGACTATTAATGCATGGAAACTCTGTAGTCTGTAACTATTTAGATTTCTAATACTTGTCTAATAGATGCTTAATGTCTCATTTTCTCATTATTGGCACAGGTTGACACCCAATATGTTAGGCAGCAGCAAAAAATTTTGGGGACTGAGGTGGTTGCATGGAGTAAGGGTGTGATAGGCAATGCTGAGAAGCCTGTTGTTATTAGTGGTCCTTCTGGAGTAGGCAAGGGAACGCTGATATCAATGCTTATGAAGGAATTTCCATCTAAATTTGGTTTTTCTGTGAGCCACACCACCCGTGCTCCGAGAGGTTTGGAGAAAGACGGGGTCCATTACCATTTTACTGAGAAGAGTATAATGGAGAAAGAAATCAAAGAGGGAAAGTTTCTTGAGTTTGCTTCCGTCCATGGTAATCTGTATGGAACAAGTGTTGAGGCTGTCGAACTGGTAGCAGATGCAGGGAAAGTAAGTTGCTTCTGCTGCTTAACTCTTGTTATAAGTTATTTTATTGGAAGCTTTGTTATTATGAGTGTAATATTATTTCAACATTGTAAGATTGCCATCATGCAGATGTTATTTTTAACTTCTCTTATCTGAGATAATGATTTTTTGTTTTCTTAATTGTTTCAGAGATGTATTCTTGATATTGACGTTCAAGGTGCAAGATCTGTGAGGGCCAGTTCTCTTGAAGCCATATTCATCTTTATCTGTCCTCCATCAATGGAGGAGCTGGAGAAGCGCCTTCGTGACCGGTGAGTTGTTGCTGCTTAGTGGTGCTTTTTTAATTCTCAATCAGACCATGATTTTTTGTGCTAAACTCGTTGCTTTGAAATCAGAGGGACAGAGACCGAGGAACAGATCCTTAAACGACTACGTAATGCTGAGGCTGAGATTGAGCAAGGGAAATCATCTCAAGTATTTGATTTCATCCTATACAATGAAAAACTTGAGGAGTGTTATGAGAGACTTAAGGTAAGTGTTTCTGAAGCAAAGACTTCCAGAGTCTTTGAGATGTTTTTTTTACCATTAATCATCCTGATATTAAGTATCCATTGGTTCAGAAACTATTGGGACTTGACGGTTTCGTCACTGCTCCACCTAAATCAGGTAAGAATTTTCCTAGTAAAACTTCATATATAGTTATACAACAATTTCAAAACCATGAAGATAAATTGATGTGTTTAATCTGTCAATCCAACAGGACCTATAGAGATTGATTTACCAATGGACCATTCAGTGTCCAAAATTGATAACAAAATCATCATAAACTGCATCTCCTCAGGAGAAAAGGAATCAAAGAATTTGTAAGCCTTCTTTAACTCATTAGTCGTTACTTATTTAGCACAATAGCACCAAAGGGTATATTATGTATCATACTGACTTTGTATTTGTCTTTGGCAGGATCATTTTGGATGTTTCCTCGCTAAAAGGGGGTGTACCTGGACGGACAAGAGGCCTAAATTTCCAAGCCATTGGCTCGTTCTCAAATGGCTTGAATGGGATAGATCAACTTAGCTAACATTCAATGAACTTGGCCAACTAACTTGGTATTGAAGAAATGGGACACATTGATAAGGCATTGGATTCACGTCTTAAACATTTTTTAGGCTTAATTATTCAATTGGTCTCTTAATCATAATTGAAAGTTCAATTTGATGTCTCAATTATTAAAAAATTCAATATCATCTTTCAATTACTAAAAAGTTCAATTAAATCCTGTAATTATTTAAAAACACTATAACCATACCCTTTTTTTCAGCTACACTAGTTTGATTGGTGTGTTTGTAAACTAAGGGCAAGAGTACGATTATAGTGTTTTTAAAAAATTAAAAGACTTGATTGAACTTTTTAATAATTAAGGAATCCAATGGAACTTTTAATTATAATTAAAGGATCAATTGTATAATTGTTTTTTTACCCTTGTGGCGTTCTTTGATTGTTATCACTATTAAATTGACTTGAGAGTTGGCAATCGCTCCATTATTATTCCCTACATAGGCAATGAGATTATGTTATTGTGTGCAAAGGAAGGCAAACTATGGTGTACGTTTATCTATTCCCCGCACCCTAAGATCTGTTGTATGAAGGGGGCCTACAAAATGAATACTTCAAATTCAAAGATGTATGTCAGATATTAAGTGTTAGACTAGGCATGGCTATTTATTGATTCAAGCCATACCTTTTGCACACTAAATTTTTTGGATACATATTTTATGTGATGACCATGTTCATTAGATTCTAACAGCTATATGGTGTTAGTTGTGCTAACAACAACTTTTTATTTTTGGCAACGACATATTCACTATGGAGGCTTTGCCCCATTTAACTCACCATTAGTGTTACATCCTCCAAACTCCAAAGGGCTCAGGAATAGGGAGTGCTTAGCCCCACATATGGCTGTGACACGAATCAATTCATATCCCTGAGCATTGAGACCAACCATTAGGTGGTCCAGAACCTATTTTAAAGTTTCTGATTGCTTAAGGGTCTTGGCAGAACAAAACTGATAGAGCTACTATGATAAATTGGACGCAGGCTCAAATAATTAAGAATAATGGTGATAAAAAATGACTAAATACTTAATGTGGATTGAGCTCAAGAAAATTTTGTATAAAATAGTTAAGGCAAATATTAATCAGTGTCTGCTCCTTATGACTTTTTTATGTTTTTTTTAGTTCTTTAACTAAAGTTTTAAGATACTGGTTAACAAGATCCAATAATTAATTATGCAGGAACGATGATTTTTTTGAACCATAACATTATACCAAAGTGTCATTCCTAATGAGAAAGATCAAATAAATCTTAGTCGTACGTCACAGAGATAAGAGGTTGTGATGTAGCCAATTTATGGAATCGTATGATGTCTACCATTTAAAAGGAAAAGAGAAAAACGTTTTATTCATGTGTCTAGTAGCCTAAAGGTTTGGCTGGCTGTGTAGATATTTCGGAATAAGTGGAAAAGGGATGCAAATTATACTTTCAACAATTCTTTCGAAATATGTAGTTTTGAAGTTTCAACACATAATTAGAGCATGACAAAACCCAAACCAAACTATACTATGAATATATTAGATCAAGCCATGTCTTCCAGGATTTCGAAGTCTACTAGAACTACTTCAGGTCAATGACAAGCGACAGGTTGGCCCAAAGCAAAGGTGTAAGAGATGTAGAAAGTTTGTGTTTTGATCTCCATCCATATAGCTCGGATGCACTTCATTGAAGCAGCCAACTATTAATTATTTGGCGTCCATTTTGACTTGCTAATTCCTAGATGTAGAGTAGGGATGGTAATTCAAATACAGTGTGTATTTGGTACTCTAGTTGATGGGATAATTACAAGACTCAATTTGGGTTAAGAAGTACCTAAATGCAACTATGGAGTAAACTTTTACCTATGTGAATTTTTTCAATATTAGACTTCATGAGAGCTTTGGGTGGCCCTCGACCTAATCTGAGAACAACACTTTTGGATTTTTCAATATTTAGACTCATGATGGAGTGAGCCTTTGCTATTTGTTTCATAACAATAATATCATTATGTTTATACTTTATAGTCATTTCTTTATCTACCATAACATTTTACTTTTCCATATAAAGCATTCCACTTTTTACATTTTTGGAGAAAACCAAATCAAGATGTTAGTCGAGACACATTCTAATGCATATTCACTCCAATTCGTCTCATGTTATTTAATAATGTTTTCCTGAATGTTAAAACAAATACACCTAAATTAAATTATACATTTTTTATGCTCTAATGTTTATTCCTATTTGGCACTTTATTTTTTTCTTTACTTTATAATTATTCATTTTTTAAAATTTCCTTCTTATTTTTCATTTTTCTATTCTATGAAATGTGAAAAAACTATTTTTTTCATTTTACAACTTGAAAGAAGAGAACAATTGGCAAAGGTCGTTAATGCAGTTTTCAGTTGAGAGGATTGTGATTGGTGAACCCACCCACAACGTACAAGGAAAAGTGGTGTCACATCGACAAGTTTGGCTAAGAACACTATAAATCGATTGAGATACCGACATAACACACAAGGTTGCTTGTGTCCTGCCGAGGTGATGTGTCGCTTAAGGAAGGGTTGGGTTGGGTTAACAAAGCCTCTCCCAGGTCGATTAGCCAATCATGTAGATGGAGCAAATTAAGGAGCATTGCATTTTGAAAAAAAAAAAAAACTTAAATATATTTTTAACCCTCCAATTATAAGAATCTTTCTGTTTAATTTAGTCTTCAAATTAAAAATGATTTTTTTAGTTCTCTAAATTCATAAAATATTATTTTAGTCATTTTTTATATATGTTATTAGTGTGTGAAACTAAGAATATTATATTCGAAGACTTTAGACCATCAAAATCAAATTCTGATTATCAAAAGTCATCATCAATTATGAATTCAATATTCCTTGAGAGAAAGATTAAAATAAATATTTTGAGGAAATAAAAAAACAAACTTTAATTTGAAAAACTAAAAAAAAATCCCAAAAAACTAAAATATATTTAAGAAAAAAAATATTGCATTGCATTACAACTTCTTGTTGTAGTATTTTCAACTTGCAAGGTCATTATTTTTCCACATATTATGATGATTATAAAATATACATATTTTTATTTTAGGGTGGGGTACTTGTGTGGCCTTGAAAGTTTCAACGAACGTGGAAAGGTTGGAATGAATGAGGAAGGTTCCTAGGGTAGAACTAGAAGACACCAACAACACACATCACCCCTCAGTTGGGTGGTGGTGCAACTTGCCATCTCTCAACCGAACTTTTTGCCTGTGGGGACCTTGAAAGAGCTTCACGGGATCAAGTTGGGCACACACGCCACAATTGTCCTTTTCCCCTCTATGCTGGGTGGTGGGTTACTTGTAAAAGAGGACCCTTCACACTCAACATAACAAAACAATTCATGTGAATGTGACTATGGTTAAAAATAAAATTAATTCTTTTACTTGTTTTGGAGTTAAAATCTATCTCTTTATTTTATTCTATGCCTTTTACTTTCTTGTTTTCGTTTACTACATGATAGGAATATGTCAGTCAAATTTCAAAGACATTCACATCATGATAGGAATCTCTCCTTTATAACTAGATAATAAAATGCTTGCAATAAAAATTATTAGCATTGAAGTATGAAAATTAATTGTTAAAAGTAAAAAGTTTAATTTCGATGAAATTTTAGATTTTTAAGTTGTGAAATTTTTTAATATTAGAAAAAAAGATTGACAGAAAATAGAGAATTTAAATTAATTCAACTATACTTTGTCTTAATATTTCATTGACTATCTTCATGTGTGAAAGGTTGGTTATTTTATTTCTTTCTTCCAATTCAACTTTGAAACGGTAGCAAAGTGTCCAGCCTATGCTGAGAGTCAGACTTATATTAATTTGTTGGTGGCAATTGTTTCCTGCACTTTTTTAAGCTTTTGAAACACCTATTCTGGAACTTAATTTTTTACATTCCGAAGTAGGTGCAGGAAGCAATTAGGGAGTAACAGGAAGTAATTTCCTTTGATGGTTTCACTTTTATTTTTGCTAGCCCAATTTGTGTAGTTAGAGGGATCTCCAGAATGTCCTGCCCAATCCGTTTCATGTGAATCCTGTTCTAGCCCATGATCACTTCTCCTCCTTGGTCCTACCCATTCATGTTTTCTTGGGCCCAACTGTCGTCAAATTTCCAACGTTTAATTTTATTTTTATGACACTCCCAGAATATTATTTAAACCCCCATTTTTAATAAAAGACAAATATACCCCCACCTTCACTTTCCTTTAAAAATTTAAATACTCCTACATTTTTCACAACACCGTCGTACCCCCAAACTTTACTTTTGAACTTATTTTGGTAGGGGAAATAGAGGGGAAGGGGAGAGAAATAGTCTGGGTCTCGTTAAGGTCTCACAACTTACATTCTACTTTAATTTAAATATTATTATTTTATTTTCATTCTCCCTACCAAATAATAGTAATATTTTCTCTTTTTCTCACACACATGCATACACACTCATAAATGAGGAGGTAACAAGTTATTATAAAAAGAAATTAACTTACTATAGAAGTAATTCTAAGTAATATTACTCTTCTCAATAATTTTTTAATAATTTTTTGTACAAATTAAATTTTATTAATCTAACTATTCAAAATTTTATACTAGCCCATATCAAATTCTACACAAATCAATCATGTGTAGTGATATAATCTAATAGTCAATATTAGTTTGTATTTTTAAAAAGTATATTATATACTAAATTGAATTTATTTAATAAAGTATCATATAGTTTTAAAATTATATAAAAATATGAAGACTTGATTTACTCAATTAACAATTTCTTTTAATATTAACAACTAAATTAATAAATTTTTTTGGATCATCTTAATATGGTGTTGAGTATCCACCAATTTTATTGATAATTAATTTTGATTTAGAAACTTGAATAATCACCATTAATGAAATCTTTATTTACAATCACATTTTAAAATTGGAATCTTGCTTAAGAGGACTAAATACAAGTCTAATATCACTAAGCACCAACAACTTGTTTAAAATTTAACTACAATAAGTCATTAAATGGAACAACTTCAACAAGATTTTACGCTGTTCAAATGGGGTGCTTATTTGAGGATGTTCAAATGTTCCATTGTTGGTAATTGATTTTTCATGAGGTTATCCTGGAAATACCCCTTACATTTGTGTCCATCATGACATTTTAAAATGATCGCCACCACAGAACACCAACTTCTTCATTGGATTCTCCTTGGCCATGTACCCCTTATCTCATGTAAGAAGGATACATTCCGGTCATCAACTCGTCATATAATAAACCCAAAACTAACATCATTTAATCACTATATCACTTTTTTGTAACATATTCCATCACAAAGCAATCCATCTTTGGATTCTTATTTTGCTGCTGTACTTTTACTTCCATTTTCTATTCTTTTTTTAGCACTGTCAAAGGTAAGGATGGCAATGATAATGATAGGCAACATTTTAATTTACCGCTCATGTTTAATCTTTCTAATAGATATGCAACTTTAATCATATAAAGTAGACTGGACGCTTCTGAGTACATGCAGTGCATAAAGGATATGGACAGAATTAGACTTCCCATAAGAAAGATTGTAACTGCATTATTTGTGGAGTGCATTTCATCTGCATCATAGTGATGACAAAAAGAAACATGAAAAGAGAGATTTAAGGACCAGATGAAGGAATATTCAAAATCAAAAGCATTCACTTCCACATTCAAAAGTTGCTTTTTTCTCCCTCTTTTTTTTTATACATATTGTGTGGAGATGGCACTTGCAAAAGAAAAGTAACATTAGACAAGTTTAATAACTTCAAAAAGATCATATGTATCAACATGTGCTCACCAAGCAAAGTATATACAGTATTAATTAAACAACTTAAATTTAATAATAAAAATTATATTCATGTAACTAGGAGATATAAAATGGATTAAATGATTAAGAAAAAAAAGTCACGAGTTGGATTTTTTTCTGCTAATAAAATTAACATTTTAATGATTAACCTTTGTAGATAAAAAAAATATTGAGGTAGCCAAACACAATCAAATTCTTTGGCAGGTAATACATATAATTTCCAGAATGACGTCAAAGTTATATGATACAAATTGAAACTACATGCCCTTCTAGAAGTCCATATAACCTTTGAAGGGTAGAGACATTAGATAGACCTTCATGGTTTAGAAATTTACATTAATTGCAGCACACACTAGCCAAACCAAAACCAAAACCAGAAGAAAAAAACATTATAAGAATATAAAAAGTCATGCCTAACGATGTACGTAAATGCACACTACAAAATAGTCATAAACTCTGTCTCTTCCAAGGATCAGCAATTTAGAGAGTCACCTACTGAACTTCATACTTTCTTGGAACTAAACTTGAAGCATCAAGCTGAAACATTTCTGAGTGCTGATGAGAAGAAGAACAACTCTATATCTGGTGATGCGAAAAATGCTATTGGGGATCTTTTTGATGAGCAATTGGGAATTACCCTTCTCTTCTTAGGAGCTGGTGGACATGTTAGCACCTCTGGTATTCTGAACCTTTTAGCCTTCGGTGTAGCACAACCACTTGAACAAACATCTTCTTCATTGATACTATCTTCCTCAACATTCCCAATACCTTGTTCTTGGGAGCTTGAGGAATTAGTAGCATGCTCGAATGGTCTTGTCATTGATCTTTGCTGCTTTGTTTCCTCAAGCTTTTGCCACTTGATTCGAGTTCTTGTAGTAGAGGTTGACGCCATCTTAAAGGGGTCCACGATAAATTTAAACACTTGCACAAAAGTTAGTGGAAAAGTTGAGCTTGCATATCTAAAGTGGACACAGGAATAAGACCCTTACATTTTTCGGTTCATGCTAAATCTAAAATCCAGTGTTGTTGAAAGAGAATGAGACAAACCACAGAGTGATCACTCAGCAGCACATATAGATTCTTGTTATGAGAAGCATATGAAGGAATTTTTAAAGCATAGAACTATTTGAGAGGTTGAAAAGTTCCTTGCCCTGCCATAATATATAATATGAAATCCTAAACTACTACGCGGCAAAACTACTACCACTAGGAAATTAATTAACTCAATTTTATTGCAAATGTTCTAACAAATCCTGATAAGGGCATCTCAAGTAAGTACTTATATGAATTGTTTTACTTTAAACAATATTATTTAATTTTACTTTTTTTTCAATTGAGCAGATAACATGAATTTACTTGTATAAGCAACCGTTTAAGAAAATTACTTCAGAAATAACATATTTTTCTTTTTTAACAAGAATAAATAATATATTTTTTAATTATTATAAGATTAGTAAAAGAAATTTAAGCACTTACTTTAATAATTTTAATAATAAAGTAAATTTTTATATAAAATACTTATTTTTATTCAAAATTATAAAACTTACAAAATTAAAATAAATAACTCGTCTCAATAATTATCATCATCTTAGACACTATTGAGATGAAAAACTCTAAAGGCTCACCTGATCCCGCTATGAACTGGAGTCCCACCTTTTTGCTCAAGGTTATATAAGGTATAACCCCCACTTAATAGTATATTATTCATAGGAGTAATTAAGTTAACGAGAGCGTGTTAAATGATTAGTACTTAATTAAATGGTACAACTTTTAATGGAAAAGTTAACAATGCAAGCAAAAGTTGGAGGAGCCGCAGACAAGGAAAGATAAAGTTTTAAAAAAATATTATCTCTTTTCTTTTTAAACAACGGAGCCTATTTTAAGTAGAGGATTAAAGAGAAACTTTGGAATAAACTTTAAATTTTCCTTTGAAAAATGGGTTTGAGTAAAGAAGTTTATATTGTTAGAAATCATTTTAGCTATGAGATTGAGAGTAATTATTACAAAAATCAATAATTTTATCATATAAAATAATTCATAATTAAATTACATAAAAAATATACTGCTATCAATATATTCTAATTAAAATCTTCATAAGTAAGGCAATCAATGAACTAGTTTTTATAAAATTATATACTAACTTTTAACTTAAAATTAAAAAATTAACATCTTTCACTTTCTCTCCAAAGCTTCGCTATCAGACATACAAATATAACTTTGTTTTGATAATCCCATGAGAATCCTTTATTGAATTGGTGTACATTATGATTACACAAGAATCTGTCGAGTTGTAAGAAGGTATGGTGTAATAATCAATTGCCTTTATTTTTTTTTTCCTCTTCCGTTTATTCTATCAATTGGATCATTTATCCATTTGAGACTTTGTGGTATTCGGCACCCTTCACCTGTCTTTGTGACGGTTCAAAGTGGAGACTTTTTTTTTTCGTTTGCTATTTACACAGAACTATCTAAAATTACTCATTCTGAAAAAGAAAATTAAACTTATCCGATGTTCTGCTTATAACCACGCGCCAATGGTGACAAACTTAGAAAAAGTCGCTATATGCTCTTCGGAACAATGCTCTTTACTAAAGATAAAAAAAAATGCTCATTGCACTCCTTGATGTTCTTTAGAGTCATCATAAACTTTTGTAATTTTCGAAGTTCGTAAACAGAAAAACAAAACCTATCGGTACCTCTATTCTTCCATTGCACAAAACCATTTGGGCCTATTATAATGGGCTCAATAATTCTCATGTTATTCGTACTCCTATTTTTTCTTATTACCGTAACGTTTTTTTAGGAAAAATTTAACCTTTTTTTATAAAAACAAAAAATTTAACCTTGTACTATTAATTAGACTAGATTTTGAACCGTGCGTTGCAGGGAATTATCAATTTAAGATTTTTTATTTGGATATTGTATTTTATGTAATGTGTTGCATTTTTATCTTCATACTCTCATAAAAAATATAATTTTACTATAATAATTTAGATATTAATGTGACATCATGTAAAATGTTAATATCTGAGAATTAAGTAAAAAATTTCTACTTTTTTTATAAATAAATAAGTTCATCCTCATGTGTTATATTTTATATATAAATTTTATTTTAATATATTCACATATACATATAAATGTATAAAATAAAATTAAAATTTATTTAGGAAGAATAAAATAATGAATAATTTATCTAAGCGAGAATATAATAAACAAAAAATAAATAGTTGATTTCTTAAAAATCAATTTAGACAGTAATTTTGTGTCAAGAAAATAATAATGATTATATTGATATTTGATTTTTTCTGTAATTAAATATATATTAATTATGTAAAATAAATATTAACTTTGATTTGAAAAATAAATTTGGTAAAAAAATCATCCCTGTGGATTCATTGTAACTTTGATTGGACAAAAATCCTTAGTTCGTTTATAACTATGAATTTAGTGTATTTTTTTACTTATTTTTATTTAAAAAAATGTTTATAAAATAACACATTCAATGAAATATTTATATCAGAAAAGAGATAGCCATAAAAAAATATTTAAATTAAAATTATAATAATAAAAATAATTATAACATAATGATGTGACTTTAGTTAAATTGTTCATCCCGTGACTTAAGTGAAATTTTTACTTGCATTTATAAGAAGAAGAAAAATATCCATCCCTTGTGTTAACTATCTAAAATAACATTTAACTTTGATTGCACAAAAAAATTTAGTTACAAATTTTATCCTTATGAGTTTGGTGTATATTTTTCAACTTGAAATTGAAAAAAAAGTAGTTAAAAGTCTTAAAAAAAACTTATAATTAAAAAAACATAAAATTAGAGATTAGCTAATTTAAACATGATCAAATATTTAAAATTTAATCATGAAGAACATTTTGCTTGATAAAAACTCAATTTCTTTTCAATATTATAAAATATAAGAACATTTTCTTCTTCAACATCTTGATTATCCTCATAAGCAACATCATTCTCTTTTGCAATGTTATAAAACTCGATCCACACGGGACCCAATGGCCTAACCAAAGCGATTTCATTTTCAGACAAATATGCAGTTGACCCAAGTTGACTCGATCAAACTCAACTGGGTTCCAGGTTGGACTGATCTAACTTGACCATTTGTTTTTTTTTTGAGAAAAAAAATGGATTTTTTTAGTTTGGATTTTTGAGTATGGATAGATTTTTCTTACTCAAATAATGTTAGTTATATACTTATATATAATAGATACATATATAATTTTAAATTTTTAATATATATTGGATTAAACCAAGCAAATTAATGGTCCACCGATTGAACCACTTATTCACTACCTCGACCGAATCAATGACCAGATCATATTTCATAACTATGCTCTTTTGGGTCAGAATCATGTATAGCTATAAGATAATGAATTTTGTTTTTACTTGAATCAACATTAATTTTCATTTCAATTTTTTTCCCTAAAAGATGCAACCAAACCTCATGCTTTAATGTTAGGTTATAAAACATGATCACTTCCAACACAGCACCCAAAAATATTTCTATACCACTTGGATCTTTAGATTAATGGACATAGAAAATATTATCTTGGGTCAATAAGTTTTGCACTACCATCAACTAAATATTCCCTCCAAAAGAAATAAAAAATATTACCAAGTTTGACATTATCTTGTAAATATAGCATGACAATTAGTATTGTAATAACATTCATAGTATCATGCAAGAAAATGTAATGAACAATAATTAAATTGTCTCTTATAAACGAAATTAATACCTCAAAAGCAGGCAGTCTAGTTTTAATAGTCATCATAAAGCTATTAAAGAACATAGATGATTTTTTCATGACTGGCATTGGATAATAACTTCACCAAAGTTCATGTCAAAAATCTTCATATCAGACTAATTGTCTATAATATAGCATATTACAACATGCTTTAAGAAATAAAATTAATCTATTTTCATACCACAACATCTGAAATGGGATTTCTCATGATTGGAGAAACATACAACTTAACAATATTTCCATTGCAATCTAGGTTGCAGGCAGTCCCCAATAAGAAAAAAAGGTAGTTGGAATTTTCATTTTGTCCTATCAATTCCAAAATTAAGAATAAAAAATTTGACTAAAAATATACTAAATTCAAGGTAATTGCAGTTTGTAAAAAAATTATAAATACATCATTTTAGGATTTCATTTTATAATAAACCTCTTAAACTAATCCGTAAATTTTTGTTTCCAAGAATATGCCATCCTAGAAAATATTAAAAAACACAAAGTTGATAATAAATACAAATAAACTATAAAAAAATACAATATATATATATATATATATATATATATATATATATTAAAAAACACTACATACCATGTAGTAAAAAAAACTATCGCTAAATTAGAAAAATAATAAAAAAGGTAAAGATTAAGTAAATCATCTTCTACCATCTTATTTATATAAGGAAAATAGTTGCGACTCTAAGAAATTAATTTAATTATGACCATTAAATTTTTCATCAGTTATGAAAACATGATTAATAAAAATTAAATGATTAAATTTTATTAATTATTATTTAATCAAAACTTGTTTGAAATTAGTGTTTTATGGTAATTTACGTTACATAACAATGATACATGAGTTTAATACAATTTCAAATACTAGCAACCTATGATTTTTGAGAGAGAAGGTAACGTATGATTATAAGAAATTGATTAATATTCCTTGATATTATAAATCCTTGATATTGTATTTGATTCCTACATATATAAAAAATGCTACTATATTCAAATTTTATTTGGAAATTATCTTTAACCAATTAATGCTATTAAATAATTGTATTAATTATATGTAACCATAAAATTAAAAAAAAAATAATTATATGTTTAAATTTCAATTATAAACATTGTCAATCAACATTATGTGTCATTTTGCTTTTTCATCCAGCAATTTCTAATTCCTAATCAATTTTTTTGTTGAAAGGATTTTCCAACCAATTAAATTTTAAAACATATTAAATTATATAGCATAGCATATCTCATGCAGATTTCATAATTTTTATAGAGATTAAAATATTATTCATTGTATTATTAATTATTTTTTAAAATATATTGTAATTTAATCTAGTTAAATGCTAGTTAAAGGAAAACTATTTATATGATTTAATGTTTTTTAAAATATTAAATAAATTTTATCATGATTGATTGTGATTTCCAAAAAATAATAATATTAAAATGATACAAAATAAAAGAGGAAAAAAAAAAAAACACAATGTTAGATTTTTTTTAAAATTCGGATAAATGAATAGTATTTATTCACATTAATAGCTAATTTTTGGTAATCTACAATACATGGACTCAAAATTATTGTTTTTATTTGTGATTAAATAATTACTATTTTTAACTATTTAAATATATGTAACAGTTTAATATTTGTATTTGACTTGGATTCAAATTTTAAATATTTATATATAAGTTCAATAAATTTTGAGGGTTAAAAAAATCTAACGTATATGATGTGGAAAAATCCTAAATGTTATGTAAATACTTTGGATTTACTAAAAAAGGTATAAATTTCATATATATATATATATATATATATATATATTAAATCAGAAGCTTTTATTTTTTATTTGCAGCACACCAATACACAATTGAGCCCATTAGTTAGCGAGTGTGGCCTCTTCGTCGCCCCTTTTACCAATGAATACCACAGATGAAAATATGATATTTATCATCCACCAGTCATAATGTTTGTTTTATGATAATTAATAATTTGCTTAACCATATTTTATGAAAATTCTACAAATATTAAATAAATAAATATAAATTTAATAGATATTAGATTTGTATCACATACACAAAAAAAAAAAACTTATCATATTATTTATGATTGTAGTAATCACATTCAAATGTACAACCCATAATTTCATAGTCTCAATTGTAATTTTATATACATAGGTGTGATTATGAAATTCATCCAACAAATGGTTCATATAACTGAATATAGTAGTGTTTGGAGTTTGATAAATAACCTCAATCAAATAAATATTTTTTGACTATGATGTTGAAATACCTTCCACCAACATAATTAAATTTATCCAACAACCGTTAAGTAAATTATAAAATACTTTAACAATTATTTCAAATCATATGTAAAATAACCGGTGCACAAAAATTTAAGCAAAACAATTTTAATATTTGTTCTAATTTTATCTTTGAAAACAATTGTAATGAGAAGAACGTTTTTCAATGGCTAATAAAAGTACTTAGCAAGTTCAACATATTCCTTCAGCAATATAAATTAATCTAAAATTATAACAGACACATGAAAAATATTCTAATATGATCTCATCACAATAATTAAAAATAAAAAATAATTAACTATATAAAAAACACTTATAAATCCATGACCATGAGACATGTATAAATAAAATTAGTTGTAATTTACATAACATTTAGGCAAGGAGAGGAGGGTGCAGTGAGGGGAGGAAAAAAGGTGTAAAGAGTAAAAAGAAAAGAGTGTGAATAACAATTCCCGGAAACATATTCATTCTGCTTACAAAACTAGTTTGAATTAGATTTTCTTGATGAATTACTGGGATACCGTAGCCCACCATTTCAATAAGACAATTAGGCAAATTGCAGTTTACATATCTTATTCAAATGTGCCTTATCTAGTAATCCAAATTGCTGTCAGTAACTGTTTACTATACATTAAATGTGTTAGAAACATTTCAAGTTAGTGACAGCAACAGTATTCTCTTATCTAATAATCTGTGACGCATACGTATTCAGCATGTAAATATGGTGTTCTTACAATTATCATTATCATTACTCTTCAAATAAAGACCAACTAGAACAGACATAAACTTCAACATCAACAGCATATTTACCTTAAGTTAATTATAGTCGATGATAGATAAATCCAATGATAAATAAAAAATAAGACAGAAAGAAAAAGGGAAAGGAGAAGAAAAAAGTGGAAATAAGACAAAAGATAGAAAAAATAAGCTAAAATAAAAGAAGGATAAAAGGAATAAGGGAGAAAAGAAGAGGAAAAAAACTAAAACAAGAAAATGACTGGAATATAGAACTACTAATAGATTTAACCCTCTACCAAACTTATAGTTTTTCTTCACTCTGTCCTAAGACGTACCGTTCGCCAATCTATATCTCACTCTATTAGATCTTGTTTAACTACCTTTCCTTATATAAATTTCATTCGACCTCTATCTCTCTTTGTGTCGAGTTCTTGGTAACAAACTCTTATTCTTACAGAAGCATCTAATGACTGTCTCATAACGTGTCCAAATCACCTTAATCTATACTCCTTCATCTTTTCAAATACCAGTACCATTGATACCTTTCGTCGAATATCCTTATTTCTTATCTTATCCATTTTCGTATATCCACACATCCACCTTAACATCCTCATTTTTGCTATCCCTATTTTATACTCATGTTACCTATGTGCTGACCAGCATTCCACAAAAAGAAACAAAAAAAAAAAAAGAAATTCATCATACAATTGGAAATTGAATTTCTATCTTAATCTATTTTGTCCTTGACATGACAAATCCACAATGACTAATATTCACACATAACCAAAACATAAAAATAAAAAGACACTACTCAGTCATTTAGTATGTGCTCAACTCAAATGGACTTAAATTCATGCCAATGCCACAAATTTCAAATCAACAACTTATAGCGTGTTTGGAAAACCATTCAGATATACCTAAACACCCATTCAATGTCAATGACACAAATTTTTCCTTCTCCAAAGGGATTCCCAAACATGCTTTTAGTCTTCAAAGTTTACAGTCACTGGCTCACATCGCCATATAGGTTGAGTTGAGGGGCAAAAAATGTTGCGCATGGCTAATTTTTTACCAAGATGTTAGTCCTATTCTACTATACAAGTTGAATATGAAGGAGACTGAAAAAGTGAAATAAATGAAAAAAAGTTCCTAAAAACTCAGCTGGCATAAATAAACACTACTGAAACCATTAATCTGAACCATTTTCTTGTGGATCATATTCCTGTAACAGCCTGTGCAAGACAAATGGCGGTGGTGGTGGATCAACGTTCAATGTACCATCTAGAACTCTCACTACCTCCTCCATAGAAGGTCTTCTACGTTCATCCATTTGAAGGCACCAGAATGAGATTCTTAACGCACGCTCCAGTTCCTCTGAATTGACAACACCGTCAATTCTTTTATCAACAACATTAACTGCCATACCTTCCATCCATTCTGTATAAGCCCACTCATAAAGTTGTTCATGATCTAGACACCCTGTTAACAACGTTAACGCCAACTTTCCAAAATCCCCCACATCCTTCTCAGCTGAAAAGCCAGAATATGTGGCCTCACCATCCGCTATTGCAAACCCATATTCACACACCTTGGCCACTGAGTTTTCATCCAACATGACATTCTCACATTTTAAATTTCCATGGCTCACGAACTCCCTACATCCAGTGTGCAAATAACAAATGGCCTTTGCCACACTTGAGCATATTTCAATTCTCTTTCTCCAAGTTAGCCTCTTGCAAAGGGTACAATCATCTATGTATTTATGCAGTGAACCATTTTTGGCATATTCATACACCAAAAATCTATGGTTAAACTCGCAACAATAACCTTCCAGCTTCACAAGGTTCTTGTGGTAGATGTTGCCCAACTTCATCACAGCACTCCGGAACTTCCTTTCTTCTATGGATGCATTCAGGTCTTGAACTACAATCAGGTGATTGTTTGGTAGCACACCCTTGAACGTGTTTGGCCCAATTTGATCCTTGAGATCCCCAGTGAGGCTCTTGATTTCTGAGAAGGTAAACACATTTAAGCCTTTTGGATTTGGGCTTGTGAACGCTATAGCAACATTTCGCAAAGTGGAGTTTTTTCTTCTAAGGATGATGAAAATAATTCCCAGCTGGAGGATAGCAAAGATGAAAAATGTTCCTGAAGCTGCTCCCACTAGACAAGGAACACAAAGCCTACGAGGCAATTTCGGTGGAGGTGACTTTGTGAGACCAGGATTTACAGCAAATGGACCTGAACACCTTTTAACAAAAGATATCGAGCTTAGAGATGGAACTGCATAGCCAGTAACATACTTAGTTTTCTTTATGGAGCATTGTGGTCTACCATTGTTGGAAAATGTTGCAACCGTACACTGTGTGTCATTCAGACATAACTGCTCACATTGCTGCAAACTACTTATGACAACTGAATCATCAGGAGGATAAATTCCGTACAGATATGTGTTTTTGTACATAAGCATATTGGATCCAGATTCACACTCCTGTTCATATGGAACCAAACATTGGTTAGACTCAGTTACCTCAAAAGGGCACATACAATCAGTAGAACCTGAAGCAGTGAAGATGCAGACACCACGCTGACTGCATGTTGCAAAGACTTTGCACTGATTCTCAACAGCTTGCCAGACTGATCTCCATGATTGTGAAGCTTCAATCCACGAATACAAGCGGAGATTGCCATCCACGTCTAGCCTAAGAAATCGGTAATTCACAGAATCATTATGGTCTTCTCCAAACACACTCCAAACAGCTTTCAAACTTTGGTCTTGAAGTTGCAAAGCTCCACCATTTGTAAGAAATGCAGTCAGATTTGAAGCAGAAGAAGGGCTTTCACTTGTCCAATATATGACATGACTATCCCAGCGAAGCTGCAATTGACCGGAGGGATTCATGTAAAGAGTGTAGGAACTAGACATGGGGTTCTTGGTTGTAGCCCGAAGTGTCTCATAAACAGATAAACTCTGTCCGGGAAGGAGTGTATCAGATGGAGTATCAAAACTTTGCCAAACGATGTTTTGTTCTGTGTCTATCAGAACAAGATTGCCATTATCATGAAGAGCGCCTGAAGCAACAGCTCTGTTGCTAGTTCCACTCCTCCATGCAATGAATCCTTTTAAGGAATCAAACAGGATCAGTTCCCCTTCAGGTGTGAGTTGGAAATAGGACATGTTACTCACTTTGTCATGAGCTCCAGCAACCCAGACCATTGTTTGTTGGTCATACGGTATAGACTTCGAATTGAAACGAATGCCAGCACTAAACTGGTTAGGTTCATCTGAAATGTTAAAGAACCCAAATGCAAAATCACCATTGGAGGAAACCCAACAGCTATTGTCAACCACAGAAAGTTTTGAACCCAATGGTATCACAGCTGATACAACAGGATGTAGCAAGAAGCCAACCAAAATACATAGCAACAATGGTGATCTAAAAAGGCACTCCTTTTCAAGCATATTTACATATGTTAAAAGGGCCAAAATAAAGAGATATACCAACGAATCCAATTGCCCAAGTCACGTTTACAAGTGAAAAATGTTGAATTCCAACTTAACCAAACACCTATAAAGAGATTAGGTAAGTTTTAGTCAAGGCCAAATAGTTGTTCAGCACTGAAATGATAAGAGCTCAAAATCACATATTTCTAGGAACATTAGGTAGTGAACTATGCAAAGTTTGAAGAGCCAGAAAGAATTTTTCAAAATGAATCAAAGGAGGAAGAAAATGTACACATTTGGTACCTTAAAGAACAGTCCAAAGCTCAGAAACTCAATCAGCAAACACACACTGCTACCATGAGCATCATTGACAATGTAGCACCATAAACTTGTCAAAGCAACTTAAAATTGGATAGTGTTGAGAACCATGCAAGACTAATAGCTGCAAAAGGAAGATAGATAGGAGATCTTAGGGTAAAAGCCCTTTTCATTCATGTGGAAAGTAACAGGAAAAGATGGGTTTGTGTTTTAAAAATTGGAACTTTAGGGAGAGATGGGACCCAATGAGACTAAAGAAGATCCCATTTTGTAGAATGCAATTACTTTTCAAGGTTCAGACTTTAAAGAAACAAAAGAACGGCTTGCAGAAGGGCAACCTTGAATGTCACAAATGGTTCCAATAACAAGACCATGAGACGAGGCCAACCCCACAAAAGAATGAAAAAGAGAAAATTTTCGCAATATTGCTGATAGTTGAAAAGAGTTAGCTTGGCATTTTCCGGGTTAAAGAGAATGAGAGAGATCTGAACAAATCAAACACAGTGGAAAAGCTTGAGCTCAGAACTGGGGAATGCAGAACTTGAATGCACAAAATCTCATGACCCAGATGGAAATTTTCTACCTTTATTTTCCTCCTTCTCTTAGAAACCAACAACTTGGTTGGAAAGGAAGTGAGCTAAAGAGAGGGACTTGAACAATGAGAAAGAAACAACACAGTTGTTAAGTGGTCAACTTATTGGGTAAGGATATGAAGTTAAAGATCATGAGTTACTAAAAGGTGTGGGCGGAAGTGACGGGAAATGCAGCAGAAAAGGAATAATAGTATGACTGTATGAGTGAGAATAGGAGCAGAAAAGGATATTTGAGCAGAGAGAGGGTGTGAGAGTACGGTGAAGAGCGATTGACGAAGAAGAAATGAAGAACGGAAACCAGTTTTCAGTTTACAACGGGTTAATTATTTTTTCTTACTCTTCTTTAGTATTTTTTTTAAGTCATTAATAATAATAAGATTTAAATATATTTTGTATATCTGTAATTTAGTATTTTTTATTTTTATTCTTGTAAATTTATTTTAGTTTTTATAAAATTTGATTATTTTATTTTTATCTTTAAAGTGTTGTAATAATATTTTTATTATTATTTAAAGTACTATTTAAAATACTTTAAGAAAAAAAATTACAAAGACAAAAATAAATAAATAAATAAACAAAAAAAATGAAAAAGACTAAATTTTAAGTAAGAAAAATGTATTTAATTCTAATAATAAAAACAAGATCAATACTTAACCGTTCATATGTAAAAAAATATATATATATATACTCAACAGACAACCAACGTTAATTTTGTATTTGATTGTTGAATGTAAATTATTGACTTAGTATGTTTTTTATCTCTATTTTTTTTAGATTTTCTATTAGATTCTTAATAAAATTGTATTTCACTTTTGGTTCTGATTTTTTTGTATTTTATGTGTCCTTCCTATTCTTACATTGACTTTATTAACTATCTAATGAAAAATATATTGGAGGTTGTGATAAAACATAAAAATTTATAATAAAAAAAAACTTATCAAAGCCAACATAATGACGGAAAGTCAGAGACAAAATGAATTTCTTTAAGAGACAAAAAATTATTTTTTTATTAGAAATAAAATATAAAAATTTGATTTTTTTTATGAACAAAAGTATATTTAAATATGGGCTAATAATTAACTAGGGTGAAAAACACTTTGTTAGTATGATATATTTAAGGTAGTGTATATTTTAAGTCATTAAAGTCATACTTATTAAAATCGGATCAAATTGATCATTCGGATCGATTGGATTGGAAATCAATAATATAATTGATTCGATTCTATTATTGGATCAGTTATGTAATTGATCCGATCAAAATCGGCTACTCGAATCTACTTGAGTTCTTTTTTTTTAATTTTTTAATTTTAGATTATTATTATTAGTTATTTTAGATTTCATAAAATATTTTAGATTTTGAAGTATGAATGAGCTTTTATTATTCAAATAATGTAAGTTATATATTTATATATAATAAATACATATATAATTTTAATTTTTTAATATATATCGGATCAAATTGATCTAATTACTAACCTACTAGTTGAACCACTGATTCAGTATCTCAACCAAATTAATAATCAGACCAATTTTAATATCATTGATCAAGGCTCTTGTCTTTTTTCTTTTTACTTTTCTTAGACCTATGTATCAAAAAAAAAATGTTTAATATAAATGTACCGTCGAGGACTGAGGGTATGAACTATCTATATGAATTAATAACTACACAAAAGCCTGAGTCACATGTTTGATTCACATTACTGATAAAAGTTTGAACTACATGTTTGTTAACTAGAAGTAATTGTTAATTTTGAAAGTCTATGAATAAGAAGTAACAATTGACACTACATATGTTAAAGAGATGAATAATAACTAGTGTTAATTGAGAATAAAATAGTTATTTTATTTTATTTCTATATATGTTATAAAATTTAATATTTCTGTTTCAAATTATCTTTGTTATCACATTCTTTTCTCTTAAAATTTTTCTTTTATTTAAAGTAAAATGTTAGAATTACTTAATTATTAAATATTAATAAATGATTTTGTAGCTAAAAAAAATTAAAAAATTAATATAAAGATTAATTATTACTATTTCATTTTTTATATACTTTTGCACCTTTTTTTAATACTTGATGAATATTTCATTTAAGTCTATTTAAATATTTTGGTTTGTTCTCCAAAAATTTTACACACAGCCCTGCAGGTTTTATTTTGTCACATGCAGTCTTCTTTATTACTAAAAAGAATCTTATAGGCACGAGATAAAGAAAGTGGTAGAACATGACATTAAGGTTTTGTTCCAATTCCAAAACCGTATGAAACAAATTAATTAAGCCTATGGAATTGGCTAGAGAAACCCTAGTTTGCTCTCAGACAAGGGTAAGAAGTCACCCTAGTTTGCTCTCAGACAAGGGTAAGAAGTCACCCTTTAAATGATTAAAAGGAGGAAAAGATAATTTTGTGTAAAACAAACAATTATATATATAATCTTTTGGTGATACAAAAGCAATGAAAAGAAGGGAGATTCTCTTTTGTTCTCTCCACTCCACTCCATCTTTTATCAAAAGCATACAAATTTTTTAAATTATGTGTAGTGAAAAGCACTGGTTGGGTGCAAACTGAATGCAATGCAATAATAAAGTGGCCCTTTCCCTTCCTTGAATACTCATTATAAAATGGACCTGTTCACATTTTTTGTATGGAAATAAATAATAAAGTTTGACGTGGTATCTTAAGTGACATATTAATAGTTCCAAATCTTGTGTTGAAGCGATCCTTCCCTGGAATATAACGTGGGGACCACGAGGAAATGGGGCATAGCATATATATTTACCCCTTTCAGCAGTTCAACAACTTACACCCGTGACTCTAGTTCTTGTTTTATTATCTAAGTTTAAAGTTTAATTTGCTTTTAAGATAGATAAATTTTGTTTATGATGAGGTGCTTGGCTTGTTGGATAGGGTTGGTGAGAAAAAAACATTGACTGAAGATACGATTACGGGGATATCGATGAACTAATTTATTTTATTTTTACATGGTATACTACGTTAGAATTTGATAACAAAATAATTTAAGAGAACAATAATTAGGGGGAAATTTTTTTATACTAGGAATCGTGATTTCTAAAAATTAATGAATTTGTGGTATTATGATTTTTTTTACAAGGGTATTATGATTTTTAGGAATAGCTAAAATTCATCTACTTAGTTATAAAAAATTTAAGATATCTTTTGACATGAATTAATTAAAGATTATCCCAATAATCAAATGTATCAACTTGTTATGAAATCATATTGATAGTTTCTATTTGTATTCTAATTCATCTAAGAGCTAGATTGGTCTCAATTATTTGTGCCTTGCCTTCCGCCTTATTATTCAAATTAGTTTCTATTATTTTAAGAGTTTGTGTGCTTATTGTGAATCACTGTCATTCACTCCAACAAAACAGTCATCTCATTATTTTATATTCTAGCAAATCATCTGTCAGAGTCATCCTTAACCATATACTATTCTGACAATATTCTTTAATATTTTAATTTGTCCACTATGAATAGATAAAATGATTTCTTTCACTTTTGAATCCCAAACAATTTGATTGAGTCAGTACTCAAAAGATTTAAAGTCATTTTTTATATATGGTTTTAATATAATTTTTATGAATAGGTGAGTTTTTTTTTTATGATTTATCCTACAATCTACTTATTGAACTTGCTATATATGGAGTAGTGTCCAGATTTAAAAAAATTAAAATCACATTTAAATCGAGATTAAGTAAATTTAAGCAATAATATATATTTAAAATAAATAAAAAGTAATAAATATATTTAATGTATGTGTGACTTAATGAGAAATAAAACAAATCTTAATTTTTTAAAAAAATGGTCAAATTTATAATGTAAAAATGCAAATGGGATATGATATACTTATTGGTGAAAAGTTTTTAATTTTCCTGTACTCTTCAATTCTATAATTTTTTCACATGTTCCTTTACTAATTTATTGTTTTGTAAGTAATTAATTGCATCGAATTTTCTACTGAAGAAATAATCTCCTCAAACTGGAGAATGTATAAAGAAGGGAAAATACATTTAATTAAATAGAAGTTTTGTCCTGTCAAGATCGGCTTAGGCAAATTTTGTTATAGTTGATAGCGTGTGGCATGTTGCTTTTTTACCATACAATACCGTGAAGTACATTTACTATATAAGATATGATGACAACATCAATCTTAATTACTTTTTTTGTTTGTTAATTAACCTTTGAAATTTTTCTTTTTATGTAAAACAAAAAAAACCAACCTTTGAAAATTTGCTTTTTCTGTAAAAAAATAAAAATAACCTTTGAAATTTTGCTTTTTCTGCAAAAAAAAAACTGTGAAATTTGCTGATTCATTCATTGTGTGTGAGAAAGATGCCTCAGTAGCTGATTGCTATCAAATTGAAAATTTTATATATTTAAGATATTATTTAAATTCACAAAATAATTAAAAATTAATTTTCCCAACTTCATATCAATCAGTTACGTGAATAGAGTTGTTTTTGTTGTAATTTTTTTCCCGATAATATTGATTTAAAGTACTTACCAGATTTATTAATGATTCATCCATGTAAAGAAATTATTGATTATTTTTAATGGAATTTTTCTCTCATCTACATATTTTTCATTCACAAATGGATCAACATTGTATTACAGTTTGACACGTGGCAAAAGCTAGATAGATTTTATATAACTATAACTATTGATTATGCTTCAAAAGTATTTTTTCCGGCAAAACTTAAAGAATATTTTTTAAGTGTTGTTTCCATTATTTTTTAATTAACATAACTTTTCTTTAAAATATGAAGGTGACTAGTGTAAATTTTATCTCTCCGTATAAAGTATTTACTTAAGAGACTTAATATTAACCATATATATGAAGATCATATTAGTGTAAATTTTATCTCTCCTTATAAGGTATAGGCACCATATTTACTTATATGTAGCATATCTAGGTATATGCATAACTATACAGTAATATGAAAATAATAGTAATTAGCCCGCCAGTTTTTGGTAAGCTCAAATGTAATCTTGATGCTGCTTTTTTCAAGAACATGGATTGTATTGTTCTTGCTTGTTGTATCCGCAACCATGCTGGAAAAATGATTGTGGCTCGCACTACCTGCATTCATCCTTGTCTATCAGTAATGGAAGATTAAGCTTTATCTTTGATCGATCAGTTCTCTCGAGTTTGCTACTTCAATTGATTTTTAGAATATAGACTTCGAAATGGACTGTAAAGGGATAATGGATAAGCTCAATGGCTCAAGTGCAGATATCTCAGACTGTGGGTTCATCATCTCCCAATGCCAATCTAATATTTTATCTTGTAATCAAACTTATAAAGTTGTTTTTTAGGGAGACAAGTCAATGGAGTAGCTTATGTTTTATCTAGAGACAATTTCAAGTTATCCTAATCTTCAACTTTTTTTGGCAATGTTCCTACTTGGATAGTTAAATTTGTTCTTAAAAATGTTATATGATAATAAATTGGTTACTGAAAAATAAAAATAAAAATTTAATTTTTAAATATGTAAAAAGAAGTATGAGAAATTGATTTTATTATTAAATTTGTGAGATATTTTTTTATTAAGTTATAATATTAAAGAAAAAATATAACAATAAATTATATTTTTTATAAAATTTAAGGATTAATTTATTATTAAATTATTTATAAGAATAATTTATTGTACCCACATTATTGTCCTTTTCTATTAATTTGTTTGGCCCACATGATTGAAGTTATTAATTATCGCATGGTTGTGTTTACAGAATTTGACTTTTTTAACAGGGTGAAGTTCACTATTAGAAAAAAATATCTCAATATTAAATTGTTAATACAAAATATGAAATAAATTTTAAGAAATTTACTAACTTATTATATATATATGTGTATATATATATATATATATATATATATATATATATATACACACACATATCATATTAATAGTTTTCCAATAATGATTTAAATTTACTTTTTATCTTTTTCCCTTTAGAAAAAAGGAGTAAAATCCACACAGTTCATAACAACATTGGTTAGAGGTGAATTGCAACATTGGCAGCTGGACTTGGACATTTTGAAAATGACCTATTATATGAGTTGTGATAATTTAAAAGACGGTCCATGAGTTTATTTATATAGTTGGTCCCCTTGATAATTATTGTGTTTTTCAAATTAGTCCTATTAGACGACACTTTTAGGTTATTGATTGACATGGCTAGCTGGTAGTTAGAGAGCCAGTATATAGTCCTATCTTTTATCTCTATCATTAATAATGCCTTTCACATTCCATTCCCTAACACTCTATTCGATACATGTAAAAAAGGGAAAGAAGAGTTTAAAGAAAAAGAGAATGAACATTACTGTATATGATAATCTTCAATGTTGGCCTTTTTTGCAAAGAAAATGGAAAAAGAGAGTACACTGTTTTTTTTTTCTTTTCTATTTCATTAATATATATTGTAGAGCTGCTTCCCATTCTCTTGTATCTTTTAATCGAGTTCTCTTTCTTCACACAATCACTCTTCCTCTCTGCAGCACCATGGAGACAAGTTGGAATGTTGGATCATGTGTTGTCAAATTTGGATCAAAACCACCACATACAACGAGCCATCGTCTGCTCCAATAATCAGTCACCATATATGCAAAATGTTACACCATCTTGCACAAGATATATAGTACAAGTTCATTATGGTTGTAGTCTGCCTTCATATGACACATAATTGAATCTTATGAGTTATGAATTATTTCTTATTAATTAAAAATCTCAAATAAATGTTAGGTGAAAATTAGTTGAATTCATAAATTTATGAAAAGTTTTGTGTTTTTTAAAATAAATTTATCGGACTTGAGTCAAAGTTAAAATCAACTGAATTTTGAATATGAAATATTTAAGGAAAATAATCACCACAATCACCTTTATAAATCATCAACAACTATTAAGGGAGTCTAATTGAATGGTTGAGCAAGGTAAGTGAACTAGTTATTTTAAACTCCAGATACTTGTATTTAATTCCTACAAATTAAAAAAAAAAAAACATCAACAACTTAAAATGTGACAGTCCTAAAAACCCAGTTAAAAAACAATCAACTATTTCTCAACAACTATTCTAAAAGAAATTAATTGAGAAGTCAGTTTGATTTTCTTTTTTCGACGAGTAAGTTTAGTTTGAAAGTAACTGAGTTCCTAACCATGAAATAGAAAATGCAGAATTTTGGGAAAACATAAATGAAAGGTGTAATTTGGAATAATATCAAATAAACCTCTCCCATTTATTTTGGGAGATTATTAATTTTGAGAAACATGCTGGTAACCTTACAAACTACAAAGTTTATGAAGAAAGTTCCGGCATATCCTATTGGCTTAGGGAAAGTTTCTGATATGTCGCTGTTATTTTTCTCCAAGGTCTTGCAGCTCGATTGGCAGTTTTTATATGCTTCATTTTTGGTTTTGTATATCCTTAAGCCCAGGCCCAGTGACGAATAACTATCTATCTCTTTTTTCGTCCAACTTCTTGGGTTGGATTTTGGACTAACTTGAGGCCCTCAAAGCATAATTTTTGTCATACCACTATTTTTCAGCATTCACACTATCCCTTTCTCCATTACTTTTAAAATTTTCACTTCAAACGTATTTAAATCCTTATTTACAAATTTAATTTGGAAATTGATTTCCAAATTACTTTACTAAATTAAAACCCAATGTGGTGGCGATGACAACACTGACAATGATGATAATGTTAGTAGTGATAGTGATGGTATCATGGTGATGATAGATTTGAGATATATTTAAAGATTATATATATTTGATTTGTTGTTTGATATATTTAAATTTTATAATTTTATATGAGATTTTAAAACATTTTCAATATAAGTCTTCTATTTTAATCTAATAATTTAAATTAGTCATTCTCACATAATCTACATCTTCTACTTAACACGAAAATATTCTTGTACGAATTGCATGAAAACAACATCTACGGTGCTAATTTGTTTTAAAACAGATATTGGTGAAAATAACTATAAAAATAAAAAAGAATTTCATGAAAATCACCATTCCTGCGTTTTTTTACGAAACTTGATTTGGTAACTTTTAGCATTTTCCTTTTCATAATATTCTTCATCTCTTTATACACAAAGAGAGTACCGAGGAAGGAATAACAAAATCGGATGTCATCTACTAAATTATATATAACTTAAATTTATATTACAACATATTAATTGCTAAACTTTAATTTAAATTGCTCCAAAAGATGTAGAGATTATCATGTTAATAGTCCAATATGTTTCTTGTATACTCTAACAGCCTTCATAACAGTAAATGGATATGAGGTGGTGGTTTATTCCCTTCGATCGTTTTAAGGATGGACCGTTTATTTCTTGTCACCTATAATGGATGCTATTAATTACGTTAGTTTGTGGGCATTTTATCTTAAACAGCTTATAAACGAAGAGTAGTTGCACATTACAGCTTGTGTGAAGATTGTATAGTCAGGATTAACTCCTTACCCCTTACCCCTTACAGTCAACATAAATTCTCAAATGAACCAAATGCAACAACGTTAACATAAATTCAGTTTTGGTTTCGTCATGCACAACACGGAAGTTAAAGAAAACGATAATTTTTTATTATATAAAAAACAATTCTTTTGGAGCAAGTTGAGATTTTTGAGAATGAAGCATGGAACTTGAGGGTGGTGATAGAAGCCGTCAATGCTATGAGAGTAGGACAAGTGTCCGCTAAGCAACGAGGCAGGTGGCATTTGGTCCCTATGATAGGGAGCCATGATAGCCGGCCAAATTTTCATGTCACAATCCAACATCAAAGATAAAGTGTCTCTATTCATCACCCTTGTCCCCACCACAAAATCAAAGTGAGAAAGGTTACTTTCTTGGTTGAGACTTGAGACAGATAGGCATTTATATATATGCTTTTATATGGTTCTTACTTCCCCATTTTTGCTCACTTGGCCAATTTTAAAAGACAAAATTGAAAGAAAAAGGAGCATATCTTAGCCTTCCATTGATGCACCAATTATAGAGTTTTATTTATTGGGTCCATATTCTCCTTTACCTTAATTTGTAATACATGCAAGTGCATGAATGCATTTGCAGTTTTGCACATACAGCACTTGTGCGGACTCCTATCGATCTTATATGCGGTCTCCACCTTTGAAAATGAGAGCAAGAGAGAGAGGGAGACTCAAAACAAAAACAGTGGGCTTGGTTTGAGAGTTCAATTATTTTCCAAATACAATTTTTTCCTTCAGAATTTTTTTTGTCGTCTCTATACTTGAAAACATTCATTCTTAGTTAATACACATACTATTTTAATTTCTTTTAGTACTCACCATAGAGACTAAATTAAAGAGATTAAAATGATATGTGTAGAGACTAAAGTAAATTAATTTTTTTGTTTATGTATTAAAAATAGGATTTTTTTCAAATATAGGTACTAATAAAAAAACATTTTTGTAATTATAAAGATCAATTGGGTTATTTTTTATGACTAGCCATAAAAGTTATTCTGCTTAACTACACTTATCCCATTTAATCTATTATATTTTAACTTTTTTAATTTTAAAATTAAATTTCGACTGTTCTTTTTAATGAAATTGACAATAGTTAAAAATATTTTTTTTATTACAATCGAAATCATCTATTGTAAATTTAAATATAATTTATATATCAAAAATATATATTTATTATAAAGTTTAATTATAAAAAATAATCACTTATCTTATATTATATAAACCTAAAATACTAGTTGATAAACAATTTTTCTAAGTAATTATTAAAGAATGTCATTCAACCACGTGGAATAAGTAAGTACTGTGTGCAAAGAATAATATATATATATATATATATATTCGGTGACAAATGATAACACTTTTTGTTAGCGCGATATTAATCATTTATAAAATGGATAATCTTGTGAGAACAAAGCACATTACATATGACACTAGCTACTACATTGGTCAAAATATAACGAGAAAAATAAATGCAAGGAATTTTGCATGATTAGTTTAGTGCGTCTTTGAATTATCGTTGAAGATCTCATAACGGATTTTAAAAAGGATCAAGAGTGTTCTTTTGCATTCGTGTATTGAATCGTGTGCATTGCATAATTAATATCAACATAAATATATCGTTAGAGTATCTTTACTATGTGAGATGAGATCTAAGAATTTTAAGTTTGAAGTGCTGATTTTAAAAAATGTATAGAAGAATTTTGAAAATATGTATAATATGTAAAAAATAATAATTTTTTTCTAAGATTTTAAAATGAGATTAATCACTAAAAAAAAAAAAAATCTTAACAGATCTTATATCTTAAATAATACTATAAAATCTACCTAAAGTGATAAAAGATCAATTTGAAATCTATAATTAAATATACTCTTAATAATTTAGAATACAATGTTACGTTTCCGTCGGGTTGTCTTTGTCTAATAGTATTATATTGATATCAAATGGCCAAGCGCGTGATAAAGAAAATTATTGTTTTAGATTTAACATCTCTAAATCTATTTTAGTCTATGATGAGATGAAATCGTAGTTAAATTCTTTTCTCTTAAATAAGTTAACTAAATTTGTTGTGTTAATTTGAAACAACAAACGGGATATGTATCATAAATTAACTAGTTAATGAGATTTAGAATAGGGTGTTTATTGGTATTTTCAAGTGTTTTAATTGTGGGTAGTCGTTCATTGTCTAATTTGGAGCTGGCATGGATGGAGTAGCGATATTCGTGAGGGTGCGATCAAATGAATAAGAAGAGAGAGGAGAGGAAAAAAAGAGGGTTTTGTTTTAAAATTCGTGGGACCCACAAGTTTTATTTTCCTCTCTCACATGAGAAGATTAGAAAAGAATTTTTCACCGTGCAAAAATGTTTTTACTATCATGTCCTTTACTTGTCTCGTGGAACTTGTGGGGTTATGAGGAGAGAAAAGAGTTCATTCATCTCACTGTTCGAGCTCTCGGCATGTCTTCACTGCCCATTTTGCCTTGTTATGACTGGTAGTGGCGGTTTTGTCGGGGCTTTTGGCGGCGCATTGCGACAGTAGCTGGGGTTTGCAGTGATGATTGTGATAAGTTAAGATGATGAGAGAGATTCTGATGTGTTTATTGTTTGTTGGATTATGGATGGGGGTGATTGATATTGTATTTGAAATCCTGAAAGTGGATTGGTATTGCGAGAGAGATCTGCTGGAATTTTGATCTGGTCGTGACGAATGTCATTTTCGTGATAACTCACAAATTAACATTTTGTATTTTTTTCCTCTTAGCCTTCTCTGTTTGCTATGTCTATCTTCCCTGAAAAAAATTATAAATAAACCTTAGTAATAGGGTTACAATGGTACCTTACTCAACAAATCAATCTTTTTTACTAACCAAACAACTTCAATTTAAATATTTCTCAACTATTCTTCTTTATTTCTATTCGACCAAATCATATATCTTTTCACTCTATTTCTTTTCTCACTTATTCTTTTTTATTTTTTTCTTTTCTCTCTTCACACCAAACAACCCCTCGATTTTCCATATATGAACAATTTGGTCGCCAGAGTTTGTCTTTCTAGGCTGAGTAATGTAATGGACTCAATTATATTTTCTAACTAATATAATTTCACTAAAATAAAAAAAGCTAAAATATATTTTTTATCTCTAATTTTTTTATTAAAAATTGTTTTGTTTCTTTATCTTCTAAATTTTTTATTTTGGTCTTATTTTTCTTAAATTTGGATCGATGTTACCCTTTTAAAATAGTATTTATTTTTAATTTTGAAGCACAATTTTGATATTATTTATTTTTTATTAATTCAAGACGTGAAATTTATTGTGCAAAATTCACTAATATCAAAGCTATGACATCCAATTAGTTTTTGAATAAAAAATATAAAAAATATATATATAATTCACATGAAAAATAAGTTCACAAACAACTACTAAAAACCAAAAATTCTAATAATTTTTTTTTATATAATATAAGAACATTATTGTTGTTGATGCTTAAAATGTTAAGGTTAAAAACTCTAGGTGACATTAAACCCTACGTAACTAAATAGATTTTTAAAACATCTTAAACTAATTTGTTAAAAAATGAACTTGGTCGAGTTTAATGATAGGAAATTTGGAGTAATATGCATGAGATCTTAAATTTAAAATTTCAGTGTAATTATTATATATAAAAAATAAACTTGGTTTAACTTAAATTTTAAAATAAACTAAATCATATCCTATTCCTCCCCTTTATTTGTTTTCATGAATTTAGAGTGAAAAAGAGTGCGATTAAAAAAGTAGTGAAAATTAAAGATTAAAGATTCTCCAATAAAAGAAGGGAAGCGATGCTAAAAAAGTTTTTGGACAATTTTCCTTAATTTATATTTATAAGAATTTTCGAAAAGTACAATTGACAAGTAAATCATATATTTTTTAAAGCATGATTGATATCGATTGACTTGATAGTTTTTAATTATAATTAAAATAAATAAATTAAAAACTCAACTAAAAAACAAGACAAATATCTCAATAATGACAAACGACAGGAAATAAATGACAAAAAATACTAAAAAAATATCAAAGAAAGCTAAAAGAATAAAGAATAAAAAAATAAAATGACATATACAACATTGAAAAGTCTAAAATACGCTAAAAACTACTCTCTTGTCTCTCCGGTGTCAAATATAAATAATAAAATTTCCTTATTTTCTTGTCTCAAATATAAACACATTTAAATTATTTATATTATATTTAATCAGACCATCTTTAAAATAATTTTAATTTAATAAGATCATTTTTTAATATTTAATATCAAGTTCTGATGAATAATAATTAAAAAAACATTTTTGAGTTAAAATAATGCAATTTAATAAAAGTAACTAATTTTCTTTTGTTTATAATTAATACCAAATTGATGGAGTATCACATAAAGGAAATTATGCTAAAACAGTACTATAATAAAGAAAGATTGAGATACCATGCTTTTTATCTTATCAATTATGTATTTCCCTTTTCTAAATTTATGCTCCTTGCTTTATTTTTAAATAAATATAATGGATGCATACCTTTTTTAATTCTCATATATAATGAATCATGAATATAAATCCCTGTTTCATGAGTGTTGCATGCAGTATGTAACCTGTTTTTCTTTCTTTCTGTCTTCTTTTCTTTTTTATTTCTCCATGATTTGACTTCCTCTAGTTCCACCATGGAACCACAATTGACTAGTGTCTGAAATCCGCGTCCGTACGGTGCACCCGGATTCCAACACCTCATTCCAATCCACTTCAATGCAACCGGTTGATCCGGTCACCGCACGCTGCAGTTTACCTAACCGGTAAGAATCACCGGGCTTTTCAGTTTTCACCTCCACAGCCGGTTTCCCTCCATGTACTTTTTCGCATAAAAGAAAAATCAGTGGAACACGTGTCACCCAATGATTAGTTAAGCTGACGAAAATCTCGAACTGGTTTCAGAGAAAGTCAAAAAGATTTATACAATTCCAATAAGTCCTCGCCACGTGCGCACTAGATCCTCGCTTTTAGCCAAACCAAACCCAAGCCTCGCATGTGAGGTGAATTTGGACTGAATTTCCAGAAAATTTCAGCGAACGAGTGGGGAAAGTGTTAAATTATTACAAGGAGGAGCCTTTGTCGTAACTCGTTCCAAGAATAAAATCACTGAAATCCCCATTCTACCCCTACTCTTTTCCCAAAACGATTATCATGTCCTCCGCTGCGTGACGCGGCGGAATGTGATTGGGAAACAGAAAAGGCGCTCCCTTGGTATCGCAGAATAATACTCAATCAAACCTTAATTTCTTTGCTTTCTTTTTTCTTTTATTAAAATAATGATGTTTTCAATTTTCATATATAAATTATATATATATTTGATTTATTTTAGCCTTTGTCTTCTTTAGTTGGCTTTGGTATCTGGCGTGTTTAAATTCAACAAGAGAGTACGGTTTGCGTTTTTAAATGCTTTTGGATGTTTGTTGTAGTGCATCTTCTTTAATGTAAATTTTACTCTTTTTTTATTACAAATATTATTTTGTCCAAGTGTTTTTTCTTAAATGGGTTTGTGTTTATTTCCTCAGAAGTTGAATTGAAGTTGAAGCCATGAGATGAATCGCTTATCTCTTGACACCGAAGATTATTCTCTTGCAAGCTTGCTGGAGCTTGCAGCCAACAACGATGTTTCGGGTTTCAAAAGACTAATCGAGTGCGATCCTTCCTCCATAGACGAGGTTGGGTTGTGGTATATCCGTCACAAAGAGTCAAAGAAGATGGTCAACGAGCAAAGAACTCCTTTGATGGTTGCTGCTACCTATGGTAGCATTGATGTCATGAAGCTGATTCTTTCTCTATCAGAAGTCGATGTGAACCTCTCTTGTGGCCTTGACAAAAGCACTGCACTTCACTGCGCAGCTTCAGGTGGGTCTGAAAACGCCGTTGATGCTGTGAAACTGCTTCTGGAAGCAGGTGCTGATGTGAATTCCGTTGATGTCAATGGTCATCGACCCGGTGATGTTATTGTTTTCCCTACAAAGCTTGAACATGCGAAAAAAACCAGTCTTGAAGAGCTTCTTCAAAAAACTGATGATTGGAGTCTCCTTAGGGTGATCACAACAACAACCTCATGCAATACTTGTTCACCTCCTTTATCGACCTCACCCGAGATTGAGATTGAGATTGAGATCGAGTCTCCTTGTTCTGCACGAGATTCGAAGATGAAGTCAGATGAAGTCACTGAAAAGAAAGAGTACCCGTCTACTCCGTCCCTTCCAGACATCAAGAACAGCATATACTCAACCGATGAATTCCGAATGTATTCGTTCAAGGTTCGGCCTTGTTCTCGCGCTTATTCGCACGATTGGACTGAATGCCCCTTTGTTCATCCAGGGGAGAATGCTAGAAGAAGGGACCCGAGAAAGTTTCATTATAGCTGCGTCCCTTGTCCTGAATTTCGAAAGGGTTCTTGCAGGAGAGGGGATTTGTGTGAGTATGCTCATGGGGTTTTTGAATGCTGGTTGCATCCTGCACAGTATCGAACCAGGCTTTGCAAGGATGGGACTAATTGTGCAAGACGAGTTTGCTTCTTTGCCCACACCAATCAAGAGCTTAGACCTCTGTATGTTTCTACTGGCTCTGCTGTTCCTTCTCCTCGTTCCAGCGCGTCTTCTGCTATGGATTTTGTTGCAGCCATGACCATGTTGCCCCCCTCTCCTTCCTCGATGCCTGTCATGTCTCCTTCGCCATTCACTCCGCCCATGTCGCCCTCCGGTGCTTCAGTTGCTTGGCCACAGCCTAACATCCCAGCATTGCATCTTCCAGGAAGTAATTTTCAGTCCAGTAGATTGAGATCTTCCCTCAATGCTAGAGATATTTCTATGGATGATTTTGATTTGCTATTACCTGATTATGATCAGCATCAGCAGCAGCAACAGTTTCTTAATGAGTTATCATGCCTCTCTCCGCATGCTATGAATTCTAATACCATGAACCGCTCTGGTCGAATGAAACCCTTGACTCCTTCAAATCTTGATGATCTGTTTTCAGCTGAGAGTTCTTCTCCTAGATATGCTGATCCAGCATTGGCTTCAGCTGTGTTTTCTCCAACTCACAAATCAACTGTCTTCAATCAATTTCAGCAGCACCAGCAAAGCTTGTTGGCACCGGTGAATACTAATTTCGCTTCTAAAAATGTTGAGCATCCTTTATTGCAGGCCTCGTTGGGAATGTCTCCTCGAAATGTGGAACCTATTTCTCCAATGGGATCTAGGATTTCTATGCTAGCGCAACGCGAGAAACAACAATTTCGCAGCTTAAGCTTCCGGGAACTCGGCTCCAATTCTGCTGCTGCTGCTGCTGCTGCCTCTGCCAATTCTTGGTCAAAATGGGGGTCACCTACTGGTAATTTTGATTGGCCAGTTGGTGCTGCTGATGAAGTAGGTAAGCTAAGAAGGTCATCATCATTTGAGCTTGGGAACAATG
Source organism: Glycine latifolia (assembly GCA_013407115.1). Classification (NCBI taxonomy): domain Eukaryota; kingdom Viridiplantae; phylum Streptophyta; class Magnoliopsida; order Fabales; family Fabaceae; genus Glycine; species Glycine latifolia. Next base: position 23,239,826 of record CM023943.1, read on the forward strand.
GTGAGGAGCCTGATTTATCTTGGGTGCAGTCGCTTGTTAAGGAATCACCAGCTGACGTTAAAGGTAAATTCGCAACCACTGTCTCAAATGTTGCAGCAGCAGCAGCAGCAGCTGGATCCTCCAGTGAGGGATCAAACATGAGCACACAAATGGAGTCTGTTGTTGATCATGCTGTGCTGGGAGCATGGCTTGAACAGATGCAGCTTGATCATCTTGTGGCTCAGCAAAACTGAAATGAGTTTCTGCTGATCCTGAGGTAGTTAACAACCGAAATGTCTCAGTAAATAAAAATATATATTCTTTGTTGAATTTTGTTGATGGAAGAAGGTTACAGTAACTAAAGAAAGGATGCAGTACTAAGATAAAGAACCATTGAGGAAAATTCATTTTCAGGTTTAGTATTACAAAAGTAACTTAGAAGGGTCAGAAAACCACTGGGTGGCGTTCACAGAATTGATGCCACTGAAGGGATTTTTGGCTGCATATCTCTTCATATTTTTTAGGTCCTCATTCCTGTAATTTTTTCCTTCCTTGAGGAGCAAATGTTGTATCACAATGAAGTCGTAGTCCTAAGTTTGATCTATCTTTTGATTTTATTTCTTTATATTTTGGGGTAGGATCCAAAGTTACAGAAGGGTCATTGGAGTAATTCCTTGTGTCTCCATTTTGGTCCAATTTTGGGGATGAAAACACAGGTTGGTTGCTGGATATGGTATTTCTTTTGTAATCTGGAATAAATAATTGTCGATGCCAAGGAGTGGGTAAATTAGGAATATTTGAACATGGATCCTTTGGGCATGTAACATTCAATTGAAGTTTATTGCTATATTATTTCTAATACCTTTGTCTCTATTCTCAATATCGCAGTGTTAGTAGTTTCTATTTGCATTGTATAAATAACTAAGTTGTAGCATCAAATTCTTAGTCTTTTATAATGGACATTGTGCAGGAACTAAAATGCCATTTATAATGGATTCTTAGTCTTTCTACAATTGGTGGAAACACAATATTACATATTTGATGTCTAGGATTAGTGGTTTTTATTTGCCTGTATTCATAACTGAGCTATCTGAGCATCAAATTCTGTTTGTGGAGTAGGTACTGTAGATTGTGCAGAAACTAAAATTCCATTTATATGGATTCTTAGTCTCTGTACAATAGACGAAACACCATTTTACAATTTGCATATTTGATGTGTAGGACGAGTTACCCCGTTGTGATCCTATAGACCCATGAAATGAAATTGTGGACTTTGTGCCGTCCTACTCAACTAGCAATTAGATATCCAATGAAACACACTTCTGGTCACTTTATATATTTATTTAATTGAACCTCTTGGTATGGTGGACTTGTTTGACATATGCTAAAGGAGTATGGCATGCTTGATTAAGGTCTATTTTTCTTTAATAATTTATTGATTTAAAAATGTTTTAGAAGTTTCATGATTATTCGATAACTTAAAATATTGATTTTTTTTAGTATAATATCTAATGCAATTAAAAATGTAATTGAGAGAAATAAAAAAAGTTTGTGAACATAAAATATTATTTTATGGCTTCATTGTCGGCATTATTCTTTCACTATCTCCGGTGCTTTTGATAGCCAGTGTGTGTCATTATATGCTTTTCTGAGTTGGAATTGAGTTGACCCCCATTACCAAATCGATATGAATATATCACTAAAGTTAGGTAAAATTCCCTAGAATAAAACAAATCACAAAGGAATTAATGTTAACAGTTTTACTTTTACCACCATATCAGCATTACCTCCTTATGGACAATTTTTTGTATTGATACTCTTGATTTGTTCTCGCCTTTTCTTCCCTCTTTTGCAGGAGGAATAATAATGCTTTGCCACGCATTCATATTCTATAAACATGATATAACCGACCTTCTCTTTTAAGGAACATTTGAATTCTCCTCTATTCTTATTCCGATGAGGAGTAATTGGTAGCTATAACTTTGTCACATACGAAAAATTCTTTTTGTTGATAACGATCTTACACATCATTTTCTGTTTTGCTTTTGCACCTCTTCTTTTCTGGATCATACCAAATGTAATTAATTGGCTTTTGCCATTAGTGCTTTGCCCAGATAGGCAACTGATGAATGGTTTCACAAAAAAAATTTAACATTCAATATCTTCATGCCTTAATGTTCTTCTTAATTTGATGGATTAATTAGTTGAACTTTTTTGTCAAAAAAAAACTAGTTGAACTTTTTGTTTTGATTTTCTTTTGGAGTTGGAAGTCCACCCATGTGGTGGTAAGAGGAAATTGAGAGAACAAACATATTTACGTGATTTACAGACCAGAATCCAATATGGTAATCTTGATATTTTTCGTTTTCTCAAGAAGAAAAAGGAATTGAAATATGCGCAATGTTTATTGCACCAAGACGTAGAGCTTCTTATTTTGGTAGGCAAAACGTAGAGTTTCTGTAGTTTTGAGTATTTTAAGATGTAGAATGAGAGGATTGTAGGAAAAAACAAGGATATCTAATGTGAATATGTGATTATTCAATTCCCTTAAAAAAATGTGATTATTCAATTATAGAACGGCAAGCAAATCACTTATCCAAAGCATATTAACCGTGTTTTTGGTAACATGTTTGTTAATTGTTAGAGTCAGCGGAAACAACTCAAGTTTGCTTCTATATCGTTTTCTTGCTCTGGACATAAATTTGAAGGATAACATAAATCACGGATGCTGATTCAAACACCCTAAATTATGTTTGTAGATTTGAATTTTGGATCCCGAAATCGTTACATATAATTCATTAGATAGATATAAAAGGTTTCATAAAAAAAGTTAAATGAATTATTTTCTTTTATCTTATTTTTTGTTTTAATTTGGTTCTTTATCTATTAAAAAATTCATTTTAATTTTTTATATTAAAAAAAAAAAGATCAAAATGATCCTTTTGTCATTGCAAACCTAACACTATTAATGAAATAAAGATATTAGTGATTAAAAATCATCACAAAATGTAAGTTTTTTTCTTTAGCTTCTTCCTTATCTTGCTCTCATTCTTCCCTTTTTTTTCTTCTTCTCTGCCCACAATGGCGGCAAAGGCATCACCGATAAAAGCAACGACAAATGAATGAACCTTTTTTTTCTGCATGTTTCCAACCCAAACCCATAAATGGTTCAGAGTGGGGAAGGTGAAAGGAGAAAGAGCAGGAGAAGAATCTCCACTCTCAGTAGCACGGGACACAAATTTGGGAAGGGGGAGGTGTAGGGGTGAGAGTTTCAAATTTGGGGGTACCTCTTCCTCTTCAGCAATGGTGAGGGGCATAGGGTTTGTGGTGATAATGCATGACACTAACAACCATGACGATGAAGCGCGCGAGTGACGTTGGGAGAACTTTGAGGGAGTTTGTCGTCAATGAGCGGAGGAGCCAATGATGGAGGGTTGGAGGGGGAGGAGGAAGGATTGAGAGGGAGGGTGGAGGTGATGGGTTTCATCGTAGGCGTAAACGCTGAGGGCGAAACTAATGTTGTTAAAAAATGTCAATTTTAAATTTTTTTAAAGTTGAAACTAATGATGGTGATGAGAAAAACTATTTTGAACCAATTTGAAAATATAAAAAATAAAAAATAAACTTTTTAAAAAATGAAGGATCACATTAAATCATAAAATAAGATAAATAATCAAATAGGTCATTTGACATAAAAAAAATAGATATAAAATGAAGACAATTGCTCCGTACACCCCATAAAATTCTTCCTGGGCCTTCTAATGGATTGTATTATGTAAATTTCTAAATTACAAAATATATGAGAAGCAAAAAAGAATTCAATGTTATGTTTGGATAAGTTTTTTACAAGTATTTTCGGAAAAATAAGATGACATCCAGCACGAGAGCAAGAAAAGGAAATGGTCTCCGTGCAGCTTTTAAATGTCACTTTTAGTTATTTATTTTATTCAGTTTGATACGATACCTCTTCAATTAAAACTTTTACTTTAATATTTTATGTTATTTAAAAAGTTTTAATGATCCTTATCAACATCATTGAAGTGAACGGTGATGTGGCACAAAACAATGTTAATTAGATTAAGATTGCGTGCTCCTTCAACTTTTAAAAGTTATTGTGTTTGAGTATGCAGTACACAAGCTGGACATGCATCACCCATGACCCAACACAATTTATAGCATATCTGGTTTAGCTCTGACCAGAGACGATTCACGTCAAGTCAGAAGCAAAACAGGTTTAGCTTCTACGTTCTTTCAAATTTTTTACCATAGACTTGAAACAAACACGCATTTATTGTTACTTTTACGTCAAAATTAACGTAAATCACAGAGGAAAACGGATCAAGGAAGTTAATCAAACATCCACTCTAACTTCCAGGTCCATTGTTAATCAGATGTAGTAATCTAGAAACCCACCTCCTGCTTCCTTACGAAACACCTCTGCACCTAATCCCCACACATAAACCTGTTCCCTTCAAATTACGTGACGAAAGAGACTATTGCGATGAATGATGCATGTCTCAACAACATTGCAAAGCACAACTCATGGTGGCTGATCCTGGTGATACAACTCAGTAACATGGACCTGCTTCCATTAGCCTTTATGTCATGCATTGTCGATCAACTCAATCCGCTAACTGTTCAATTGGTGGGTTCCTTCCAAGTGAAGAACATGAGTTAAGACTATTAGTTGACCTGTTTAAGTGGATGATCAATAGGGACACCAGACAAGAGGGATTTGCAAAGGCTCAAAGTTGATGAATTATAATTAATAGAACAGTGTCCATAAATCAGTAACTAAATGGCAAAAAGTGTCAAAATTGCCACGATTTTGTACGTGGTGAGACAGCAAAAACAAGTTGAGGTGATGCTATTTTGTTCCCGCTCTGCTACTAATAAAAGTATGAATTTTTCAGTGACTCTCATGTCATGCCAGCACCTTACCATCATCACCAATAATCTCCACAAGTGCATTTCCCATCCTCAAATCGGTGGAACCGGTTATTGTCCCTCACAATGATCACTCTTACAGTTCACTTGCTAATAAACTTGATGGCAGTGTGGCAATCACCACACACACGCAAGTTCTTCATTACCCTGATAGGCCGTTCCGGAGGGAAAGTAACAAGGCCAAACGCAATGGCCAACCTTTCACTATGATACCTTATAGTTTGACTCTTCTGATCCCCATCCACTTCTTTCAACACAAAGGAAGAAGTGTCTGCAACATACCCAGCTTTCGCCATTGCCTCTCCCAACTCTTCTAACTTCTCATAAATTTCCCTTGTCCTCCCATGAGACCTACCTCCAGCAGCAAATGTATGAACCCTATTCTCCTCCTCCACCCAACTCAACTCAGTTTCCTTCTTTATTCCTTGATCCCTCATCATCTTCCTCGCCGTCGCTGCTTCCTCCCATCTTCCAGTAGCAGCATAAGCATTCGACAACAAAACCTGAATCCCAGAGCTCACAGCACCCATCTCAAAAACCTTATCAGCCACAAAGGAAGCCAATTCAGTGTTCCCATGAATCCTTCACCCTGTCAACAAAGCCCCCCCCACAGATTCCGTGGGCTGCATTGGCATTCCCTTGATCACCTGAACCGCTTCCTCCAACTTCCCAGCTTGACCAAGCAAATCCACCAATGTAGCATAATGCTGCGACCATGGTTCAATCCCATGTTCCTTCATCAACCCAAAGAAGTGTTCCCCCTTCTCCACCAACCCCGCATGGCTGCACGCATATAACAGACAAAAATGTGATGAAATTCAGCTTCACCCCAACACGCCCCATCTCTTCAAGCAGGTCAAATGTTCTCCGAGTATGTGCATGCTGAGCACAAGCAATCAGCATAGCATTCCGCATGCCAAAGTTTCTAACTTTCACCCCCTCAAAAACCGTGTAACCTCCTTCCACAACCCCACACTTGGAGTACAACGAAATCAACGAACTAGCAACAAAGCAGGACGAGTCAAACCTGTCTTAAAGCACAATCCATGCACTTGCTTCCCCAACTCAAACAACGCGGAAGCACTAAACACCCTCAAAAACACTAGAAAGCGTAAGATCATTAACCCTTATGTCATAATCCTGCTCCAGAGCACGTTTAAACAGGTTCAAAGCCTCCTCATCGAGGCCCATTTGAGAATACCCGTCTATCATGCCGCTCCAGGAGACCACGTTTTTGTGGGGCATTTCGTCGAACACCTTGCGCGCGAGGCTGACGTCGCCGCATTTAGCGTACGTGTCGACGAGGGCGCTTCCGACGAAGACGTCTTGGTGGTGGGCGGTTTTGAGGGCGAGGGCGTGGAGGGAGCGGGCAAGAGGGAGCGTTGAGAGGGCGGCGACGGACTTGGCGGCGGTGGGGAGCGTGTGGCCGTCGGGGCGGAGGCCGTGGCGGAGCATGCGGCGGAAGATGCGGAGGGCGGGGAGGGGGAGGTCGTTCTGGGCGAAGGAGGAGATGACAGAGCTCCATGTGGTGGCGGATTTGTGGGGGAAAGAATCGAAGAGTTTGAGCGAAGAGTGAGAGAGGTTGGTTTTGGAGTAGAAGTTGATCAAGTGGTGGCACACCAGTGCAATGGTTTCGAACCCTAATTTGATGACGTGACCATGGAATTGGAGACCATTCGCGAGTGAACTTGTGACTGTTAACCACACCAGCACCTTGCAAATGTCTCTGCAGTAGCTCTGTGGTTGAAGAAGAAACATTGCAAAACAACCATGGGAATGAAATTTGAATGTTGAAACCTTCATGCTGCCGTTATGCACCCGCGTCACATCTTATTCTTCTTTTGTGTCTTACCTGATGGTAAAATAAATAATCACTAAAATATATAAATATATTTTTGGTTCCAACAAATATATTAAAATATTTGGAATTTATTTATCTGAAATTTTGAATATATTTTTTCGTTATGGATGTAAACGTGTGATTTTTTAGTTATTGAATGCATATCATATATTTATATTTTACGAGGAAAAGAAAAATATATTTAAGTAATGACATATTATAAATATTTTAATATTTATAGAAATAAAAAATATATTTTAATTATAAATAAACAAACGTAGAATTATCTTTTCATTCTCTCTTATTAAACAATTTTTTCTTTTAATTCTTATTGTCTAAATATTTCATGTTGATCTTTTGTAGTTTAACATAACATATAAATGGTTAACATGTAATTATATTTATAATTTTTTTTAATCAATATAATAAGAAAATGCAAAAGAAAATTGAATGATAAAATTTGTAAAATATTAAAAATTAAATGATAAATTTTTTGAAAATATTTTTAGTGGTAAAATTTGAAAATTAGATAATAAAATTTGTGAAAATAGGTAAATTTTATAAAATAATAAAAGTTTGATGGGAAAATTTATAATTAAGCTAAAATTATCAAAATGAGATGTTTTAAATTATTGGGATTAAAAAGAAAAGTTTTTACAAGTAAAAAGAGAAAAAGGGTAAATGGGAAATCAAAAATAAAAATCCTGTCATGACGATCACATTATACAGTACGACGTCGTTCCGGTGAGAGTCCAGTAAGCGCCGGAGACAAGAAACGAAGCCCTTTTCTACCGAGAGTGGAGTGCGTTGAAGAGAAGCAGACGAAAGAATGGAGAGAGAAGAAGAGTCGCTGCTATGGAAATCGGAGCCACAGCGCGAATCCATCGTCTCCGTCACGCTCGCACGTGCGATGACTTCTCTTCTCACTTCCCGCCCGAAGAAGCTTCACGACTCTATTTCTCGCCTCTCCCCACACTCACGCTCGCACACTTCACTCGCTTCACTCGCTTCCCTCGAAGACTCTCTCTGGTTCTTCCACAGCTACGTAACCGACGCTGCAACCCACAACAACTCTTCCCTCGACGAAGTTCTCCTTCCCATCATCGACAACGTATTCAATTTCTCCTTCCGCTTAATCTGTTTATTTTGAATTGTGTTCTCATTTTCGTAACACTGTTATGTGTTTCTTCATTGTTGTTTGGCAGGCGTTGAAGTCGAAGCACGGTGACCAAGCGATGATTCTGCTGAGCTGGCTCTTCCAGAACGAGCTTCTTTTCCAACCCGTTGCTGAGGCTTTTGCTAGCATTGTCGCCAGAAAGCACGTGCACGATCGCTACTTGTTGCTTGGTTGGTGTCTTCTTCTTCGGAATCTTGTTGAGTTCGAGAGTTCCGCTCATCAGTCCATGTTTGGCGGTGAGTTTTCGATTTTCGCTCTCCCTGTTTCAGCTGTTCGTATTGTGATTACGAAGAACATTTTTAGAGAATAGGAAAACTTTTATTTGAATTTCAATCGGTGTAATTAATTAACTTGTTTGCTAGGAATAAGGGAGAGGTATGGCGATTTGTTGAAGATACTCTCCACCTGCCTTCCGGATTTGGCTGCCATTGTGAATAAAGGAAGGTATTGTCATTTCTCATGAATCTCTTTCGTTAATGTAAATGGAGGTTCATGTTGTTTAGTGGTTCATTTTACTTATGCGCAATTGTACTTGTGTATTTATCAAGATATTTGCATTTTATTCTCTTGTATATTATATTATGTAAAGCATATATGTCTTGCATCATGTATTCGAGCATTCATCATATACTGTCAGGAGATAATGTTCTGTTGGCTTGAAGCATTTGACAGATTATTGATGTGTTCAATGATAATCTCAATTGTACACAGATCTTCCTCTTCAAAAATTTAATGGTTTCTTGTTGTAGTATGCTACCCGTTTATTTTTCCAATAATGTCAACTCCATATCTCTCCCATTTTCCCTTTTTATGGATATCATCTTTATAATGTTCTTTTATTAATTCACTGACTATACCATCAATTTTCGTTTTATGATCACTGGCTCTTCAGCACTTTGCAGGATGGTTTTGAGTTGCCATCTCGCCTTGGAGTGTCTGCCGCTGATTGTTTTTTGTCCCTTTCGGGAGCATTAACAAAAGTGGCTGAGAGTAAGAAGTCGAAATTAAATACAAGAGAAAAAGATCAGGCAATTACTTTGGTACAATCTCCTATTACTGACAAGAAGGTGAAATTGGATTCAAAATCTTTGTTGATGTCAAAGATTGAAAGGGACTATACTCTGTGGCATCATTTAGATGACATTATTTGTTTGGTGCAAAGGCTCCTTTCTGTAAGTTATTCACTCTTAATTTTTGTTTGAATCATCCATGTTTTAGACAACGTTTCATATATATGTGTTATGCAATTTATGATATCCAACAAGGAAAATCATATTGAATAAGCAAACATTAGAAAGTAATGGAATTATTTAACTACACAGTATGAAGAAGACTTCAGAAGGTCTGCTGTGGGAACATTTCCTGTTATCTTGAATTTGATAAAAAAAAAGCCTGTTCTGATATTAGGTTCATGCTATTAACAAGCATTGTTATTGCGTCCTTGAGATCAAATAGATTTGCATTCTGAATAAATGGAATGAAAATAAAAGCAATTGAGCTCTTTTCCACATTCCTTGTCAGAGGGGCAACTAATATAAAAGTACCTCAGATATTATGATGGGTACTCACCTGCTTCTGCAGAAAGTATTATCAGCATCAAACTTGAAACTGAATTCTAAATGGCATACAAAGTTAATAACATGAACACATTCCAAGTAAAGCCATCTGTTTTGCTTGGAGGTTATTGAGAGATCGACTGCCCACTAAGGGGAACTTGGCTCTTAGAAACATAGTTTTGGGGGATCATAATTGTCCTTTCTGTGGTAGTTATGTTGAGGAGGCAGCACATGTGTTTTTTAGCTGTCACAAGATTATGCGACTGTGGTGGGAATCTATGGGCTGGATTAATGTGGTAGGGGCATCACCGAATACTCCTATTGAGCACTTCCTTCAACATCCTTACTGTCATACTACTGGTCTTAATATCCAGAGGTGGCATGCTTGGTGGATTGCATTGACATGGAGCATTTGGTTCCATTGCAATAGGATCGTTTTCCATAATGAAAATTTTAATGGTCCGAAGCTGTTAGAGAATGCTTTATTCTTCTGTTGGTCTTGGCTAGCTAATTTGGAGAAAGGATTTGATATTCCTTTCTATCATTGGTCTAGTCATATTAGAGATGGGTTCTGTAAGTACGGGGGGTATTTTTTCTGGCTATTTTTGTACTCTAGCCCTCGAGCGAGCCTACCACTAGGATGGCCTTTGGCACCTTAATTCAGGTTGTTATCATGTATTAGGTTGCCAAAGTTCTGGTAGGAGTCTTGGGGTTGTTTTATTTCTCAGTACTTGTACTCATCTATTGTTCTATCTATATATATATATATTATCTTTACTGATAAAAAAAAAAAAATGAACATACATATGAAATAAGAGTGTAAAATACATAGTTCAAGCAGTAACTTCTTCCTGTTGCTTTTTGTTGAACTTTGCACTGAACTTATTCAGTTGTTTAATATTCAACTCTATGCAGTGGAGCAAGAAAAGTCGTTTTTTTACATGCCAAAGGCTTGGGGCAAGTTCTTAAATGGCTGGAGGAGACAAAGGATCACTATCGGTCCTTTCAACATGAGGCAGGTTCTGGAATCAATTCATTTTTATGTCTACTTAATATTCAATTCATCACATAGTAGTCTTCTATGGACCATAATTTTCCTTTTGTCTGCACATTGAAGACAGATTCTAATGCTCTCAAGACTGGGGATTTACTGCTCTCTTCTTGCTGGAAGCATTATAGCATGCTCCTACACCTGGAAGATAAGAAGTTCTCTCAGCGTTACAAGGAACTGTTGGACCAGTATATGTCTGGCATTCAGGTTATATGCAGTAGAGACTAGAGAGTAGCTATAATGATGTATTGAAGTAATTTGAGCAATCACCTTATGTCTCAATTGATATGGGATGGCGACGTTTCTATGTTTGATGTTTATGTTTGTCAAGGGAGATAAATTATTCTTGACTTGTCTATTTTGTCTGCAAATAAAAATATATGCTGACTGACTTCACTTTATATTATATAGATGTTTAGGCTTTGATTCATTTACTGCATATATAGAAGGGAATGTGTCTCTGAATAGTGTCTCGTGCAATTTTTGGTAGTCTTGATGTAAGTATGAGTGTTAGTGGCATACATTTCATTCAGCATTTTATGAAGTAGCAGTCTCATGTTACCTCTGTAAAACATACTCACCGATCATATACTGTTAAGCTGGGAGTTCAATATGATGCTTAGCTAAGTAATATTGTTCTTTTGATATCCTCATTCTCCACCAAATTTGTGGTATGTGTTTTCTTTAGTTTTCAGCATTTTATGGTGAATTTGTAACTGTTACTGGCTAGAGATACATTAGTTCAAGTGGATCAGAAATAGGTCACTAGGTGATAATAGTATTTGATATGACATGATTACTCAATTCTTTGTGGTTTCGTGCGATTGTGTGATGGAATTGTTTAGTTGCTGATATCCATGAAAATTGCAGCATTATATGGACAACCACACTGGTGGTGGCTATACTGACAACAATGATGGTGGGTTGGAGACCAGAAAATTCTTTTTGAATTGTTTATGCCTACTGCTGGGACGCCTGGACAGCAAGAGATTTGAAAGCACAGTGTCGGAATTTGGGATGAATATTTCATGCATTCTAGTACCACAGGTACCTCTACCTGGAGTCTTGGGGAATATATTCAGATATATTCTTAAGCACAACCATTACAGCCATTTAATCCTGCAAGTGAATGTGTTATGTTTTCTCTCTCTAAAAATCTTGATATACTGTCCCATGGATCTGGTTTAGCACTCAATTGTTATCATTAGAAACTTAGAATAAGGATACCATCTATTTACTATTTTTAATATAGTATGTTCTTAGTTCTGAACTTGTGTTGGCAGTGCCGTTCCATGCAGTAATAGTAATGCGCTTAGCATTTGATAGAAACATCAATGCTGTAATTTTGAGCGGTAACTGTCTGTAGAAACTGATGTTTTGTCAAACCATTCCATAGTACAATTAACATTGTTGCTTTGCCTATGATGCACTGTCAAAGCAGAGTACTATTTCTTAATTTTAAACTCTCGAGTCCTGAACTACCTGACATTCAACAACTAGTTCACATAGTTGATAGATAAAGTAGTTTGAGATGGAAGACAAAGGGTATACTTGTAACTGAATTTATCCTGGGTGGAATGGAATGAAAATTTCTTTGAATTCTATAGTAGCTAGTAGCTACCTAGTGCACCTTTAGCACAACATAAGATTAAGTAGTGTACTGATCTTAATGCTAAAGAACTTGTTTTTTTTTTTTTTTGAGTTTCCTATCCTGTAATTTGATCATTTGATGTTGAGGAAAAGAAAATTATTTCAATGTCATATGGTGTCATGCAATTGTTTCTACTTTCTGGGAGTCTGTCTAGGTTCAGCACCCTCTGGTTTCCTTGATGGGTGAAACAGACATTGCCATCTGTTATGTGTAATTGGGCTTATGCTGCATATTGATATATAACTATATGAGTTGCTTGTTATCTAGCTATTTTTTAGTTATGATGCATTTAGAAGTCAGTTACTAATCAAACTGTGATTTAGTAGTTTGGGTATAGATTCGCTTATCAGAGTGACCTCTTAGCTTTTACTTTTCCTTCTTTTTTCTGTAGCTTAATTGCACCGATGAAGATGTGATAGTTGGGGTTGTTTCGATATTCAAGGCTATCATTCTGAGGCCAGATTACTCACAAGAAGATGCACTTACTGACAATAGGCAGGCAAATAGTGTAATACCTTTTCTGCTTCAACTTCTAGATGAGGGTGATGGTACAGCTGAAGCTGTTGTTATGCTGATAGCAGAATACTGCTCAATGTAGCCATTTTATTCTTTCTCTTAGTCTTATGATACTAAGCACGAGCACTTTTAAGTCTGAAATATTTTCTTTTTAAATTTAGAACTGATATGCGTGATGATCCTCCAGGAGCAAAGGTGATCAGTGCCTAATGGAAGTTCTAAAGCGCCTTGCTTCTGAAAACATTTCACAGAGAAGAAATGCTATGGATGTTATATCAGAAGTCTTGAATATATCATCAAAGTCAAAAAATTTAATGCCTTCTTCTGCTTGGTATGATTTCTTATGTTGTTATACCGTATTTTTAGTGGTTTGTGTGTTCATTTGTTGAAATGTGAATTTTAGGCAAGATATAGCCAACAAATTGCTAGAGCGGCTTGGAGATGAAGAAACTATGATTCGTGAGCAGGCATCCAAATTACTTCCAATGATAGGTTAGCATTAAAACTGAAATATGAGGTGTATTTTTTTATTTTATAAATATTTCTTATAGGTTACATAAATTAGCAAGTATTATTGGGTCTTGTATTGGCTGGAGCTTAGGGATGATTGGTTCTTGACATGGTGTTGGACCTTTGACCAAATGATTAAGCACCATCTTTTTTGTTTTAAAATTTAATTTGAACCAGAAGATATTGGTGGGCACATGCTTTATTTCACACCTTAAGTCTAAAGAGTTTTCATGTCAGGAGGTGACGAGGTGTGGATAAGATGTGTGATTAAAAGCAATTTCTAAGCTTGCATATAATAGCGTAAGCTTTTAAGTTGATGGCTTCTTTGCATTTTCCTTTTACCTCTCTCTCTTCCTTTATTTCCTCTTTCAAATGATTCATTCATTGTCATTATTTGTTGTGCTCCTCTCTTTTACTTTGACTTACATATATGTATGTAAGCATTAATGTTTTCACACATTATGGTTATCCTGAAAATATACTGTAACAAAAATATTTGGAATTGGACTAGCATATGCAAATGCTTGTGACACATTTTCATTGCTGAATTACTTTTGCAGACCCTTCATTGTACTTGCCTGCACTGGTTGGTCTTGTCTACTCTCCAAATGAGAGCCAATCATTTGCTAGCAATGCCATCATTGGGGTCCTCAAACATCACAACCAGAGAATTGAAATAATATTCTTGCTTCTTGACTGTCTTAGGTATGTTTCCTTTTCTTTGCTCTTCCTTCTACTGGGTCTTTAATGTTTGGAGCTGAACTTATAGAAACTGTTTCTAGAGCTGGAGTTTAAAAACTAAGAATATTTTGATTCGTGAAGATATCACTGCTTGACTAAAACGTTTGCCTCCTTATCCTTCCAGCAACCTAGACCTTACACAGTCTACTGGAGATAAAGGTATTATTTTTTTCCTACTTCCAACATTACAGTTTGACAGACTATGCATTTCATTGCTTTGCTAGTTCTATTGTCTATATCAACATTATCCATGGTAGGCTGAGCATTTATTGACACACATGTAATAGTAGGTTATTTTATACTACTTAGAATATGAGTTTGGGCCTAACTCAACCCTAAAAGTTAGCTCATAGGGTGAGGGTTGCCTCCCACTTAAATATTCTATCTTGGCCTTTTCTATAGCTGACGTTGGACTTGGGTTTTTCTCAATACACCCCCTTGACACCTAACACTTTTAGGCTTGATACGTTGATAATATGGTGGGTGAGCTGTTTCACAGATCTTGGACAGGCTCTGGTACTAACTTGGAATGTGGGTTTGGGTCTAACTCAACCCCAAAAGCTAGCTCATAGGGTGAGGGTTGTCTCCAACTTATATATTCTATCTTGGCCTTGTCACTAGCCGAAGTCAGATTTGGATTTTTCCTAATAATACTGTTTAATAACTTCTCAAGGATGCATTTCTCATGAAAATCTCCTGTTAGTTGGATACCATTGATTTGTACATCATTTTATTGTTAAAATTCCATACCAATTTCAAGCAGTTTTTTTATGGCTGTATCTTCTAAAGCTAAAGTTTATCAGGTTTCTGAACACAGTTTGTTGTAGAAAGTAATGCTTGCTCAGTTGCTCCCTTTGAAATTGTGCAAGATCATCCCCTTGTTGCTATCCAGAAGTCGTAGATATGAAAATCACATTCTGCATTTTAAATAATCATTTAAGATTGCCAAATTTTTATTGGTGCTAGTTGATTTTAACTGGCATATATAAGGATGTATAAAACTGTACGTGCACATGTCACTTTAATGTGTTATATTTTCAAGACGTGCACACATTCACAATACTGTTCACTTCAAATTGTGATAATTTCTTATTCTTTTCCTTATTCATAACTGTGACTATAATATTGAAAAACTGTGACTATAATTTATATTCTTATTGGTTAAAAATACTGCATCCATTATGTTCTCATTTGTTTTTTATTTGGTGTCAGGGTCAAAGTTGGATGCTGACCAAGTACTCAAACTGGTTCCAGTATGGTCTAAAAGTGTAAGATGATAGATTGAGCATGGTTGGATCCATTATGTGCATGGTTGTGGGATTTGGCTCACTTTAAAGTTCAGAGTAAATGTATGGAGTTATAAATGTTGATTGGAGAATCATCAATTGAGATTTTGACTACATAATTTGTTATGCATGTACTCTATCACAATTACTATTACGACCATTGACTTTCCAATCAACGTCTATAACTAACATGTACTTTACCCTTTAGAGTGCATGTCTCACATCATAACTTTGTAGTTTCCAATCAACAGTTATAGCCATGATCCATTTTTCCTTTTCTCTCCTTTGTTTTTTTGTCAATGTGGAAATCTGATCAAGAAATAGATGGCTGATATTTTTAAGGTAGAAAAGTAAACTGGTTGAATTGGTTAATGAAAATTATAGACTTTTAAGACTTTATAGTAGTGATGAGTACTAATAGATTATTTCAACATTTTAAGCCTGCTAATTTACTAAAGCAAGGTTGTGTTACTTGATTCCTCTTTAATCTGGCTAAAACCCAAATAATTCCATACGTATGATATGTTTGGTGTACACCTAAGAATGATTATTTATCTCTAGTCTGCCCTCCTTTCATGAAAACCCTTTGTTCTCAAAGCATGGACAATGACATAGTTCTAGCCCTCCTGACCTAGTTAACGTTAATTTGATTATGAAAACTTGGGGAGGTTACAATGAAACTCTTTAACTGTTTGGTAGAAGTTGCTCTTGCCCATGTTAAGAACCAAATCATACCGAAGCTTAAGCTCTTGGGTACAGGCCCAAAACGTCTCTTTCCTTCTTTAACTAAAATCATTTCTCGGAGTTGAAGTTTGACACTCTTTTTTACTTGATGACTGTTCACTACCTTTGATATATCTATTTCCCCTTACTTGTTCACCTGTGGTTTGACCATGAATCCATGACACAGGAATTTATATTAGCAAAAGTATTCTAATGTGTTAATTCCAATCAGGTTCAAGACTGGAACTTATTAATTGGACCACTGGTTGACAAGATGTTTGGAGATCCATCAAATGCAACTATTGTCAAATTCTTGAGTTATATAAGTGAAAACCTGGCAAATGTTGCTGATCTTGTATTGCATCATGTTCTGCTGCATGTTAGAGAACAGAAGAAGTGAGTATATGTAGTACATCTTCTTAAAGATCAAATGTTGTCTTAAATCTTTTAAACCAAACAGTATATATAGCTGTTATATTTTCCCCTTATCTATAATTGTGAGCTCAAGAGCTTTAACTGTAAAAACAAAGAGCTGTATGTTGGTGTCAAATATTATAAGAAATCTAGATATGAAAAGCCAATGGATGATAAAGAAACCTGATGCACTCCACATTGATCGAGTTCAAAGAAGATATTTGAATTGTGCTGTACTTTATTGAGCTGATGGGCATGGGGGCTTACATAATTCTTTTACGTGGCTTGGTTGGTTGGTGTTATAGAATAATAGAACTCTAAGACTTAAGGGATCTCAAAATTTCTGATCTTATTAGCAAAGCTGTGAAGGCATGAAAAGCAAAATGAAAATTTATGCTGTTATTGTATGGTTTTTCTATTATCAAATTAGTCTGTCTGTCATTGGTAAAGTAGGATACATTTGTAAGGTTTATTTTTTTCTGTCAAATGAGATATATATAATACTCGTTTCACTTTATTGCTTGTCCTTTTTTGTAAGACCCTCTTTTAAAAGTTTGGTACATCAATTATTTTTATCCTATAATACCCTTAATTAATTACAGTATTCTCTCCAAACATTAATTATTCCTTTGTGAGAAGCAATTAAGAGTAAAGAGAAATGAAGGGTAATTTTGTAAGAGCACTAAATAATTGACAAATTTAATGTGATTAACTAAATTAACCACTTTTCTTAAAGGGTGTCAATTAGTTGAAAGAGTCTTACATATAGGGACAGAGGTAGTATTAATCTCAATCATAATCATACAGTGTCTTCGTTTGGATTATTACAATACTAAAATCTTTTGGTCCATATATTGTCATCAGTGAGTGTGTCTATATGTATGCCTCAAGAGTGCGAAAAATTCATGTGTTGATTAAATCAACAATTGATGAGTAATCACTAAATGTAAAGTAATTGTGTGAACAAAGGCTTGCATAATTATTTAATTTGTTGGTGGTAGTTTCTTTCCTGATACATTCTCTATTCTGTTGCAGGATTGATGAAAGTTTCTTATCAAGATGGGAGCAAAGAACCTACACCAGTGATGAGTTTGAAGAAATGCAGCGTTCTCTGTTTGAGCATCTATGCCCTTTGCTCATAATTAAGATTCTTCCCCTGAAAACTTTCAACGACCTCAATTCATCAATTATGTATGGACATCTCAGTAAAAATATAATCCAGGGTATATATTCCGGTCTTGTGTATCTGCCTATCTGATGGTCTTTTAAACCTTTGCTTTGAGTTCATTTACTTCATTATTTTTGTTTTTGTAATTTCGTTATAGTTATCCCGTCAGTTTTACCTGGTATTAAAGTCTGTTTATCCAATATCCCTCCCTTTTACCTGCGCATAGTGTAGAGCCTCCGGACAATGTGGTACGTAGTTTTTTTTTTTTTAAAGTCTGTTTATCCAATCTTCTGATGTGTGAATTAAAAGCTCATGGAATCAGGGTTTTATCCCTGTTTTTATATGCTCATGAATTTGGCACAGCTGAAATTTGGTTGCTAAGCCTACTGAATTGAAATTACTGTTGTTTTCTAATCTTTGTAAAAGTTGGATAGAAAGTTACCAACTATGTGATTCTTTTTTATAATCAAATCTTGTATTAGTTTAGTCTGACATTCTAAATTCTAAACCATGGTTCTACTTTCACATTTTATGGATATTCTGCTAAAAAAGTTGTTTGAATATATCCCCTACTAGACCCACACTTGGTAAACTTGTAGTTGAAAGAAAGATGATTGAATAGACAGTATAGCCACTTTGAAATTTATAAGTTGTCTCTTTCTTATCAATGTTATGTTCACAAATTTATCTGATCAAAGTGCTTGAAACTGTAGTAGTAACTGATGTTTCATGGAGAAGAAAATAAAAGGTTGACAGAAGAAATCTCATCTCAATACTTAACATTTCATACTTAGTTATATGAAATCTTGACTCTGGACTTCGATCCTAATATCCTATATATAATGAGGTTCTTGAGTATCGTGCATAGACTACTGTATGCCTATCAGACTAGAAATTATGTCTTTTTTCATTTAATTATTATATTTTTCTTCTGAAGTTATTACAAGCTATGCATGTCTTTTTTCATTGCGAGGCAGATGCAGGAAGCTGGGACACTGGTATTGATTGTGATTGTATCGCTGCTTTCCTTCTAAACAGGTTGGTCCTTGAAGAACATAGCCTTTGTTTCCTTCCACTAAACATTACAGGAACGCGGTGCATGTTATAGGAGTATATTTACTCTATGGATTGTTTTTCCTTTCTTAGCTTCTATGTATAGGATTAACTACAGTTTATTGTACTGCTGTAGTTCACTGACTAGAGTCAGTTGACAGTTAGAGTTGACGGTTATCTCTGTGTAACTGCCTATATAAACTGAGGTGTAACCTTTTCTCATTGGGTTGAATAATATTTCACTTCACGTCAATTCTATTAGTGATATTTTCTTTTTGAGATTTCTATACATGTCATGGTATTCATTTGTTTCAGGGCTTTTTGTGATTTTGAATTTGAAGATGTTCGGAAGCTTTCTGCTGAGCTGTGTGGACGCATTCATCCACAAGTAATTTTTTCTTTTTTGAATTTTCTGGAAAGACATCCACAAGCACAACCTTGGTTTTATTTACATTTCCGTTTGAGAGATTTTTTACATTGTTTTGTATACAACATTACAACATGATTGAAAACTTTTAGATGCAATAGCTCAATCCTTATATAAATTTTTGTTTTGATGGAGTTCTTAATTCTGTCAGTTTCTTTTTCCCTATAATTGGTTATAATTATTATTACATCGTAAAATGTATATATCCTTATATTAAACTTGTTTCTCTTTATGGCAGACATCCAATCTGAATCTGGCCCCAAAGTTAACCTTATTAATTGTTACCTATTATTGGGAGTTTATATTTATAGGGGTATTACTTTAACCTTTCTATGCTTTCTGATTCTCTAGGTTCTACTCCCATCTGTTTGCTCCTTGTTAGAGAGGGCTGTTGATTCTAAGAATATACTGAAGATAAAGGCCTGTTTATTTTCAATCTGCACATCTCTTGTGGTAAATGTTTTTCTCCATCATTATTTAAATTGTGTGCTGCTTATTAGTAGTCTGTTTCAGTTTCTGGCATTATCTGTTTCAATTTGGCTTCCAGTAAGGTGGCTTTTTTGGATTTATAGGTCAGAGGCTGGGAGTCGCTTTCTCATCCTTCAATGTATACGATTAGAAAGATGATTGAAACAGTACTGTTATGGCCTTGTCTGACCGATGATTCAGGTCCATAAGTATTTAGTTTCAAAGTTTCTTTCAGTTTAATTTGAAGCAAAACTAATTGTGGTGGACATTGCTTTTTCTCAGTTTCTAAAGCACAACATGGGTGCATTGATTGTCTAGCACTGATGATATGTGCTGAACTACAAGCTAAGGAATCAATAACCGACTCCATGCCTGACAAAGTAAGGGCTCTTGGGAAGAAAGGTATTGTTGATGTGTGTTTTCCTGAATATAAGCATGATATACTTGGTAGTTGAATGTGGCTTCATCTCAAATCTATTGAGTCTGCTGCTGCAGGGAATTCCGTTGTCACCTATGTGATCAATCAGCTCTTTAATAACAAGAATGAACAAACTTCAACTCCAGAGTTTGGGGATGAAAACTCGGAATTTGTTGCTGCAGTTTCTCTCTCTTTTCGTCTGTGTATGGGTAATGTTCTCATTAGCACTTGCCAGAAGATACCAGAATCTTGCAAGAAGTCCTTTGCAGCACAAGTTATTCCTTTTCTCCTTCATTCTCTTGAGGTACCAGTGCATATTTAGATCAAGATTGCCTGATAGTATGAGTTTAATAGAGTTTTAGTTCTTGAAACTTCACCATAAGTCTTGCTTGGTTATTGTTGAAAATCAGAATATGCTATTCTGATTTATTAATAATAGCGGTTTATTGGCACATGATCTTTGATTTAGAAGAGAAACAAAACATCCTCTATTTATGTATAATTAATTTAATCATACCTATATAAACACGCATCCGCTAGGTATTCAAACACACAGTATTCAGTCAATTATCCCTTTGTTTTCTCCTATTTTAACAGTTATGAAACTAACTATATTTGGTCAACAGTTTGAAATGAAGTCAGAGATTAAAGCAGCATGCACCCAGGTCCTGTTTTCTGCCGTCTATCATCTAAGATCTGCAGTTCTTCCTTATGCATCTGACCTTCTCAGAATGGCACTAAAAGCTCTGAGCAACGAGTCAGACAAGGTAAATTACCTTTGCTCTTCTACATTAATAATACCATATATGTAAAGTTATCAGAATAAACAATTTTACACAACTCTTATATATGTTATCTACTTTCTAGATCTTGGGTTCCTTGTATTAAACATATTGGTGGTGAGTGTCTGAATTGTGGGATGAAACTAATTACCAGTCTTCATAGACAAATTGTGTCTCGTACTCACCCTTGTAATTTTATTAGACTGTCGAATATATGAAATAATAAAAAGTGTCATATAATATCAATATTTTATCTTATAATTAATTTTCCTCGTATTTAGATTATCCCTTAGGAAGTTTCCATATTTAATTTAGATAATGGTCTAGTATTAGTAAGGGTTTGAGCTTTATTTCTCATCATCGAATTGGAGGACATCATATTGAATCAAGTCAATATCAATTTTATTATACTCAGTGATCACTCTCTTTTTTGTCATTTTTCCTCTCTAATTTATATAATATCCTTGCTGGATAGATGCAAATAAAGTTGCATTAGATTTCAATTTGAAGTTTCTGTTATTCTATTCCTATATATGTAGTAACTTCGTGGAAAATATGGAGAATATTTCTTTAAATTAACAAGAAGGTAGCCAATAGAATTAACTCAATCAAAATGTTGGGAGAAAGGCAATGGATAACAGCTTGGTAAAAAGTGGACAAATATAGAAGCTGATATGGCTCTCTTTTGAGTGTAGTCATATTATTTCTCTTAACTGTGAGAAAATGTATAATGTAAATAATGTTCAACAGGAAAGGATGGCAGGTGCGAAGCTAATAGCATCACTTATGGCCAGCGAAGATATGATTTTGGAAAACATATCAGTTGGACTATTACAAGCAAGGTCTGTACTCTCAACCATATCCTCGTCAGATCCTTCACCCGAGTTACAACAGCTATGCCGCAAGTTGCTAGCATGCATATCTTCTCCGTGAGCTGCGACAAACTTTTTTTCAAGTATATTACAAAAGATCTCATTTAGTTCTGGTATCACTCTTCTCCCCTTTTTATTTACTTGTTCAGTGTATGTAGTTAACTTTTTGTATGCGCAGATAATATATTTTTGAAATGGGTTTCATTGCATACTTGAATAGTCATAGGAAGTATATATTCCCATGATCATGTTGTATACAATAGCTGTTAATACCGGTTTAATATATGGGGTATATTTAGTGAGAGACATTTTTATGAGAATGTAAGAAATTTTTTGGCAATATAATTTACAGGGATGACGAAGATTAAAAGCTTTTCAAAGTCACATGACCATTAAAAAATAAAAGTCTCGTGACTTATATGAATAGTGTATTTTAATCATAATCAAGCATGATAAGATTTAATGGTTAATATATATATATATATATATATATATATTATATCCTCTTTAATATAAGAAAAGTCTTCATTTACGAATAAAAAATCATTTATGATTTATCAATTGCCGTTGCCGCCTTTAAAAAAATTGTTTTCCCCATGTATCCAAAAGGTAGGGAAACGTATATAAAAGTTTTACTTTATTTGGTGTGACCACAAACAAACGCCTTGGCTTCACTTTTGCACAAGATGAGGATCACTGGATCAGGAAAATGACGTGATACCAGCCAGGCAGCATTATTTGAGTCTTGTCTCTGTAGATATTATTTTATTAGCAATATAAATACGTTCGTCATCCATAATTGATTCATCATAAATCCAAATCCAACATTAATCCTGGCACTCCCTCATTCTCTCTCACCAAAAACAAGAAAAATAATGCTGCAACTGGCGTTTGCCGTGGCCTTCTCCGCTTTGCCTCTCACTTTATACATTCCTCCCATACGCAGTTTCAACCTCTTCGTCCACACGTTACAGATCTTTCTGCAAGATTCCTCTATCCTCTCCTTTCGCGCCTTTCTTCGCATGAGACTAGCTATATTTCTCGCATCTTCAACATCATCATCCACGTAACCTTGTAGATCATATCCTCTCTTTAATTTATTTTCTCTTTGATTGGATCCTAAATGAATTTCAAAGTTTAGGGTTCGGATGTGTAACTATTTGTTGCTGACTTGATTGATTGATGAATAAATAATAAAAATTATTAACTTGTATAATATTCTCCCTTTTTCCTTGGTTAATTAATGTTCTGTTTTTTAAGAATTTTCCCTTCTTTTTTGGGAGTTGTATCATATTGCTGAATAGTTTTGATGTTTGATTGTTGTGATTTGAGCCAAATTGCAATTTCGCCCCATAGGATTTTCTTAGATGAGATCCAATAAAATTTTCGATTGTTGTTAGCAAAGCATGCGAACCAGGAAAATTGCAGTACTGTTTAAAAAATATAGTTAAATTCATAAGAAATCATCTTTGAATTATAAGATAATTATTATAAAAATTAAAAAAGTTTATCATAAACACGTAATTTGTAATTATAGTAGTAAAACCACCTCTCACATGGATTTATTGATGACTTACGTCATATTTTAACTTAACTAATGATTTTGAATTTAAATTTTGAATAAACAATTATGTTAAATGTTAGAGGTAAGATTATCTTCTGTAAAAAAATGTGTAGTATAAAACAATGTTATAGTGAAAATCTTTAACACGTTTCCATGCATAAACTACTTATATCCCAATGCGACTTTTCTGTGTGAATATTAGAATCATGAATCTGACTTTTCTAAGATGAATTTATTGACTTTCTCATCAAGAAATTATTTGTTTTATCTTTCACCACTTTAAATCATATCCTAATTATGCTGGTTACAGTGTCCTAGTGTCATCATGAATACAAAATTTGGTGATGAGAAGGGTCACAGGGAAAATGTGGCAGCTGGGACATCTTTGCAAGGCCAAAAATTAAGATATTCTTATTTTAATTAGAGGTAAACAAAAATAATAATGCCTATTTTAATGTTGCTGATGGAGTGACATTGTTGCTGATGACAACGGGAGGCAGGTGGCAATATTCCCCTCATCTTTTCCCTCGTCCTTCTATGATTATTACAATTCTTGCGGGTAGTTATTAATGATTTAACATAACATCATAAATAAAAAATACTAACAATATATAAAACAATTTTGTTTAATAATTTTCATTTTTTACAAAATGAAAATAATATAACAAGTTTAGTTATGCAGTTGGAATAATTAATTATATAAAAATTATTGTATAAATAAAATATGTTTTTAATAATTTTTATTAGAATTTAATTAAAATGTATTGTAAAATATTTTTATCCTGTCCTTTAATAATAGATTGACATCTACAATAAGATGATTGGGTTTTACAATAATATTACTTTAAAAATTATCTTTAAGATAATTTATTTAATGATGACAGTATATAAAAAATAAAATTTTATTATTATTATTTTATTATTTGTAAAAATAATATAAAAATATATTTTTATCTCATCTCAAACTGAAATATAATATAATATAATAAATAAAAAATTTAATATTAAGTATGCTTATTTTAATTATTATAATTATAGAAAAATATTTTTTTTCAAAAATTTAAAATTATAAAAAAGTAATTATTTTCTCCCAAGTCAAACGGACATATACCCGATTATTATATCGGGATTGAAAGGGACAACCCCCCTTTTCATGCCATTACAAGTGACGAATTTAATGGTGTTCTTGCTTACCACAATGGTTTTTTTGTAAAAATGTAAAATGTTCTCAGAAGAAAAAAACCTACGTTCTTTGCGGGGGTGTTCAAGATTGACTATGAGATCCTTCGAGAGGCAAGAACATGGCTTTAGGCAGAAAAATCTTCAAAATCATAAGTATAATTTGTGTCCATGTCAAAGCGGTATGGGTAAAGAGTAGTAGTAATCTTTCTACGTTCATTTTGCTCTTTGCATCCGTTTTATATTGGCTATACTTGGCAAAAGTAATTAAAATTTGAGAAATGCTACCGACACTTACTATGATAAATTTCATTCAATCATATATAAAGAGAGTATAAGATAGTATCCTGGGAAACATAAGATTGGTTTAGTGGTAAAGAGAAGGAAAATGGAAGAAATTTGGATTCTAATCTTATTGTTAACAAAAAAAACTAATAACACAAATAATTTGATAAAAAAAGAAAAAGATAAAGCGTCCTACCATTTCTCTTTTGTAGAATAGGAGTGGATCATAAAAACAATATTTAACTGAAGTTTTAATTTTTAATTTTTAATTTTTCTTACCTTCTAAGAGGAATAGGGATGATTCAGGTGATGAGCATATTATGGGATACAAGCATGAAATGTGGGTTATTGTATCTTATACCTCATTATTACATCCTGCTTCTCCCATTATATTTCGAAATTCCAAAATGTAAATTTATATTTCAGAATCAACTTTCTCATATATAATAAGAGATGTCCCATGCAATATTAAGAGTGCAGGATATAAATGTGTGAAATGTGTTCTTGACCCTCTCTAGAGAATTTGGGCCTAGTTACGATGATGAATGAAGCTTATGTGCAGACCCAATGCCCTCAAACTCAATAACTGATCCGTAATTTCAATAGTATGTCAAACAGCATGATGCCTCAACATACATCTCGAGCTGAGCCTTGCTAAAATACATCATTGAATGTAACCAATGACATTGAACATTATAGGAACCTATTCTATGGACCAGGCACATTTTTTTATTTATCTTTCAGGACTTGTGGTGTGTGTATAAAATGCATATCATCCTTCTCAACACGAGAACCAAATACCAAAAATTTCTCTAGCTTAATTATTAGGGATATTTGGATTCATTTTTATAAAAGTACTTCTAAGAGGGAAAAAATAAAAAGAAAATAAATTTTTTCTTAAGTTAAAATAAATTTTTCATTAACTAATTCGTAGAAATTTTATCTTATAATTTCTCTAAAAAATGCAAGAACATCTACAAATTAGTTAATGATTAATTAATAAATAATTAATTTTAATTTATAAAAAAAACTTAATATTCTTTTCTTCTTATTTTATTCTCCTAGAAATACTTTTTAAGTTTACCTATACATGCCCTTAATATCCTTTGGTTCTTCAGCCTAGTATTGCATTATATGGAGTCTCCTTGCAACCTCAACATAAGCCACAGAAGCTTCTTCAGATGTGGCAAAAGAACAAAGCCAGTGTGAGCATATCAATGTATGTCCAATTTATTTAAAAGGCTAAAAGCTTAAAATATAATTTGGTCTTCCTATTTTGTCTAATTTACATTTTAATTTGTGTTTCAAAAATAGTAAATTTGATTTAATATTCCATTTTGCATACATTTTATTATATTTATTCAAGGTACCATTAAAAAGTTATTTAATTAATTAAAATGTAAGAAAAAGAAAGTCATGTAAACAAATTAAAGATTTAATCAAAATTAAAGTTTTTTTCTTTAAATTGAATCAATGTTTTTATTTTAAAATGAGATAACTAGAATTGTTGGTTGAATAAAATGGATGGATCAGAGTTGATTTTAACCTATTCAAAAAGGCTCTATGGAAGATTATCTCATTCATCTCAGGATCTGTTAAAATAAACTTTTTCATAAACATTTATAAAAAGAAATAAGAATTATGGCTTAAAATATGACATGTACGTTTTGAATAATTTGCAGTCTTTTATCCTTTCTTTTAGGAGGAGGCAAAATACCCTCAAACTTATTTGATTTGTATCCTCAGTTCATTTGAGCTTTAAGGTTTATTATTAGATTGCAAAAGGTAGCATCCTATTGTGGTTTTACCTTTGCAAAATCGTTGCAAGTCGTTATGTTGGGAAATAAAAACGTCCCTGAAGTAACATCCTACATAATATTCAAATGATTAGTACAATATTCAGGTGTCGTTGCTTTTGTAAGATATGTTGATCACGTATTCCTTAATTATGATGATATTTCGTCACCAATGTAAGCTTATATTCTGATATTTTCTCCACTCCTTTAATTGCCAGCTGGTCTCTTTGCTATATAATCATTAATGTTGTCTTCCAAGCATATAAGCATTGTCATTTATCACTCACATGAATATTTCTAGTTAACCGGCATGGTCATCACTCATCACAATGTAACCATGTTAATGTTATCATTCGGTATACGATATGGACATTGTTCTGGGGGCATGAATGGTAATTCACGATGGCATGCACATAGAGATTAGAGAGCAAGCATGGGATAAAGGTGACCTAAGTCTCGAGAATCAGGCCATGTATGGCAGGACAACATGTGAAATATAGTTCGTGAATTGCATATTGTTGAGGTGGATCTTATTTATAACACTTCTCGTCCTCAAGGACAAATTCAACTCTATTGTATATAGAATCCAAAGATGGGTGTCAGAGTTCATTCAAGACAATCACTGTATCACTTGGAAAAAAGTCTTTGCAAATATTCTAGTCGCCACCTCAAATAACATTAAAGACTTTTTTTTTCTTTTTTTTATTGATAAATATTAATTATTAATTTTTATTAATAAGAGTAATCAAATTTACAATATTTTTCTCTTTTCTTCTTTTCTTAACCATCCCACCAATCTTATGTTTCATTCTCTCCCATTTCTTGTATAATCGGAATTAGTGTCTTTAATCTGTATCTATATAAAAACATAAAATAAGGTTATTGTGGTGCCAAATAGGAGGTTTGTTGTGTAACAATCATGCCAACTGGGGTAGGTACGGAGGTACCATACCCTTGGACGCAATAGGATTGTCATTTTATATTTCAAGGACATTCTCCTGCGCAAGGCATTGTCAACGTCGAGGAGTACTACTATAACTCCTAATCCTCTTAAACTTGATCCCACGACCATTCAATTCAGAATCATTGGCCAATTAAGCTTCAAAGATTTGCATAAATCATTATCCTCATATGTAGTAAAAAGTACATATTTATATTTATATGTCTATTTATTTCTTTGTCTTAATTAAGTAATAAGTAGTACTCAATGGATCATCCATGCTCCACCTAGCTCCAGATAAAGTTTGACCCGTGAGCGGCAAAACAAAAATAAGAAAGGATATGTGAAATAAAATGGTCCCAATCAATGAAAGACAACGTTTAAGAGCTTATATGGCATTAAATTTATCTTGCATGGGCTATCAAGTATCATCAGAAGGGCATTGCATTAACTCAAAGTAGAGGTTTAGTGGACCATCAAATAAATCTATCTTGCATGGGTTATCATTTATCAAGATGATCATCACCCTCCATTGAATCCTTTTCGGTTTCTAAAAGAACTAAATGTTCTCTTTAACATTCCCCTTTCAGTCAACAAAAATTATATTTTAATTACTAACGCGTGTTAAGACCATGCCTGCATATACACATCAATCGATGCCCGAATTAGCAAAGCAGTAACCAAAGAAAATATAAGATTAGTTGAGTAATTAAGCAAAAAAAAGAAAACGAGAAAAAGTTGTGAGTTTGATTTTCTTTGCTAATAAAAATTAATAAACTAACAATTAATATTTTTTGATAAAAAAAGACTGCAACAAAAAAAAATAATAAGAAATTAAAAAGAAAAATCAGGATTTGAAACAATCAGTGAGTACCACTACACAGTGAATAACGGTCACATGCGCTTTGCTACTTCTCCAAACGTGAAAACATTTATACCAACCTACACTCCTTGCTCCTACATATCCCGCGCCTTACATGCAGTTCCAAGTATCACCAAACCAAGTAGTGATACTCATACTCAGTACTCAGTACTAAGTACTCAAAGCACCACTTTCAACTGTGTTCAACTATCCCAATATCAACTAACCATATATGGATACTTGCAAGAAGTCCCCCTTGAAGCCATGGAAGAAAGGACCAACAAGGGGGAAAGGCGGCCCCCAGAACGCCTCGTGTGAGTACCGAGGCGTTCGGCAGAGAACTTGGGGCAAATGGGTTGCTGAGATAAGAGAGCCAAAGAAGAGAACCAGGCTCTGGCTTGGTTCTTTTGCCACAGCTGAAGAAGCTGCCATGGCTTATGATGAGGCTGCAAGGAGACTCTATGGTCCAGATGCATACCTTAATCTCCCCCACCTTCAACCAAGGTCCACTTCAACTAATATCACATCATCAGGGAAGTTCAAATGGTTCCCTTCCAAGAACTTCATTTCAATGTTCCCTTCCTGTGGATTACTCAATGTAAATGCTCAACCTAGTGTTCATTTAATCCACCAGAGGCTACAGGAGCTTAAGAGAAATTCAGTTGTAAGTCACTCGCCGCCTAGTTCATTCAATGAATCAAAGGAAGAAACACAGAATGTAGACAGCAAAAAAGATGGAGAAAATCCACCAAAAGATGACCAAATGTTGTCAGAGGAAGTTCTTGGAGATCTTCAGGAGAAACCCCAGATAGACCTCCATGAGTTTCTTCAACAGATGGGTATACTTAAAGAAGAAAGAGAGTCAGAGAGAGCTGATAGCTCAGGAAGTTCATCAACAGTGCCTGAAGCTGTGTTGAGAGATGACAATGATCATCACTTGGGAGTGTTTTCTGACAATAGTGTTAACTGGGAGGCATTGATTGATATGCATGGAATTGCAGGTATTCAGGAATCAGAAGTCACTCAGCTTGAAGCATATGACCCAAATGATGATCTTACTTTCTCAACTTCCATTTGGAACTTTTAAGAAACTTGTTTTTTTAACAAAAAAGAGAACTAGGTTAGATATGGGTACTTAGCATATAAAGCCTAAGCAAGGGATCACAAGGTTTTGGTTATCCAACTACTCTCTAGTCCTGTTTATGTCTGCAGAATTTCAAATCTGTTAGCAGCAATGTAAGAGTAGGAAAGTAGCTAGAATAGAAGACTACTAGTGAAACAGTAGCTTATTTCAGTAGTCGTGACAGGAAATGGAGAAAATAATATCAGTCGGCAAGTATTGTTGTAACTTGACTAATTATTAGCAATTTAGGGAATTGTTAACTTCTAGCTTTCTTCTGTTACCTCCTCCTTATGCTTTGTTAACCCAATATAAATACAAGTTTGAATAATAAAATTTAAGCTCAAAATCATTTTGGCACAACCCATCCCAACCTGGTAGCCTGACCGACTAGCTTGTGGTAGGCCAAGCCAACCCCCTGACCCAAAATTAGAAAAATTAGAAAACTAAAAAATTAAAATAAAAAATTTGCTTTTATTTATTTTGTGATGTTCTATACTTTGTGATATCATCAACTCTTACTTTATTTTGTAATTTCTAATTTTTTTATTATATTAAGCTCTTTTTATTTAATGATCGTTATCAAGTTGCAACCTGTGAAAAACTAAAATAAAGGCCCAAAACCAAAAACAAGAGAATTTCAAAAAACTAAAAACATGGACCCATGGCTAGCCTTATTTGGCCCAAAACTCGTAGAAGGCTGAGTTAAACTAAAAAATTAGGCATTTATTTTCTGCATTTCCAGTATTGCATCATGCACCTCCCATTGCATTCCAGAAAGCTCATTCCGAAATGTAAACTTACATTCTAGAATGAACTTTTCAAAATACATGGGAGGTACAAGATGCAATAATGAGACTGCAAGATACAATATCCAAAAATTACTAGCAAACAATTAAAGGCCCAAAAACATGATGGCCCATCATGGTTCAACGTTTGACCCACAACAAGTGGGGTTTTACTTTATACACTATACAAATTTCTAATACACTATATATGAATAGTGTGCGGATGAAAATGCCCTTCATGATTTAAAGGTCCATAACCTTCATACGGATTGCCAAATCTGTAAGATAAGTTTTTTTATAAATAATATGGATTGAGCAATCTATATAGTCCATACCGATTGAGCCAATTTGTAAGTAAGTATTTTTTTTAAAAGTTAAAATATAATTTTCCAAGTAATTTAAAACAATGACGCATGTAAGACTCAAACATGTGACTTTAAGATTATTAACGCGACACTCCAATCAACTGAACTAATAAATCATTTATGCTAAAAAACAATTAATATTTATATATATAACACTAAATTTTTTAATATATATTTAATATACATATAAGTGATTTTGTTTTACGAAGTTTCAATTTTTATTTTTTATTATGATCGAAATCTCGTAAAACAAACCACTTTAATAGTTTAATCTTAAGCAAGGTTTTAAAAAATAGTCTGCGATGTGATTTCAGCTGTGATACTAAGGATTTTTTTTTCTCTCTCCACAATCGTAGTTGCATTTATCTGCAATTTGTCATTGTTAAAGATCACCCTAAAACTTATTGACAATCGGGGCCATAACTGCAATTTATTCATAATTTCTCACAAAATTAAGGATCACGACAAAACTATAACTAAAATTTTGCCCAATTTTAAAATTGTGCAAAAACTGTGGCCACAACTGCAATTTAAAACCTTCATCTTGGGCAATAATAATAGATACAAACAAACCATTTCCTCAGGGAAATCACTACAAATTCATTTTCATCCCAAAACTACATCAAGTTTCAACTTGCCTATTGAGGCATGGAAGATGGAAATAAGATATACTGATAGTGATAGCTTAAATACAAAGAAATCAAAGTAAAACAGATTCTTAGGTCGTTTAAAAAATCTTGCTTGTTCTGCTCTCAACCTGTATATCTTATTCAATATTCCATTAGACTTTATAGTCAGCAGAGACAGAAAGTGCATACTTAGACTTCAGGTACATTTCATGTCCAATATCATATTTACATGTGTACAGAGGAGTATATATTGGGACTTCGGGAAAGTTCAACCTGCCAAATGGATCTCAGTAGCTTGAGAGATTCGTCTCAGGCTCTTGGCCGAAGATACACTGGGTTAACCAAAAAAATATATATCATATTCATTTCGCAATATGGGAGATGAATGCAAATATGGAAATCAGAGAAGAGGGCATCCTTTGGCACGTACACCTGGAGCTGTGGGGCACTTGGCCAAAGGGCAGTGATCAGCATCAAGACCCCACCAGGTTGGACCAAAAATACCATTAGATTGGAGGGCAAAATAGAGTACTACACCCATGAAAGCAACTCCAGCATCTAAAGCAGCTGAAAGGATATAAGTATGCCTAGCCCACCATGCCTTGAACTTTCTATAAACATAGAAATTGAACAAGATTCCAACAATTCCCCATGTAATGTAATTCACAGATCTGAATGGTGGGATGTTGGATGCACCTGCAGTGATGATGGGAAAGTTGATGAGTTGAATCCACTTGTGGTTGGAGAATTTTTTAGAAAGAAACCACACTGGAACGGGTGCTAGTAGACCAATGAGGAAAAACCAATTCATCCCTGGATAAACACCATCCTTGGTGAACATTCTCTTTGGTCCTACTACTCCCCATATGATTGAAGCATTATAGAACACATCATCACCAGGGCATGTCCATGGACTACCCTTTGGCAACAACGCTTCGTCACAAATGTTCTCAATAGATGTGAGAAGCCACCAAGATGTGGCAAAGTGGACGGAAGAAGAAACAACTGTGCCTACCAGCTGCACTATGAACATAGACTTGGGAGGAATTTTCATATAGTGGCCTAATTTGAAGTCACCAAGAAAACTAAGTGCCTGTAACATGCTGACATGTCCATAAATCTTGAAGGCTACATTAGCAAGGGGCTTTCCTGGGTAAATGAATCCAATTATCAACTCCGCAATCACATTGAGTCCTGTTTGTATGTTTGTTGTGGCTTGAATAACCCCAATTGGCAAGGTGAAGACTGATGCAATTGTTAGAGAAAGTAAAATTCCCCACCATGGAAGTTGGAGTTGCTTGCCAAATCCTTCACAAGCAACTATGGCCATAACAACCATAAGAATCAAAATGGTGACAAACCACCATTCAGGGACTTGTTCATAGTTTCTCTTCATAATTCTTGTATGGACATCTCCGACTTGTTCTTTTAGTGCTCTCGTTGTCTTCCTCCACGTCTGAAGAATCATCTCTCCGTGGAAGAGGGCAACGTGCGAAATAGTGGCAGTTAAAGTTGCAAAGCTCAATCCATACTCAAATGCAAATGCGATACTAAGATAGATCTTGCTGTAATTGTTATAACTATTCAAATCAATGTCAAAAGTTTTGGGATTTAGAATCCTAGTAACATTATATGTTGCACCAGTAGAGTCAAACGTGTGAGAACTAATGAGGGGAAACTTTTTGGCATCATATAAATTGCTCCAATAAGCAAGGGGAATCAAAACATAGATATCCAGCACAAATCCAATCAACATGTTGATGATGGCAAAGCCAGGTATAGCTAAAGGGCTGCCTAAGAAGCCTGCAACGGTGTTCCAATCGAGGCCAAACGAGCCGATGCCAAGTCCATTCATGCCCGAACCAATCTGTTGAGCAGTGATGGAATCTTTCCAAATCAAGCAAACAACGGAGATAGTTGATATTGCTTGGAAAAAGTACCCTGGAATAGTGTAATAAGCAAAGCTCACTACAAAGGCTAGGAAAAAGAATTGCAGCCTAGTGTTTCCTCCTTTAGGCCTTTTTTCTTTTTCATGAAATGCCCTGAATAGAGACACCTGCACAAGGTTTTCAGGCCACCACATATAAGGGGAGTCAACAAGGAATCTTCTAAAAATCCCAGCCCATCCATACCCAAGCATCTGGGTTGATAGTGTTAACAAATAAGCTGCCACTGGATGGATGCTCCTATGATAGAAAGCCTTAACAATTGTGATGATGTTAATTGCAAAAACACGACTAGATCCGGAGGTAGCAAAGATGGTGATCAGCACATGTTCCTTCAAAGAGAATGGCCCCGGATTCAGCGAAAAAGACCAATTCGTGAACGGCACTTGGATTGGTTTGGTGGAAAGAGTTGCAGCCATGAGTTTTCCAAGTGGGAGGGTAATAATCTGTACCGAGACCGAAGAGATTTTCAAAGGGTTGGTTCTGTAGGCAAAGAATTGGTTTACAAAGGCAAGAAGTACACATGATGCCAACCCTAGAATCCATGTCCGGAATGTTAGTGCTGGCTGAGTAGGATCATCAGTAATTGGAACTGTTAGCCTTACTTGCTCTATGGGACAGTCATTGACTTTGAATTCATCTTCCTCAGCATCAACCTCTCTGACCCTCTCTTGAGACACTCCTGTGCTTGATACCTCCTCAGCTTCCTAACCAAGAAACAACAAATACCATAACCACTATTTCCAACCTATGAAATTTATCATCACTCTTCTAATTCAACATGAAAATCAAGTGTTATCATTATAAGACTATAGAGGAGAGAGGGAGAGTGAAAGTAGATACCTTTTCCAAATCAAGAAGAGGAGTGGTAACAGAAATGAATTGCTGCGAAGAGTTATTATTGGCCCCTATCTCCATTGTTGCTATTATGCCTATGTAAGGATTGCAGTTGCAGAACAAATAGAGAAACTTGAAACTTTGTAGTAAAATACAGCATGCCTTTACATGTTGGAATGGTTAT
This sequence comes from Glycine latifolia, assembly GCA_013407115.1. NCBI lineage: Eukaryota > Viridiplantae > Streptophyta > Magnoliopsida > Fabales > Fabaceae > Glycine > Glycine latifolia. The sequence continues at coordinate 23,273,900 of CM023943.1, forward strand.
GTTGTGCTCATTTCATTTTGAGCCATTTGTTGTGAGATTCATTCAAATCTTTATTTAACAACAACATGGATGATAAAATATCTGCGCATAGTGTATGTATGGGCTTGGAGATTTTATTACATGATTGGTTTGTGACTTCAAGCTAGTATGGCCTCCATGCCCGGCGGCATATCTGTAGTCTCTATCAAAATACTTTATCACGCCGGCCGCAATATCATAATAGACAGCAAAATTCATTTTTCAACTTAGTTCATTTTCATTTATCGGAAAATATTAGTGACTAATTTGTTAATTTTTATCAACGAAATATTCTAACCTGCTACCTCTTTCTTTTCCTTAATTCATATCTTCGTGATAAACATTTTGTTGAATGAAATGGAGGGGGGAAAAAAGTCAACATCGCTAATCAGCTAACGTTGCAAGAAAAGTAGGTTAGTGAATTTTTGGGTTTCTTTTAAAAGGAGATGGATTATCGCATTTTTCAAAAATTCTTAGTTAAAATGAGTTTGTTTTTTATGTGCGGTGGTTATGTAAAGACTAAAGACAATGAATTAAAAATTATGATTAAAAAAAGTTTACTCTGCCAAAAAGACAAACATCACCAGTGCACCTCTCTTTTTTTTTATAAAAAACAGTACCACCTAATCAAGGGTTTTGATTGGTTTTCCTGAAAATTATAAACTGAAGCACGGTGGGAAAACCGCATTATTAGGAATCTTTTTTCATTATTGTGTTATTTAGAAGTTATTATATTTTTTATAATTTAAAAATTCCTTATTTTCAATTATTTTTTAAAAATATTATCATGTCAAGATATTTATTTGATTTGTTCGAGATTTTATAATTCAATAATACAATTGGATTATAATTTGGTATATTATTCTGCCAAAAATTCAAAGAATTTGGCATATTATACCTTAAGTTAACGAAATGAATCGCAATAATTGTGATGGAATTCCTTCTCGTT
>CM023943.1:23274966-23320616 GCA_013407115.1 Glycine latifolia
CCCTCTCGTCCCCCCCCCCCCCCCCCCCCCCCCCCCCAAAAAAAATCCTATCAATACCAGTGATATGAAAAAGAGCGCTAAATTAATATTCAGGCACTTTTTGTCAAAAAAAATATTACTTGGGACACTTGATACTAGATGCTTAGCCTCCAGTGTTTGTTACATTCAGCAATCACTTAGACTTCGGTAAAGAAGAAATGAAGTAGAAAGGAAGAGAAAATTTTAAAAATTAGCGAGTCCTATGCCATTGTCATAGTACTTTAGTTTAAATATTATTTTTTCCATTTCCTTTCCTTTCCTTTCTTTTCACTCTACCAAACTAACCCTTTTCAAGTCGTGATGTCTTTAAAGAAAGCCAAAAATAATTTATCATTTCTCAACCAAACAAATGATAAGTGAGAATAAAGATTGCATAGAGCAACAAAACCATGTGCAACTTTGTAGATAGTTGAAAGCTGAAAGCATTTCGGTGGTGGTTACAAGTACAACATTATTTTCCGCTACATGAATACCACCACAACAAGGGCAGATGTTATCATCATACATCTAGTTCATACTCATCATTCCGACAAGTATTGCAAAACTAGACTGCGAACACCTTGTATCAAATTTATATATAAAAAAAAACCCAAAAAAATGCCAATGATGTCGGCTGACAACATAATACATCATGTAGCTCATCCTCACAAGTCACTACAAATGTGTTCATATCCTAAAAAAACTGAAAGTTAACGGGAATAGACACCTCTACCGCAAAAAGCCTCAACTTACCTACAGAGGCATCCAGATCCTCCAATATGAACTCATTTGTATATGAGAGCATCACGTCCAGGCCCAATACCAATGTAGTGAATAGGGACCCCGACAAGTTCTTCTATCCTTTCCACATACAGCCTTGCAGCTTTTGGAAGGTCAGAATAGTTTCTGATGGAAGATATATCAGATTTCCATCCAGGAAGTACTTCATATTCCACCTAAAACATGAAAACAAATAACCATAAGAGAATGCAATGCAAATTCACAAAAATTAAGGACCTTTACCTTCCTTGAAAAACCTGTTACTTCACATTTTGGTTTATATTAGTCATATATCAAATAGAAGCATTTGGTTATGTGATCCAGAATTAGTGTGAAGGTGGGGGAATAATGGTGTGGATGGTAAAGAGAGAAATGTTACCTTCAGTTGCTCAAGAAGACGGAGATCTGAAGGGAATGATTTGATAGGGGTGCCATCAGCAAGTTTGTAAGACACGCCTAACTGTATTTCTTCAAGATCTGATAAAACATCCAGCTTGGTAAGATTCAAAGATGAGAAACCGTTGATCTGACAAGAGTATTTCAGTGCCACTAAATCGAGCCAGCCACACCGTCGAGGACGGCCAGTAGTTGTGCCAAACTCTTGCCCAGCAAATCTGAGGAGGTCACCTCCTGAACCCAAAATTTCAGTTGGAAAAGGACCAGAACCAACTCTTGTAGTGTATGCCTTCACCTGCACAGCCAAAATAAAATCCATAAACCATTCTTCATGTGTTAATTATGCTTAATTTTTTGACATTATATTTATTTAAATACAAAAAAACCGAAACAACTTGAAGTTCCTGAGCCAAGAGTTTGGCAGTAAGGAACAATTACTGATAAGAAACACAGACTTCTTTTTGGGTAAGACAGTTGAGACAAAATACAAAAGATTACCAACAACTCCAATAAACAATTAAAAAAAAAAAGATCAATATCCACGTACCACTCCTATTAAATCACCAAGTACCCTTGGAGCAATACCAAGACCAGTGCATATCCCACCGGCTGATGGGCTAGAAGAAGTAACAAAGGGATAAGTTCCAAAATCAATGTCCAACATGGTAGCTTGTCCTCCTTCAACCAAAATCTTCTTCTTTTGTTCTATGGCATCATTCATGACAAGCACAGTATCAGCAATAAAGGGCTCCAACCTCTCGGCATACCTTTTGTATTTTTCAACTTCTTCCCTGAGCACATCTGGGCCATAGTTAAAATCTTTGAACCTCAATGCTGCATCTGACAATATAAGATCAAGCTTCTGAGGGAATGTATCCATGTGCCTCAAATCACCCACTCGGAGGCCATTACGGTTAACCTTGCTGGAGTAGCAGGGTCCAATGCCTCTCTTTGTGGTGCCAATGAAAGATTTAGCAAGCTCTGCTTCTCTTAGCCCATCCACCACTTGGTGGAAATCAAACAACAGATGAGCACGATCAGATATCAATATCCTTCCTTTGCAAGAGACCCCGTTTGATTCAAGACCATCAATCTCCTTAAACAACCCCGGCAGGTGCACCACAACTCCATTCCCAATAACACACAGAGTATCCTCATTGAGAATACCAGAAGGAACAAGATGAAGAGCGAACTTTTTCCCTTCTCCATTGTAAATAGTATGCCCAGCATTAGCTCCACCCTGAGAACACAAAATAATCACATATTATCAGCGCAAAATAACAATTTGAAAAACCAAACATATCCACAAAACCAAGTAAAGCCAATCTCAATACACCAAAATAATTCCTAGAATAAATAGCATGGCTATCTGAAATTACAAAAATGTCGTTATAGCCCTTGAAATTATCAAGGGTCAATCATTTTTAAGAGAAAACACTCTCTAATGGACTCTGTCAAAATTCATTTGAAACTATAAAATCATGTGTAGTACTCATTAAATAAGAAGCCAGACCCAAAAATTTCATGATTTCCAATAAATAAATTCCAACCAAGAGTTAAAAAAGAATGTGTTAAGAGAGTATTGCTAACATTTCTCTCATTTTAAACATTATTTTTGTAACATCATGAACTGAAAAGTCAAAGTGCCAAACCACCACCCTTTGGTAACATGGAAGAGCTAAAATAAACAGTTATTTGATAATGACAAAGACAAAAAATGACATCTCTATAATTTCAGGGATAAAATTGACAGGCCACCCAATTCCAGGTTCAATTTATTGTACTTCTCACAATAAATTAAAATATCGAAAACCTTAATAGAAAATACACTGATTCAGTTAAACCATAGAGCAATCAACCCTAACACAACACACTGCCACCAAAACACACACACACACACACACACACATTAATTCAATCAACTATCCGAACGACCCACGATTTGGAAAAAAGGGAAAAGACGCGAAGGGTGAAAAAGAAGAGAACTTTGGCAGAACCTGGCAGCGAGCAACGATTTCGAAGTGTTGGGCCAATACGTCGACGAGCTTCCCTTTGCCCTCGTCGCCCCACTGGCAGCCGAGCACGCCGGAGACCTGGCTCAGCGCGCCGATGCGACCGCCGGAGGTGTCGCCGGCGGCGAGCTTGGTGGGGGGAGGCGCGACGGGATTCACGGAGCACACGACGACGTTTCGAGTGGTGGGGCGAACTTGGCGGAGGGAGATGCTGCGCTGAGGGTTGCATATTGCGTGAGAATCAAGGGTCAGTGATGAGATGCTGCTCATTGTGAATGTGAATGTGAAACACACGCACGATAAACAGAGACAAGAGAGTGAAAAACACAAACACAACAAGGGCACAAAGGCTGCGTTGTGTTGTGTATTTAATACTTCAATCAGGCCAACTTTATTTTATTTTTGACAAAGATACTTCAAGTCTTGGATTTTACGACGAGCAATAAGTAAGATATGATTCGTATAACAAGAAAAATTAAGTCATATAATAAAATTAAATGGGGAATGAGATGTATCAGATTAAGATTTTAAAGGATTTTAAAAATCATTAAATATTTATTTAATATTTTTAAATAATATAAATAAATTTTGTGATATTTGATTAAAATTATTAAAAAATTTAAGAAATATAACAAAATTCAATGATATTTAATTAAAATATTAACATTTTTACAACTTAAAAATTATAGAAAAATTCATGCGATTTATAGATTTTTTATTAAATTATATATTTTTCATATTTATATGTATTGTTTTTACAAAAACTATAGAATTTAGTTTTCAATAATAATAATCAGTAGTATATTAAATATAATTACATTAAAAATAAAGAAGGTGATTATTTATATTTTTAATTGAGCAGTGTTACATACACAAATTAATTTATAATTTTGAGGCATATATATTTTAATTTATTATATTTTTATAAAAAATATTAAATAATACACAAATGGACATACATAAATTAGTCCTAATATTTTTAGTACTAATTTGTGTAGACATATACTTTAAAAACGAGTATATTATTGTTGCATGTGAAATTATTATTTGAACATCTTTATTTAAACCACAAGAAAGAAAGATGACAAATTTAAAATTTATTATAAGAAAGATTATATTTCAAATGTGTTAGTATAAATAAACTAATAAAGAAAAGTGATAAAAATTAAACTTGTTCTTATAAATAAAATAATAAATACAAATATTTGTGGGTTACCTATGTGTTAGTATAAATAATTTCAAATGTATGAAATAATTCTTGTTATTCGAAATTTATTTAATTAATATTGGAAAAAGTTAGAGTGTGCAGGATTTGTTTGTAGATATTAGGGAAAAAAATTATTCTATATTAATATTTGAATTTGGATTTTTTTTTAAAAAATTTTGTGTATGATATATGAAAAAGTTAATTTGATATTGAAAATTACTTAATAAATAAACAACAACATATGGCATACTAGCCGTTAATTTTGAAAATTTATTATTTTAAAGTAATTTAAAAAATAATACATGGCATGCTTTTCATTAGAGTAAGATATTTAAAAGGGAAAATCAAATATGTTGCTTACAATTTAGATATAAATTAAAGGATTAAATATTTATTTCCTACAAATTAGTTTTTTTTTCATTTTTGTTCTTATAAATTTATTTTTTTCATTTTAGTCCTTACAAAATATTTTTTGTTGTTCATCCTTAAAACATTCTAGATAATATTTTTTTCACTGCTCAAAATATTTTTGTACTGTTTAAAGCATTATCGTAAGTATTTAAGAATAAAAAATAAAACAAATACATTTTGTAAGGACAAAAAAAATTGTAAGAATGAAAATTAAAAAATGTTAAAAAATATATTTAAGCCTAACTTAAAAAATAACATTGATTACTATATACCTAAATTCTAAACGCTGATTGAAAAAAATATAAATTCTAAGTGACATTAAAAAGAAGAATAAAAAAATTCCTAAGATAAAAAAGTATTTGAAGAAAAAAATAACAAATATAATAGATGAAGAAGAAGATAAATACAATAAAAATGAAGACGAAAAAGCACATAAATAAATGTGAGAGCAAGGAAGAGACTAACGTTTTATTTCATACATGAAAATATTTATGATAATTTTAAGAATATCCTACTCAAACATTTCAGCAAAAGCATATCAATTTTTTTACTAATCTTATAAAAATGATAATTGAGATAAACTCTCAAAGTACTTTGCACAAATCACGTTACTAGGCAATTTTTTTGTATCTATTATCGATAAAGGAATGTTGTTAATAAGTAAACAATATAAAATAAACTAAATAAAAAAGAATATCCAAATAAATTATAAAAAATAGCATATCAAGAAATATAAGTTAGAGAGATAGAGTTGTACTTTTGTAATCCAATTTTTTTTATCTTCAACAAAAAATAATTTGTTGAACTTTATATTCTCATGACATCTTCGGTCCAATTTAATTTAAATATTTCATGTAGAAGTACACTATACAAAGAACAGAGGACTACACCTGCTAGTTGTCTCTAAATCCCAGTGGAGGAACATAGAAAAAATGAGGGAGAAAAAAAATAAGTCAATTATATGCTCTAAATATTAAAGTTTTCAAACATATATTACTATCTGAAATGATCAAAATAACAAATCAAATAATCTCGAAACAAAATACATAAAGTAATAGAAATTGAATATATAAAGGCAAATAAAAATAAAATGATATTAAAAAATTAAATTAAACGAAGTCAAGGAGTCGTAGATTTACATGAATTTGAGAAGAAACCTATAAAAACCAATAATACTTAAAACGGGAGGTGTGCTGTGTGTTGACCGGAGGCGGATACAAAATAATGACTTTGATTAATCAACATCATGTGAAGCGCATGTTTGTTGACGTACGTTGTTGTGTGTTGATTTGAACAGTACGTGAGTTGCCTGAAGAAAAAGGAAGGCGAGAAAAGGAGAAATAAATGTAGTACAGGAACCCAACGAGATGAGGTGAACGGTAGTGTTATTAAAACCCTCATTATTCATTTTGAATTTTAAATAGTACGTTTCAATTAAACAATTTTTAGTCACTAAAAATTGTAATTTTAATTTCAAAATAAATATTAACAATTTTAAAATTATCACAAATGATATTTTTAAAAAGTGAATGATCACTTTACCAATTAATAGAAAAATTCTAATGAAGATGATAAAAAAAAATTCAAATATCAAGGAACAAAACACATAAAAAATTATAAAAAAATTATCAGAGATTAAAAATGAAATTTGAATATATAACAAGAAATACTAATATATTTAAACTCAATAAAAATAGTAAGTGATAATTTAACTTTTTAATGTAGTATTAGTTATTTTTTGTTTGATACCCATAATAATGATGATGGCATTAGAAATTATAAATGAATTAACAATGAGAAAATTAATTTTGCAAATTTACTTCTTCCGGTCTTTAATATAAGACACCATTTATAAATGATTGATGGTCTTTTTTATAAAGTACTATCTGCATCTCATAATAATTGTAGTGTAAAAAAAATATCAAATAATTATCATTTTACTTTTTTAATATGAAATATTTCACTTATATCTCTAATAATATTAATAAAAGACAACAAAATATAAAAATAAATTAAAAACATCTAAAATAAAATGGTCTAAATTATTAAATATATTATTTTCAAATATTTACTTTAACATTTAAAAAATAAAAATGAAACATGTTATTTCTTAGTTAGTGTTAAACTAAATTAAAATAAATAACACTAAAACAAAATATTCATAAGATCTAAGTCAATTAGTTGAATAGAATGAATGAGTTATGGTTATAAATCTTTCGAAACTAGTGAGTTTTAACCTAGGTGAGATTATTATAAAAAAAACTAAAAAGAAAATAACGTACGCACCAAGGAAAAAGTACCATGGCTGGTTAAAATAGTAAAAGTCAACTCACTAAATTCAAAATTCATAATCTTACGTATAAAAAAATATAAAATTTTGTCGATGTTATTGAAGATATTTTCTAATTCAATCTCTATTAAAAATGATTCTTTTTTTAGAGGAAAAATAGTGATAGTTGAGAAAATGATGTTTTACTAATTGAAATATATAATTAATTAAAAAAGGATCTTTCAAATGAGTGTCTTAAAAGAATTGGATAAAAATTAATGAATAGAAGAGAGATAAAGGGTGTATCACATAAGAATGACTATTTATATGAGAATGAGAGTGATTAATCTCATTTAGTGTTGTGAAAATTAGTCCAACTAGCACTCAGTAGTATAATTGGGCCAGTTCGGTTATTGGATCAGTCGTGCATCTGGTCCGGGATGATCCGGCTAGATCTGATCGATTTTGCTGTGACTCGGTAACCTAATCGATTTTTGAAACTCGTTCTCACACTTCCACGCTCTCACACAGCTGTCACTGCCACCGCCAACCAAAACAAAAACTAGAAAGATAGAAGGAAGAGGCGCAACAGGAAGAGGAAGAGGAAAAACATTGTAGCTTGTGTAGCAGACTAGTAGGAAGAGGCATAGCACGACAGCAAGAAGAGGCACAACACGGTAGCAGGAAGAGAGACATATATATATATATATATATATAGTGGTGATTAGAATTTTTGCTTATTTGGGTCTAATCTGACCAGATCTACGATTTTACTTCCTGTGCTCCTTTTATTGCTTTCTGCAGTTTTCATTTTGCATTTCGAAATGAGCTTCTTGGCTCATTTTGTTTATTAAAGTCTAGACTTATTTTTTTATTTTAGATTTTTTAGTATGTAATTACGGATGAACTTTTCTTAATCAAATAATATTAATTATATAAATATATATAATATAATTTTGAATTTTTTAATATAAACCGAATCAAACCAAACTAATTCCTAGTCCACCGATTGGACCACTAACCAACTACCTCGACCAAGTCAATGACCAAACCCATTTTTGTAACATTGATCTCAATATTTAGATTAAAATATTTTAAATTTAAATTTAAATTTTATTTAATTATAAAATGTCTAAAAGATTTATCAAAAAAATTAAATATCTTAAAAATTTTAATTTATATTCTTTATAAAAATAATAATTTATGTCAAAATCGTTATCATAACCACCGTCACCAATGTAATCACCATCATCTCATGTACTTAATACTTGAATTCCAAAAAATAATAATATATAAATAGGGTACAATTTATTTCACTCCTATTATTTTAATTTGATCAAATTACATCAATTACAAAACTAGACTAATTCATCAAAATACACTGAATAAAAGTTTAAATAGATTAATAAAATAAATTAAAGTTTATCGAAATTATGTGAGAAAAATTATAAAAAAAAAAGTGTGTGGATCGATTTTAAAATATTCCGTAGTCAAATTCGATAGTAAAAATTCTATTAATTTGTTTTTCTAATAGCATTTTTTATTTTGATCAAACTAATCTTTTAACATTCATGAATATCTTTGTTGTTGAGTATTGAATAATTAAAAAAAATGTTATATTAAATATCTAAATCATTTGAAGTGAAAAATGTTTTCTATATATGTATAAAAATAATTAAAAATACAAAATCAATTTCAAATATTTTTTTTACTTTACACTTTATTTAATTTTGCCTAAATTTTAAATACACGTGCAGGGCACACCATCTTTTTCTTTTCGAACAAAGCAAAGTTATTTCATTTCATAAGAGAACCACAGTATGATTAGGAATTTGCTCAAATTCATGGATGTTAAAATACAACCTAGAAGTCTTTACTAAAGAGTGAGTCACTTGATTTGCTTGCTTCCGTACAAAACTCACCTTTGAGTTTGGAATGAGACTTAAAAGATTCTTGCACATTTGGTAATAAGAAAATGAAATTTAGGGCTGCCTTTTTCTGTTGAGCACAGAATCGTCTACGACATTTTTGCAATCCACTTCAAAGTTTATGTTACTCAAATGTAAACGTTGAACCCATTGGAGCGCCTGAACTAAACCTTCAGCTTCAGCTTCCCTAGGACTCGAGATTCCAGTTGAGTACCTTGTCATTGCTGTGATAAATCTCCCATGATGATCCCAGACACAAGCACCCATTCCATGACAGTTTTGTTGTTGAAACAAAGCCGCGTCGATGGTTTCTGCCATTGGATATGTTGCAGTTGTGGATGGTTATGGTGTTGGTTCTTCGAATGCCGTGCATGAGTCCAGTCATTGAGATATTGCATGGTCAAGGAGAAAGATATTTGAGGTTGTGTTTCAATCCCTTCACAAAGCTTATCATTCTTGCACGCACCTCCAAATGCTCCATAGAGTCATAGCAAAAACACGTTTTATCTCCATAGTTGCAGAACCAAGAATTCGAAAAAATTAGTTCATTAGTACACTCAACATTCTGGAAATGAGATTCTATCATAGTCCAAAGTCTAGCTACTTCCCACATGGCTTTTGCTTGTGCACAACCAAATAAAAGATGCCACGCATTTTCGTGATTATCAGAACAAAAACACATAAGCTAGGACAAGACACACCTTTGGTTTGTAATCTTTTTCTAGTAGGAAGACAATTTCGCAGAATTCGCCAAATGAAATGCTTTTTCTTTGGTGGAACTCGTAAATCCTAGATGAGGGACCAATCACCTTGCACCTTCAAAAATTCATTGTTGATCATTTTTTTCATGAGGTGGTGGTAAGCGGATTTCACGGTGTAATCTCCTTGAGCATTTAGTCTCCAAATGATTTTATCAATACCTGTGGCATTTGTTAGTGGCAGCGAAAAAATGTTTTGGACATCCAAGTGATTCAGAAGTTGGTGCATAATGTCCAAATTCCAGCAACTAGGAGCATGATTAAGAAGAGAACTTACGGTAAGATGTTCCAATCCGTTGGGTGGTGGTGTTGTCACAAGAGGAGTTTGTGTTGATCACACCCAAGGTTGCTTCCAAATGTTGATTCGGGTTCCATGACCAAGTCTCCATCTAATTCCATCTTTAACCAGAGCCTGTGAAGTATGGATGATACGTCATGTGTAACTTGAATTATGCCCTAGGTTGGCCTCCAAGAATCATCGATTGGAAAAGTATTTAGCTATGAGCATTTTTGTCACCATAGCATCGGGGTTGGCAGTGAGCTTCCAACCTTGCTTCCCTAGCATGGCTAAGTTGAAACCATGAATATGTCTGAACCCCAATCCTCCAAACTCCTTCCTCATTGTTAGTTTCTCTCAGCTAAAGTCAATTTATCCCCCTTAAACATGTTCCTTTTGATCCCAACCAGAAAGAATTCATCATATTTTCATGTCTTATTTCAATGATCAGGGCAAAAGGTAGACACTAATAATACTATAGGAGGGGATACATTATGCACAAGATTTTATTAATATCTCCTTCCCAGCCTTGGATAAATGCTTGTCTAACCAGTGGTTGATGCACTTTCAAATTTTGTCTTTCAGGAAACCAAAGACTTATTTCTTCTTCCTTCCAATGATAGATGGGAGCCCCAAGTAGTTGCATGTTCCGATTGTTGATGATACACCCAGAGAGGTCATGACCCGCTGTCTCAAAGATTGATTGGTGTTGGTACTGAAAAAGACCTCTAATTTGTCCAAGTTGATTACTTGACTAGATGCTCGTCCATATGTGTCTAAGATGGTGTTAAGACAATTTGTTTCCTTGTGTGTTGTCTTGCAAAATGAAAAACATTCATTAGCAAATACGAGGTGTGAGAGGATAGGAGCCCCTCTACACACCTTAACACCATGAATCTCTACTTTTATCTCAGCATATTTTAGTAAGGAAGTGAGTCCCTCAGTAAAGAATGAACATGTAGCTAGGGTGACACATCTATCTAAGTCATCTCCTTGGAGACATAGGTCCTACAAAATTCCGATTCTTATAGAATAATTCATTGTTTCCAAACACATTTTCATTCATCCTATCCATTTATCATGAATCATGTTAGACATCACCCTCAAGAGATAACTCCATTGAACTCTATCAAAAGCTTTACTAATGTCAACTTTTAAGGTCATTTCCCCAATCTTTCATTTCCTTTTGCACTTCATATGGTGAATGGATCTATCCTTAACAAAGATTGATTGTTCCAGCGAGTTGCATTTTTGAAGGAGTGGTTTAAGACGGTCAACCAGGGTTTTTGAAACAATTTTGTAGAGGACATTGCAGAGGGATCTTTCATAGTTTTGGGGTTATTGATTTTGGGAATTAGGACAATAGATGTTTGGTTATCTGAGGGGAAAACATCATTTTCAAACCTTGTAATTGCTGCCAAAAAAATTTATGACCACACAAATCCCATATATATTTTTTTTGAAAAAAGCAGGATTGAGGTCATCTGGTGCAGGTGATTTATTAGAGTCCATCTGGAAAAAAACAATTTTTAATTCACCAACGATAAAAAGGTTGAAGTAAGGAAAAAATATCATCAAAGGAGAGGTAGTTTATATTAAATATTTATTTACGAAATCGTACCTATTAGTATTGAATTTATTTCTTCTAAAAAATATTGAATTTTTTTAATACACTTTATTTAATTAAAACATAAAGCGACAAAAGAAGGAGTTGGAGATAATGACAATTATCAATATGTATTAGCACTCATCCATTAGGTTGTGAGAAATTAGGCAAGATTTTATTGAATGTTTTGCATTATAAAGAAAAAAAGTCATTATACATCTAAGGTTATCTTTAACAAGTCATTTTAACTAATTTTTAATTTTTTTTACTAGTTAAAAAATTTGTTTAATTATTCGATAAATAAACTTTTTAAGTAATGTCTAGCATTTTTTTACTAGTTTTTAGCGGTTTTTTTAACGGTTACTTCAAGTAACATTTTTAAATCACTAGCTTATAACTTCTAGTTTTTTTTATATTTTATTCTTTTTTTAATTCTTACAATATTTATTCAATTTTCTTATTATCATTTTTAAATGTTATTTTACATTTTTCAACTACTTCAACCACTAGTTTTATCAAATACTTATTATGATTTAATAAGCTAACATAAAACTTTTATCTATCAATTATCAACTAGTTTTTCAATGTTTATCTAGCTTTTTAACTTCCAACTGATTTTTCAACTAATTCTTTCAAATATAACATAACTTGATTTGTTGACAGGTTACAAATTTCCTTCTTTACTTTTACATTAAAAATTAAAGAATTTAATAATTATGTACACTATCAATTATTTTTTAATATAATTTATCATATATAATAATTAGTCATTAAATGACTGTCAATTTATAATCTATATTTTCTATCAAATATCCAGAGTGCCAATGGTATCAAGGAAACAAAAGGTGAGCAAGGGGAAATAAGTTTATGATTCTCTCTATTAAAATAAAACAAACTAAGTCTTTTAATTTCTTTGGTACAATAGCCTGGAAAATAAGCTTGAAATGAGGACTTTAATGTTGGAAATGATTAGATAGTCTTGAACTGCTATTTTTTTTATTCACGAAATCAAATATTAGAAAATTTATAAATAATAATTCACACATTTTATTCAATTAATTAAACTAAATCTTCTTAATTTTAAGACTATCATCTATTTAAGTCGCAACTAATATTTATATAACACATTTAAATTTAACAATTTATGAAAAAATATTAATAATATTTAATTATATATCATGTAAACATAAATAAGGATCATTATAATCTCAAATTACTTAATAATTTATTTATTAACACACTTTTTATATATATATATATATATATATATATATATATATATATATATATTAAATAAAAAGTCATTTGTGCACCAAGTTCTACAAATGAAAGAAAAGGGGAGCTTTTGGCCATGTTTTCCTCCGATCAATAATCTTCACAGTAATCAAGCTCATCATTTGAAACTACTTAGCAGACACTGATCAGGTAATCCAAACTTTTTCTTAAGGTCAACTTGGTGCCTCCTCCAAGGGTCATTATGCAACTTGTAATGCAAAATCTTGTTTTATGAAATAATAAAAAGATCAAATGGTAAAACACATATTAATACAACAATATATTGCGCCAAATATATTATAGTTGTGGCAAAGAAAGTAAAAGTACCTGTATTAAAGTGGTGAAGACATCATCCTCAATCAATTTTAAGAATTCAACAGCCCAATCGTTAACATGTCCAAAAGCAGTTTTTTGTCGTTGAGCTTCAAGCAAAACAGCATCACGATACAAAAATCTTTGCCAGATTTTCTGAACATTTGCGAGCTTGAATTTGATTTCTGTATCATTGATTCCCTAAAGGAAGCAACAAACCACTAAGTGGACTCAACCAATCTTTTCTAGGATGAAAATTACATGTAAAATCAACATCAACATCAACAACATTTTTAACTCAAATTAATTAAAATCGATGATAGATAAACTCAATAATAAATAAAAAATAAGACAAAAAAAAAGAAGAAAAAAATAAATAAGATAAAAGAAAGGAAAGAAAAAAAGTAGTTAAAATAAAAAATGGTAAAAGAAGAAAGGGATAAATGAAGAGAAAAAAAATGAAAAATATCTTAGTTTAATTTGTAATAAGATTAAATTAATCATATGGTCCCTAAATTATTTTAGAATTTTCAAGCGGGTTCATAAACTAAAAAAAGTAAGTCTGGCTTAAAAATGCTTAAAAAATGACAATTTATGATGATTTTAAAAATATTAGGGACTCAATGAAAAATTACATGATAAAGCCTAAAAATAATAGTTTAGAAACCTACTTGAAAATTTCCAAATATTTTAGAGACCAAGTGAGTAATTTAATCTTGTATTAACGCTAACATATACCAAAAAAATGTTATGTAGAAAACAAGTACCCGAAGAATCTTAATCAAGTTTGGAATTTCTTCTTCAGGTATTCTAACAACAAAGCTGTCATAGTTGAGCACATTCTCGTATGGTAGGAAAATGCCATCCTACAAAACACGAAAATAAAATGGAGAAAAACAAGTTGAAATTAATGACATGATTAATATTTAAGTGATTCATTTGAAAATAGAAGATCATAATTAATTTACTACCTGAATGATCACAGGAATGCATCCTTGCAAAACACTGTCTTCCATGCGTCCACTCCAACCATCTCCAGGCAAAACACCACAGAAAACAGAACTTGCTAGTTCCACTTCATAGTTTTCAGAACGCTCTGCGGTCACAACGACGTCTTTGGCACGCTGTTTCCCAAGTTTTCCTTCCTTGTTTGGGTTTGATCCAAACTCTTCTGCAAGCTTCTGTCTGATACCCATGCTATATCTGCATGCATCATTTCCAAAATCTTCAAACTTGGTCTTCCACAAAATTACAAATAGGTCATAGCTAGAAGCAGGTAATGCTTACCAACAAAAACAATCTATATAACTATGTTTGTTAAAATCAAACGTGAGATGAGAAATTAAATTTCAGACAAAACAACAAGATGTCAAGTTTACCAAGTATAGGCAACATGAACATGCTGTGATCACACAATTTGCACCATACAGTACTAATAGCTACCGAGTAAATGTTCAATTTAGTACCCGAAATTGTTACTATTGCTATGACTTTAGTCAGTCCCTAGAATCAACAAAATTCAAAAAAGCCCCCAAAACTGTTATCTATCACTTATTCTAGCTCAAAGCCACGCATGACGTGTGACTTAAGTAATAATATTAACAAATATTTAAGAATCAAAACGGCAGTAAGTTACTAAATTTAAGGACTTAGATGAATTGATTACAGTTTCAAGGATTTCGTTTTTAATTTTGTTAAATCTAAGGACTAATAGCATGTTTGTTTTTCCATTCTGGACTCCTCAAACCCACATTCAACCAAAAGCAAGAAATTCTTGTTTCTCATAAAACAATGCTTTGGAACGTGTACCAACTGCATACAACGCGTATTTAAACATTCCCTAAAGTGATACCAAAATAATTTCAAGGTCTAAGTTAGTTCGTTTACTTAGTGGCTTAGCTATCTTCTAAAAAATCCTAAAACAGTTGGATAGTACACTTACGATTCTTCACGTATTCTTCCAATAGGGTAAGCTGGTCCTAAATTACCATTGAAGTAGAACAGTGTCTTCCGCTTCTCAAGGGGCCTGACAACAAATAATAACATGTTTGCATTGTTTAATTTCATAAACTTAACTAGTAATAAGTCTTCTTTTTTTTTTTTTTTTTGGCAAATTTTACCAAGCCCAAAGTTTTGACGATAACGCATGAACATTAGGCACTTTCCAAGCAGGAATCACAAGATCTTTTTCAGGGTCAAAACATGGATGAAAACCTCTTCTATCAGAAGGAATACCATCCCAGTTGTCAGGCCAATAGGCTGTAGTTGAATGATTATGCTTTGTGTTTGTGTTTCCCCAGTGAACTAACATCATGCTGCTCCATATCTCCTTAGGGGCAGAGCAAGCACCTTCATCCCATGAAAAAAACTGCCTTCACAATTCACATGCAAAAGTCACATCATTAGCACATGCTTCTCACCACTAAATACTGTTTAGCTTTGCTTCCTTAAACCAAATTCAATTTGGGGAAAACAAACTGTTACACATACCCAGATGTGGTCCCTTCCTGATGAGCGGTTCCAATAAGGATATTGCTCAACGATGTGATTGTAAGCATTCTTATAAAAGTCCAGAGCGAAAAAGGTCCTCAACCCATAATGGTTCTGAATGTTAATACAAGAAAATATAGAAAAAAGTTAGTAGTAAATAATGGAAATTATAAGCATAACAAATATATCAACCCAAAAGTGCATAACAAGGTATAAGCATTGCTGATAGTAAGAATTAGTGAACCATAACTGACGGTACTTTTATTTTTCTTCCATCCTTTAGAGTATAAGATGAAGCTCCTAATAGAGGAAAACAAAGATTGCATACATGCATATTTCATTTTAGTATTACTACTCTTGTACATCAATTTGAACCAAATTCATCTACATCTTAACATTGATGTTGGGATAGTGACTATACTGTGATCCAAATAAGCACAGATGCTCAGATTTTGAAAGCTCTAAAAGCCCGACTAACATGAAAACTTGCATAACCATGAATGAACACTTGTGCAGTTTGGCTTATACATACATGCCACATGCAGTAGGATTATTATTCTTTAAAGAGTAGAGTGAATTTTTTACAAAGTAAATTGTGAAATTGAAAACCGTAAATGAAAAAAAATTAATAGTTTCAATTTGTATAATATTCAAGCACCTGTATAACAAATGGTAGATTTCTCATCTAGGATTACCATTATGTACTTTATAACCTACAGGATGCAGGATCCAAATCCGATGTAGTAATATACAACCTATAGATTCTGGTAAACAGAAGTGACAGTTGATGAAAATATACCTGCGTACTCAAATGAGGAACATGATCAGCACGAGTTATAAGACATGAATCAAGAACTGGAACAAAGAAAAAATCTGCCTCGTTGCCATTCAGAGTTCGATGAGGACTAGCTAAGATACTCTCATAAAGTGCTATCTGCAGACAAGCAACATCATAGGATAAATATATTGCCAACCATTTTAAATTTGACCAACTGAAATATTATGTTTCTATCTCAAATTCACGAAGTACCTGGGCACCATAAAGTTCAGCTGTCCATATCGTTGCATTATAGACATCATAGAATCTATTTACACAGTTTTCCTTAAAATGGCGCCCCTATAACAGCCAAAAAGAAAAGGAAAAAGAGAATTGAAACGGAAAAAAATCACTAGATTGCTTTTAGGATATAACCATGAGTGACTTTCATATCATGATCATCCTTACCTCAAGGAGCAGGCTGTTAAACACTGGAGGCAAATCATAAACATATATAAGAGGCCTTTTCTTAGCCACCACAGCATTAACATTAATAACTTTTTCATCAAAATGCTGATTGTCAGCAACATCAATCTGAGCAGGACGAAGCCAATTAGGCCATTCCCATACGGAAGACATGACAGAAGGAGTGCTACAATCTACTCCATACCAGCCATTGTCACACTGAAAAAGACATCAGATTCAGTTTGTTTATTTACTTAAATTGCATGTAAGCAAATAGAATGTATATGGCACGAAATGTGAGACAATGAGAGTGATCTCATTTATCATACTCTCTGTTAATGATGAGAAACTTCATGAAAATAATAAGTGGTTGACAAAGAGAAAATGCAGACACCAACGGTAGCTGCCATGTTAATAATTTAATAAACAAAAGAGTCACCTGACAAAATCCACCCCGACAATGGCCATGTCCAGAGCACTGATTAATGCAAGTAGATTGCACAGACACTTCACAAAACCAACCCTCGAGACCATCATACTTGCATTCACATTCGTATTTGAATTGCACCTTGCCAGCATATGCTTCATCAGGGTCCACATTGCACCAACCTGATTTGTTACCATTGGTTGTGAAC
Source organism: Glycine latifolia (assembly GCA_013407115.1). Classification (NCBI taxonomy): domain Eukaryota; kingdom Viridiplantae; phylum Streptophyta; class Magnoliopsida; order Fabales; family Fabaceae; genus Glycine; species Glycine latifolia. The sequence goes on from CM023943.1 coordinate 23,292,563, forward strand.
ACATCTTGGTCTAATTTTGTCCAATCCACCACCATGGGACCATCAGGCTCAGAAGATGCACTGAAACAGATGAACATTGCAAAGAATTATATGACATAAAGGGTATTGGTAGAAGATTTGTAAATTAAAGTCAATGGTAGGAGTTTGAATCCTACTTACTTAAGTTGAAAGCCACATGACAGTGGCAATGGTCGATTTGGATATTTTGTGCCTTCCCCACAGAAGCACATGGCTCTTGTTTTGTCACAAGTGGCAGGGCATATTGAGGGAACCCATTTCCCAAATGGAGCTTCTGGTGAAGCTTGATAGTTGCATTCCAATTGCAATTGCTCAGTGCATCCATCTCCTGTTACATCAGTAATTATTTTCCCAAAATTATTATTATTATTATTATGCTTTTGCATTCCAGATAATAAGTATGCTTTGGTGCAATCATCAAAATGAGAAAGACACAAACTGGCAAAAATAAGGGTTAATATGTTGGATGATTTTTTAAGTCTTCAATAAGATTGTGGAGAACTGAGATAAACTTGACATTTGAGCAGTGAAATTATTTGAATGAACAATAACTTCCAATTAATGTTTTTGTTGTGAAGAGACTATCTTGTCTCAAACCTGAGACCATTAAATGGTATTGTAATAATCAATCCATTACACCAGGTTGAAGACAGACACTTCCAATGTAATGTAAGTTTTAGAAACTTACTCCCTTCATTAGTTTTTATAAAATACAAAATTCATATATATATTTTTATTTTTTTAACAGAACACAGTTATCTCTACTATAACCAATCATACTCAAGCTAAGTAGAACCATCGTAGGGTAGAAATACTCATATAGGCCACAAAACCCTCCCTTTAAAGCAGTTGCATACTTAGATCAGAACACGAGATCACTGGTTAACGGTAACAACCCGCGCCTGCTAATCCACGTATTCGGTGATCAAAATTCACAAATGTAATTGTGAATGATAGCACCCATATAATTTTAGATAAAATGAATATTATGAAACTTTATAATTTTATAGTCAACATTTACTTTTATTTTAAAAAGTATATATTATACCTTAAAATAAAATTGATCGATAAAACATCAAATGATTACTGTTAGATTAATGAAATTCAATATGTCTATAAAAACTTATTAAGTGAAACAAGTTAAAAAAAAAAACATTCATGGAGTAAGTAGATGTCTCAGCCATTCGGAGGTGGAATCATTGCTGGAGGGACATATATTCCAAAACAGTTTGTAAAAATTTTGTTAGATTTACCAGTCCCCAAAGAAAGATAGTAAGCTCAAGAATAACAACCATCACTGTATATATTAAGAGAGGAATGTGATAAAGCTATAACTGTTAAGAATGTTAACAATTTATATTCTACTTTAACTACGTATTAAGAATTTTGTAGTAGTTCAATTACAACAGAATAAAAGAAGAGCGACTAAACTGACCAGCATAGCCATGAAAACAGCGACACTGTCCCAATTCTCGATTGCAAACGCCCTGGCCACTGCACTCATTTTTGCAGCTATTGCCACCTATTATCTGTTTATAACATATACCATATAAATTAGGATTTAGCCTTTCTAAAGTGAGTAAAAATAAAGTAAATAATTTTGGCTATGTATGTCCATGGGAAGGAAGGTGTTGGGTGAAAACAGTTCTTACAAATAAAACATGATGGTAGAATGGAGAGGTGCAAAAGGCTATTAAATAAAAGAATGAATGCTTTGGATCTTTGCATAAATGTTTCAATGATGAAAATTTGTAAAAGTTTAGAATAGGGAGAAAAAATGCAAAGCAAGCAGTGCGGGAAGCTAGATGCAAGGTTTTTGACGATTTGTATAAAAATCTTGGGAATAAGGATGGTGAAAAAGGTATCTACAGACTTGAAAAAATGAGGGATAAGAAGAGTAAAGACCTCACCCAAATTAGATGTATCAAAGATGAAAATAAAAAACTTTTGATAAGAGATGAAGATGTAAGTGAAAAATGGTTAAACTACTTTAACAAACTTTTTAATGGGGATGGCGATAAAAGTAAGGTAGAATTAGATGACGTTTTTGATCATCTGAATAGATGATTTGTGCGCCGAATTAATACACATGAAGTTAGGAAGGCTTTAAAGATGATGAAGAATAATAAAGCCTTGGGACCTGATGACGTCCGTATTGAAGTGTGGTGGAGAGGCTTGGGAGATGTGGTAATAAAATGGTTGACCAATCTTTTAAAAAAGATTTTTCAAACAAATAAGATGTTTGATGCTTGGAGGAAAAGTATATTTGTGCCTATTTAAAAAATAAGGGAGATATTTAGAATTGTTCTAACTATAGAGACATCAAGTTCATGAGTCATACTATGAAGTTGTGGGAGAGAGTTATTGAACATCGTCTAAAGAGAGAGACCAAGATTTCTGTAAATCAATTTGGATTTATGCCAAAAAGATGTACCATGGAAGCTATTTTCTTGATGCGACAATTAATGGAAATGTATCGGAAAAAGAAGAAAGACTTACATATGATGTTCATAGATCTTAAGAAAGTATACGATAGAGTCCCAAGAAAAGTCTTTTGGTAGACTCTTGAGAAGAAAAAAGTAGCATTAAAGTATATTAATGCAATTAAGAATATGTATGATGAAGCTACCACATGTGTGAAAGCTTGTAATGAAACATCAAGGTATTTCCCTATTACAGCAGGTGTTCACCAAGGTTCGACTCTTGGTCCTTATTTCTTTGCCTTAATGATGAATGAACTAACGAAAGATATTCAAGAGGAAGTGTCGTGGTGTATGCTTTTTGCAGATGATATCGTGTTTATTGATGAGACCAAAGATGGTGTTAATAGGAAACTGGAATTGTGGAGAAGCACTTTAGAGTCTAAAAGATTCACGATAAGCAAGAGTAAGACGAAGTATATGAAATGTGAATTTTACGGGTAAGAGATAGTGATCAAGGCACAATGCATTTACTTGGTCAAGAGATACCTAAGAAATGTGTTTTTAGATACTTGGGGATCAATTTTGCAAAAAGGTGATGAGATTGATGAAGATATAAATCATAGAATCAGAGGAGGGTGGATGAAATGACGAAGTGCATATGGATTTTTGTGTGACAACAAAATTTCCCTTAAACTAAAAGGAAAATTCTATAGAACAACTGTAAGACCGACAATGTTATATGGAGTGGAATGTTGGCCAGCAAATAGGCAACATGAGCATAAAATAGAGATAGAAGAAATGAAGATGCTAAGCTGGATGTGTGGTTATACGAAGATGGATAAGATAAGAAATGAGGATATTCGACGAAAGGTAGCAGTAGTACCGATGTGTAAAAAAATGAGGGAGAATAGATTGAGGTGGTTTGGACACATTATGAGACATCCACTGGATGCTTCCGTAAGAACAAAAGTTTGTTACCAAGAACTCGACACAAAGAGAGGTAGAGGTCAACTAAAACTTACCTAGGGAAAGATAGTTAAATAATACCTAATGGAGTGGAAAATAAATTGGCGAACGGTGTGTCTTAGGACGAAGTGGAAAAAAACTATAAGCTTGGTGGAGAGTTAAACTCATTAGTATCTCTATGTTCCAGTTATTTCCTTTTTTTTAGTTATTTTTCTCTTCATTTCTCCCCTTCTCATTTAACTCTTCTTTTATTATAGTTTTTTTTTCTTTTCTTGCCCTTTTTTCTTCTCTTCTCCTTTTTTCTTTTTTTGTCTTATTTCTGATCTATCATTGAATTCATCTATCATCAATCTCAATTAACTTGGATTAAAAATGTTGTTGAGGTTGAATTTCAATAGTTGACAAAAAAAACTATACTTAATATTTCAGCCTATTCATAATTTGTTATTGGTAAAGGAAAAGGTATGGTTTGGCACCTCAGTAATGTTGACTTCCTTGGTAACAACATCACAACTTGCAAGCCATTGACCAATCTCTCCTTTCCATGGTGCACCACGATGAACAACTACCCCATGCAAATGCAAGTCACGTGAAAACTGATGCTTCAAATCAATTGTGGGTTCTCCTATGACACGGGTGCAAGATTTCTGAGCTAGATGATTAGAATAATTGAAAGGTGTGAAGAATAGATTCACAATAGAAACTAATGCCACAAAAGAAGCCATTGTTGCCATCTGACAAAAGCACCTCCATTTTTTTATGGATAACAAATCCAACAAGTTTCTTCCCATGTTAGTTATAAACTGCAATACTACAAAACAAGATTTTTTTATTCACCAGCCCGTCTTAGCCTGAAACAAAAAAAATGTGAGAGATTTTTAAAAGTAATAAATAAAGTGTGTAAGTATGTATGGAAGGTTGTGTTTTTTTTAAAGGATCAAAAGCATGTTTGATTTTTTGGTGGCTGATTTCAAACATAATTTTGTATGAATTCTGAGATAAATATGACGGGTCACTGCAATGGGATAATTTGTGCTACCCAAACAGACACTATACTCTACAAATGGAATAAGGGCACCTCCAATGCTAGGAGCTTATATGGATTTCTTACTGAGTTTTGGTGGGTCTTCTTTTAAGATACAGTTTCTTACATAAGAAACTTAGCACTCCAGGAGAGAGAAAAAGTAAAAAAGGATGCCAAGTCAGCTAAGAAATTCTCCTAAGATACTGCATTGGAGATGACCTAAGGGGTTTGCTTTCTAGGCTTTACGGATACGGTATGGGTTAAAATTTTTTTATTTTTTATTTTCAAAATAAAGGCACATATGAGACATGTAACTTTTTTATTACTGGGAGCTAGTCTAACTAACTAAATCAATACACCATTTGAGTTAAATAATAATTAATGTCGCTATATATAATATTATAATTTCTAATACATATTTAATACATATATCAATTTATATAATAAATTTTATAATAATTAATTTTTATCTAATAATATATTTTTTACATATGTAAATTTTAAATAAAAATCATGGTTTAAATAAAAAATCATAAATTTGAATAAAAATCATAAGTTTATATGCATTAAAAATTTTAATGTTATAAAATCATAGGTTCATATACATTAAAAATTTATATATGTAAAAAAATACATTATTAGATAAAAATTAATTATTATTAAATTTATTATGTAAATTTATATGTGTATTAAATATGCATTAGAAATTTATATGTGTTATTGAACACAAATGACTTATAGTTCAGTTGGTTTAGAGTACCGTGTTAGTAATGCGAAGGCTGTAATATTTATATTAAGTGTATTATCTGATTTTTCTACTTAAAATCATAAACCTCTCATCATTTTAACTTTTTCTCTCTTCAAATGTAAAACAAATTGATTTTATATATTCAAACGTATAAATTTTTTTCTTGTCAATGATTCAAACGAACCCCTTTATCATATCAATCTATCTATATATTATATAAAAGATTTTATATAAATAGATGTCATGCAGCAGTTCCAAGTTCCAAATTCATCCTCTGATTAAATGTAATTAATTCAATTTTAAATGTAAATTTAATATATCAAATCAGATTCTTATTAAATGCATTGTAATTATAATCATTATAATACTTAATATATTTTTATTCTATTATTGATTTAATTTTGTGTATGAATTTTATCATTCTATTACATGTTAATAAATTATTATGTTTATTCAAATGTATATTAATTAATAATTAATAATTAATATTATTACCTTAAATAGTTTAAACAATTCTCCCCTAATTAAATGAAATTAAGGGGATGTATTAAATTATGATTTTAAAAGTTTATTTTAGCATTAAAAGAATCTTGTAAATTTTAAAGATTATATAGGAATATTATGACTTATAAGTTTTTTAATAAGATTTTTATGATAGTTTACATTTTAATGGATTTATATCATAAGAATTTAAAGGATTTGAAAGCATTTTATATATTTATAATATTTAACATGACTATGTGAATTTTTAAAAATAATTTAAAATTACAAGAGTTAGTGAAAAAGGTAGTAAGAAATGATGAAATTTGGATAAAAAAAATGTAAAACCAATATATTTTTTAAAAATCTTTTAATAGTTAAATTGATTCTAGCTTTAGGCTCTTCTATATTAATCTTTCTTGCAATCACATATTCTCATTCTTGCTTTTGTATTTGAACAATAGATTTAAAAGTATATATTGGTTATTTGATTATTTTTTCAATAATTACAATTATTTCATGATAATCTAATGACATGAATAATAAGCATTTACTAGGAGGGAGTGATGAGGGTCAAAAAATTATAGGAAAGTTACCGAGTTATGAGAATGACAAAACTAAGGGTGACAATCACGAAAATATTGTGTCGAGCAGGTGATAGGCATAGTCAGTAAAAAGAAAGTATGATCGGTCTTAACACATAAAATAAACATTAATTTAATTTAGAAATCAAGCAAAAAATTGCAAAGGGGAATAATATATTTGACATTTTTTTATTCCAAAAGAATAAGAGAAACATTAATGACACACATATGTTGAAGAATATTATTTTTTTGTTGTTGCTCGATACCTCTTTCAATTGACTAGATTTCATGTTTGTGTTGGGTATTGAAGAGAGAAAATAGTATATATGATGAGAGAAAAAAAAGTCTAATAACTAATATTAAACAAAAAGAAAAGAGTCTAAAAAAAATTCAAGGATTTAAATGAGATTGTTTGATAGATGTTTTATACTAGAAAATAAAAAGAAATCCATCAACATTTATATGTTTTTTAGTACCAAAAGAATTTTTTAAACTATAAAAAATCATAATTGAATACCACCAAATTTTATTACACTTATTAGAAAATCATAAAAATCTTAATTGAATACCATAAAACTTATTTATATTATGTAAAATTCTGATTCAATACCACAAAATTTATTCAATTAGGATTTTTACAATTTTGAGGTATTCAATTTTTATGTACTTTTTCAATTACTTCTTTTGCACTCTTTTTTCATTTTCTATACATTCAGATTTCACATGAAATTTTACAATACTATATCTTTCTTTCTCTTCCATTTTAACGCTTCTTCCTTTTCTTCTTGGTCCTCTTTGCCAACCATATGACAATATTTCATACTTCTTTTTCCATTTTGAGAAGAGAATAACCTTTTCTTTTATCCTATTTAATCAGTTTCTATGGAGGGATAAATACAAGTAAGAAACACAAATTCATTGATATTTTTATTGTAAGGTACATTTTTTACTCTTTTTAATTTACTTTCAATGTTTTTTTATATATACATGTTTTTTTTTCATTGTTTTCTTCTAATACAATCAATTGCTCACACGGGTATTTTATTTTATTTATTCAGATTCTACGAGGCAATAAATACAAGTCAAAAACACAAATTTACCAATTTTTTGATTCACTCTCTAAGATAAAATTTTTAGTTTTTTTTTTCAAATTTCTTTGAATGATATTTATATATTTTTATCTAATATTTACCATTATGCTCAATCATTTTTCTCTAATTTTTTGTTTTATCATATAAAATAAAAGTTTTTCTAATAAGATAATCGCATTATCAAACAATAAATTCAATAATTTTAAAATTGACCTCTTCTCTTTTATTGTCGTTGGTGATATTTTTTCAAAGGTTGTAGGCTTTATATCAGGGGTGTATATGGAGCAAAAATGGTGATTGTGATTATGAGTGACTTTGATGGAAAAGGGTTGGTGGTAGTTTGAGAGTATTTCGATGAGTTCTTTTTGCTGTTTTGTTTTCCTTTTTCGCTTTCTCTGGTTTCTTATTCATCTTTTTCTTTTGTTGTGAAAATACTTGGGTTGGCGGGTTATTATAATTAAACAACATTACATATTTTTAAAGGAAATTAAAAAACTTTGTAGGTTTCGTTTGGAGCTTGCTGTAAGAGATTCTACAGAATCAACCATATTTGTTTTGTTTGATGAAGTTGCTGAACAATTAGCACAAGTAAAGATAGTGAACTTACCTCATTTTCTGAACAAATACACAAATTTATTTGAAGGATTATATATATATATATATATATATATATATATATATATATAGTTTTAATTGATTTTTTATATATAGGGAAATGAAGATGATTCCACTCTACCTCCACAACTTCCAAAAATCTTAGGATCTACTCATATCTTTTAAGTAAAAATGAGACTTACTTTGAAAGCCGTGGAAGACAAAGTTTCACAAGCAAATAAAATTGTGAAGCTTGTGGTTAGTGTAGTGACTTTGACAACAATTTATATTATTAAAAATATTAAAGTTATTAACACATACTTAATTATTTGTATAATTTAATAAATTACAGGTCGAAGAAGAAGAAAATTCAGAGAATGTTGGTACTTCTAGGACGGGATCTCCAACTAACGAAGCAACAAATTTACCCAAAAAGAAAAGAAGACTATTAAGGTAAAATTTAATGGACTTTGAAATCACAATTATGAAATGTAATTTTATTTGTGTTGCTCTATTTTTTCAGGCTGCAATAAGAGGAAGAAGATTAAAATGATATAGGGGAAAATGAGCTTATAGAAATTGAAGACAAATAAAGAAAAAGACTAAACTGATACCAGAAACATAGTGAAGAATAAAGATTCAATCGTCACCTGACTATGAAGAATGCTTAGAAGTTGTTCGATCGATTCATCGTGATGGTTGAATCAGTCTTGGTATTTGGCATAATAAGATCCTTCTGATCAAAGTCAAAGTGCTTTCGTTGAGGAAGTTGTTTTTTTGTGTCTCTATTATACTATAATGAAGATTAATTTGAGGAAGGAAAACTAAAGAAAACGACTCCTACCGTAAAACTCCTTGCTTTTGCATGTCGTATGAAGATTAATTATAATAATGTAGTCTTAACTTAACGTCAAAAGGTTAATTATAATATAATAATGTAGTCTTAACTTAACGGATCGTAATTATTATATATATTGGCTAATCCTTTGCCATGAAAATCCTTCTAAAAGTTAGTCCTCTTTTTTTTTTTTTCCCATTGGATGTTAATTTCATCCTTTTTCCCCATTTTGTAAATGACTATGCCAGCCGTGTAACAGGTAATTTGGACATTTATTATCATGAAAGATCAATGTATTTTTACTTTCTTAATCTTCACCTACCCCTCTCCCATTCTCCAATCAAAGCCACTAACCGTCAATCACAAATATATGTGCATTAAATTATATGTATTTACCTTAGTTTCATGATTGATTTGACTCTGAGTGTTCTGTAACGGACATTAATTAGAAATTAAAACAAAATAATAACATGATTGATTTGAATCTCACTGTCAAGAAAAAAAATGCACGAGATATAAATTCATTTCAAAAATTAAAATAGAAAGATTTAATTTATACATTCAAATTTCGAAAACAATTTTTTTTAAAACTAAAACGTAAAATTTAAATTGAAAATTAAATTATACATTTAATATACATAAAAGTTTTTAAATTTAAAATTTAAAATCTACAATATATAAATTTAAATTTTAAAACAAAATTAATTAGATTTATTTTGTTGGGGTGAGTGAATGAGATCCAAGTGGAATACGTTGAATACGAAATTAATTTATTTTTTAGATTTATTAGTACATAGATAAGTGCAATGCACGAAAAATTAGCATGAATATATTATTACTTTAATTGATATGTAATATTAATTTTTTAAGAAAATCTATCTTTTATTAATGTGTAGATTTTTAATGTATTTATTTTAATTTATTATAATAAAAGGATTATAAATTTAATAATATTAGTAACATTAAGTATGATTTTTCTAAAAAAAAATTGATGATGTTTATTTTCATTTTCATATTGTAGTGATATTATATATATATATATATATATATATATATATATATATATTTCACATGATAATTTTAAAATTAAATATGTATATTGTATAAAATATTAATGACTTTTATAAATATAGTAAAATGTTTCATCATCATGTCACGCTCTTCTAAATCTTATTTTGCGCTAAACCAACCACCTTTTTGCTAGCATTATATTTCATGCCTTATGTTTGTCAGTTTGTGGGATTACAACTATGAGATTCATACACTCACATAGTCAGACAATCCTAATTTAGAAGCATTCAAACTTGACTACTACCCAGTATGGTAAACAAAACAAGAAACGCCAAACATAATTTCATATTAGTTAAGATGGTCTTCAAGATTGCGTGCATCACATGGTTAAACTCTCAGCACATTCAGATCCTGACCCTGATCAAATTCCATCTCTTGTGGCAATGTCACACACACTTGACTTCACACTATCAGGAATCCAATCCACAAAGTTCAGAGACTTCTTGTTCTGCACGTCTACGATCTGCTCATCCACCTCTTTCAGACTCATCTTCCCCCGGAACACATTGTGTTGTCGTCCAACATTTGCTGAGAGGCGCATAGCCAACCATGAAGAAGTGCATACGATAGAAAGGAAGCTCATTTTTTTTTCAACACTCCAGGAAAGTGAAAAACAGGCTCTACTCCTGAGAAGCAAATGCATCAAGGGAACTTTTACAAGCCCGAATATTGGTCGGAGATAACAAGTAATCCCGCTCATTGTCCAAGAGATTAACTGGTTTAAGTCCCCAACTGAAGTGAAACAAACACAATATAAATAATTAGACCTTATGGTTTTAAAAAACTATGTGCGACCCTATTAACAGTTATGTGTTTGGTTGGATGAAGGAAAATAGGAAAAAGAAAAAAATTTAAAATTTGAATTGGTTATAAAATGATAGGATGAAAAAATTTAAATTTTTGTATCTATAAATTTTTTTTTATTTTCTCTCCAAATAAGGAAAAGAAAATGTTTCGTTAATGAATAATATTTTTTTTAACTGCAGAAGAAATATTTTCTCATTTAAAATTATAATTAAAAAAACGAGAATTAAATTTTTGTCTAAAGACTAATTTGAGATTATAGGAACGATAAGTCAACCAACAACAAATAAATAAATAGATAAATGTTTATGTTCAAGTTTTAATAAGTTTACATTACAATACGTTTTAAATAAAAATATATATTTACATTTTTACTTGAAAAATCACTTTAGATTCTTTAATTTATTTACATACTCACATATGCATATAATTATATAAGCATGTATACAATGGTTAACATAAGCCATAACTTTTAACAAGTGATTAGGATTCAAATCCTAGTTGACACTTAAATAGTGATTTTTGATCTATTAATATAGATGACTAATTTGAAGATTTTAAGACATAAAGAATCAGAGCGGAAAAATATGAAAACTTAATGTACCAAAATAATATTTTAGACAAGATTCATTAACATTGATGACTAATTTGAGAGTTTTAAGACATAAAAGATCAAATTAAAAAAAAAATGAAAACTTAATGGACCAAAATAATATTTTAGACAAATTGTGAATAAAAATAGTTTAGACCAAAATAATATTTTTGGGTGAAGGAGAAATAAGAAACAAAAGAATAAGAATAAAAATAGTTGAGTGTATTTTGTAGAGAAGAAACAAGAAAAAAGATAAATAAAAAATACTTAATTATCAATTTGATTTCTAAATTATTTTAAATTGTTTAATTTAATTCCTAAATTTTTATAAAGTTTAATTTGTTCCTTAAATTTTTAAAAATAAATCATTCCTAAATTTTTAAAAATTTCAATTTGATTCTCAGTTTTTAAAACAGGATCAATTTGCTTCTTAAATTATTTTAAATGATTTAATTCAATTTTTCAAATTCATTTAAATTTAGAGACTAAATTAATTTATTTTTAAGAATTTGAGGACTTAATTAAATCTTTTAAAAATTTGATGATCAAATTAAAAAATTTAAAATAATTTAAGAATCAAATTGTTAATTAAGCCAATAAAAAGATGTAAGAGCCAATAATTAGTTTCTATTCATTTTTCTTATTTTTATTCATTCTATTTCGTTCCTATCAATCAGGTCTTATTTTTATTCATTCTATTTCGTTCCTATCAATCAGGGCTTTAATGTCCAATTAATAGTACCTCTTCCAAAGAAATATATACTAATTGAAAACCTGAGAAGAACCATCCATTCAAATAGTTGAAAATGGGAGCATCAAACACAATCCTCCGACAAAATCCCTCTCAAACCAAACCAGGAGCACAAGCTAGAGGGTAAAAATGAACAAATTATATTTTCTCATGATTAATGATGAACTTTCCCTTCAGCCCCCAACAAGAAGAAAGACTAGTAGTCTAAACTCTTCTGGTCCGAGCAAGGACATTTTTTTATCACACTAACTCTGAAAATCCAAGTTGAATGCATGATTATAGCACCATTTCACTATCAAAATTCAAATACCCTCAATTACTTGATCATGTTCCATTATTCAAGAGTGTGTCCCTTCCTTGAATCCTTGACCACAAGAAGAGGTACCCTTTCCCTGTGTACCACACTTTCCTTCACCTCTTATTCTGACACCCCACTTTGAAGACTTGTCCCTTTCTTCCCTCTTGTTGCTAGCCTCTTCAATTCAGAGCAGAACCCGCTGATCTGACTCAGAATCTCTCTGCCGCCCAACAAATTTTGTACGGAGAAAGTACTCTTCAGGTAAGGTTTTTTATTGCTGCTTTTCACGGGACACTCCACTGGACCATTACTCATCTGTTTTGAATTGGCCTTGTTTGTCTTTATCAGTGGCTTCTTCAGCCTGTTGGTCCTACCATTAGGAAGTGGAGCTGAAAAGTTTGGATTTCTATTCTCACTGTCTTCATAAAAGCTTCCTGAACAACTGGGTCTTCTGGAACTCTCACTAGACTTGGCATAAGAACTTTCCACAATTGAAGAATTTTCCCTGACACACAAACATTAAAACAAAAATCAGGCTAACCATAATTTTCCCTTTTTTATTTTTCTTTGTTGGATAAAATATGTTTTAAGTCCTAAAGATTTGATCAAATTTGATTTTAATTTCTGCATTTTAAAAACAGTAATTTTGGTCCTCTTACGATGGAGATTTGGTTTCTCATCCTATTCCTAATTTTGACTTTTGATCAGAAACCAAATCCAGCACAATTTAAAACAATGAAAGAAAATTAAAATACATTTTACTATTTTTCTTTTGTTTTTTCATACGATTTGGTACCTTCGGTGTCGATCACTAAAGGGGAGAATTTCAGAAATGGTTGCAAATCTTAACAGCTTCGCCTGCATGACAAAACAAGGTGGAAAAAAAAACAATTTAATCATTTCCTTGGAAAAAAATCTACAAAGTAAGAAATTAACTATTTATGAGAATGCAAGAAATAAGAATTGAGGGTGCAACTTTGGATTTGCGAGTGGTGATGATTTTAAGAAAATCTTCAACAGATTTTGGATGCTTACAATCTGCGAGAGGAAAAGCAGAGAACCTCAGCAACAATAAAAAAGCAAGAAAGGAAATTTTTATATACCATTGTAGAGAGTCTCACCGTGAGTGCAAAACCAGGCTTCATCATCAACAAGAGACTCATCAAAAGCAGAGAGATCAACCCACATAGGCGCGCCGAAGTTCTCGTAGGTGTCATCTTGAGCGAACGTAGAATCGATGTTGTCCCAGGCAATGTAGTCGGGTTCCATCTCCGGCGAAGAATCTGCAAAATTTAAAAGCCAAAACGAAGAGTTAGAGAGATGAATTGGAATTGCAAAAATAGAAAAGAGAAAAGAGGGTGGAAAATTGTTGCAAATGTGGAGTTCGCAGGAGGAATTTGAAGGAAGGAAAAGCTTAGAAGAAGAGTTGGAATAAGCAAAAAGAAGGTGTGGCCTTGTATGGGCATAGTGGTATAGTACTATAGTGTACTAGTTAACTAGGAGTGCGGATTCTGTAACGTTTGGAATTTGGAGCATCACATTTACGTTTGTGTTGGAATAGGATGTTTTAAAACATTTTCGACCGTTGGGCACTTTGACCTCCTTTTCTTCTTCTTCTTTACTCTCTCTCTCTCAAATAAATAGTGTTTATGATAATAATATTTTTTTTTATAAATTAATAGGATTAAATATATTTTTCATATTTAAATTTTGGCTTATTTTTTTCTAAATTTAAAATTATTTTTTATACTTAAAATTTTAAAAATATTTTTTTTGTCCTATTGTCCATAAAAAATAAACATTTCGATCATTTTAGTTTTTATAATTTTTGTTCCTTAATTTAAGTATTTGATTGTTTAACATAAAATTATTTTGGTCATTTTAATTCTTATAATTAGGTATTTTGTTTTCAGTACCCTTAAAATTATTTTTGTCATTTTAGATCCCATACCTACTGGACAACACATGGTGCGATGACATAACACATCGGCATATGAGAGCCATACATGACAAGATGATGATGATGTTGAGCTTTGTTTATTACACCATCTTTAATGGGACACCTTTAATGATGGGATAAAAAATAAAATAAAAATCAAAATTAAAATGATCGAAATAATTTTACAAGAATTAAAAAAAAACAAAAAACTTAAATTATAAAGACTAATTTTTTTTAGAGGAGACTAAAAAAATATGTATGCCTTATTACTAATTATTTTTAAAGTCACAAAGGCATGCTGGATGTCACCACTCAATTAATATGATTATTATCTTCTTTTTTTTAAACTGGAATATGATTATTATCTTTGTCATACATAGAAAACAAGGAAGAACAATTTTTGTTTTCTTTTTGGACTCTTGTGCGGCCATATCAATAATTAAGTAGGATTGTCATCAGTGTTAAGGAGTTTCATTGCAAATAGCACCATTATTGTTTCTAGTGTTAACTTCATCTGAAAGAGAAAATTGGTAAGTCTATGGAGGTTGGTTCCATTCATGAATGCAGGAATGAAAGGGTCGGTGGGTGTTGGCATTTACTTCATATGCTTGATTGACAGACTTTTCGAACGCTCACCTGCAAGTAATTTTTTTAAATAAAAAAAAAATTAGTTGGCCAACCAAATTGAATACTCAGTATTCATTTATGCAAGAACAAGAAGAAAAGGAAGAGCATTTAAAATGACTGGCAACTACAATGACTAGCAACTACTTACTAGTATAGTTTAACAACGTTTAGCTACCTATAATTACCTACTAGTGTGTTTGGTTTAGTTTGGAAATAGAATTTTAAAAAAGTCAATTAATTTTGTATAATTACTTGTAATTTGTAAATATGTTTCATTGTCTACACATAAAAACAAAATTTGACACTGTATGCTATTTCTTTTTATCTTTTGTTTTAACAGGATATTGTAGAAAATGCATATATAGTAAAATATATAGTAAAATCGAATTGAACTGATTCATTTTTCATTCCTTGGCTCACTCGACTCTGTTTGAGTCAGACAACCCATTTTGCCAATTCTACATACTATGGATAGTGCATATTTGTTTTTTTAGAGAATAGTAGTAAGTGTGTGTAAATTATTAATTAAGAAATTAAAGTAAACATTTTTATATGAAAAATACAACTGTATTATATTTTAATTTAACTTTTAGACATTAATCATTTTTGTAATAATTTTTAACTGATAAAAATTATGATAGATATTATATTTAGAAGAATAATTATAATAAAAATCAATAAACTTATCTACCATGATAATTTATAATAGGATGAGAATATATATTTCTTTTACATTATTACAGATTATTTTTTTCATTATATTTTCAATACATCTTTATCATATCTAATAAAAATGTATATTTATTAATTTTTTAACTAATAAGTTTACACACTAATTAAAACCATCATAATTATTACATCCTATGTTTGTAGATTCAATTACCAACTTCAAGATTAATGAAAATGATTAATAATTTAATTGTTAGCAATAAATTTATAAATTTTTTAAAAGTTATCTTTTGTCATTAATATTTATTTCTATCCTAGTAATTGTTTGTCATTTTTATAATTATTAGTATTTTTAGTATAAAAATATTATAGGTTGAGTATTATAAAAATAAATCAACGATATTTTAAATTCGAGGCTTGTAGAGAGTAGTTTTTTTTTCTTCTGTGGTACAAAGGGAAATTATAGTGGTATTACTTTTTTTAGTAAGATATTTATTTATTGAGGAAAAAGAAAAGCAGTGCAGAGGTGTAATAAATTGGTGGCAAGTGGCAACCGGAAAGCCAGAGTGTGTGGTTCCGTTTGCTGACCTGACCTCAGAAATCCAAAGAGGGAAACCCACGTTGTTCCGTTCCGTGCTCTCTCTCTGTCCCTCTCTCTGGGTGTTGCGTTGCGTTGTGTTCTGCTCTGCTCCTTTGGACCTGGGCTGGGCAGGGCATGGCTATTGCAGCAGCGGCTGTGGTGGTACCTTTGGGCCTATTCTTCTTCGCCTCCGGCCTCCTTGTTAATCTCATTCAGGTTTCTTCCTTCCCTTTCTCTTTTCTCTCTCAGATGCATGGACAATCATTTATAACTTCACATCAACATGACAACATGCAAATGGGAACTCTTTATTCATTCATACAATCATACCAGCATTTACTTATCATATAATAACAACTAGACTTTAGTTTCCTACTGATATAGTGAACAAGTATTTCCAAATCATGACTGCAAAATGATAAAAGAAACTAAGAAAGATCTTGAGTAGCTAGCTTTCATTACTAAACATTTAGAATCTGTTGGGATACAAAACTAGAAGTTCTTTTGAGAGCTTCTCTATTGGAAAAAATAATTCTATATTTTCAGTAGAGAAGCTCTTAAAAGCACTTATGTCTTTTATCCAAACAAGTTAACCTCTTGATTTGTTGTCTCAGGCAATATGCTATGTCGTCGTAAGGCCGGTGTCGAAGAGTTTGTACAGACGGATCAACCGGGTAGTAGCAGAGCTCTTGTGGCTGGAGCTTGTATGGCTTATTGATTGGTGGGCAGGAGTTAAGGTGTTTCACTCGGATCCAACTTTTCTCCAATAATTTTCTTTTTGGTTCTGTTTGGATAAACTTCTCAATCAAGAATTAAGTTTCCCCCATAAGTTAAAATTACCTTGTGCATAACCTAATCTATAGAAGCTCTGACATTTATCTTCTCCTTAATTGATTTTAACGTCTGTGTAAGCTAATTTCAACTTATGGGAGAGGTTTAATTCATTTTACCTTATTATTATTTTTTTCTTCTTATAAGTTCTTATTGAGAAGATTAATTTTTTTGGGCTCTATTGTTGTCTTCAAATTTAGTTAGTCATCCAACAGTGCTTGCTCTATGTGGTGGTATTCTTGAAGATATGGAATTGGGTTTTTACATTATTCTCATACTGCATTTTTCCCCTACAAACCTGGAAGGATTAAATAGCTGTTTGGTGTAATCATTTCTTCCCTCTCCTTGGATGGGTGGTGTTGTAAAATCAAACCGTGGCAATCTGGCTACCTTGTGTATGTGAGACTTACATGGAACGATATGTTATGGGCTTTACAATGTTGCATAATTAGTCCCAAATATTTCAGCGGGAAATAAAACTGCATTCATTGTTTTTACTTTGCAGTACTAAAAGCCAAAGCTGAAAATAGTAGCTTCTGAAGGAAAAGGTTCTAAAAAAAGCATATCTTAGAGTCAAGCTTAAACAAAAAATGTTTGACTTGAGTAGACTTCCAACTCAATCAAACTACTCTAGCAGGTTTTTATTTTTACAAGCAATATAATTGAGCAAAGGGAATTTCCACTTTCCATTGATTCTTGCAGCAGCAGCAGACAAAGCTAGACATTTTGGAGTTTTTTATTATATAGTTGCCTATTTGGTTAATTGTTAGGTTTCTCTTGGGCTTGGAATGATTGGTATACGATGCTAAGTTCATTTAATAATCAGTAGTTCTGTGAATTGAAACTCTAGGATCTTTAAAATTTTGGCTGTAAAAGTAGAGGGAAGATCCTACGTGACATGGTACTATATAGCTCTATAATCAATACAATTTGTGAGGATTTGAAGGATTTATTATCGTCCTTATTACAATTCCTATATCCCCCCACTCCCTCCCCCCTTCCCCTGTTCATGATTTGAAAACATATTTTGCAGTAAGACCTCTAAATAAGACATAAATTTATCTTTCAAAAAACTTATAAGATTAAGTTTGATTATTTAAGTAAGTCAACATGCTTAACATTTAAAAGGATAAATAAACGTAAGATTTTAATACAGTATAAAATTTTTAATATTTAATATTATAATATTAATAATAATAATACTAACTACAAATATTTATTTGTTTATTTAAATAGGTGGACCTGTTAGGTCTAAAAGGCTTTTTAAATAGCCTAGAGCCTGACCTTTTTAACTAGATAGGCTTTGATAAAGGCCTTGGTCTGGTTTATTTTCTAGAACAGCCTAGCCTGGCCTGAGCTCAAAGAGCTCCTTTTGAAATCAGTTCCTTTTAAAAGGATGCTAATGAGTTAGGTGGTCTGGTTAATCAGAAGCATGATGTTATCAAAGAAAGAAAATTGGTTATTTGAAAATCATAATTTATGAACTGTAATTTAATAGTTTATTCTGTTGCATATTTGTATAATTTATTCTTACATTTGGAACTTTCTGGCTCTAGGTCCAAATATTCACAGATCATGAAACCTTTCGTTTAATGGGTAAGTCTTTTGTTAGCCTATTATTTAGCACTAAGCACTTTACTCCCTCCATTCTTTCTCCATGTGTTGTGTATGTATTCTTATCTTCTAGAAAGGAAAAGGGGGAAGTTCTTGGGACAACATTTGCTTACATATAATAATTTGATTCTGTTTTGTATTATCAGGTAAAGAGCATGCACTTGTGATAAGCAATCACAGAAGTGATATTGATTGGCTTGTTGGATGGGTTTCAGCTCAGGTGATCGTCTTATTTGGTCTGATCTTTTCCACATCTTCAATGAAAGCAAATTAACACAAATTCACCTGTGTATTAATACAAGTAATTTATTTTATTCATAAGTTTGGAATGTTTGATATTATGTAAGGACAAAACGACACAGTTGAGGGTTACTTATGCATGTTTTATTATTATATAATAAAATATGCTACTCTTTGATCTGCTATCTTCTATTTTATGTGACATATTTGTTTGTTTTCTGCTTCAACTGCTGATTGGTTATTCAATATCATTCAACAGCGTTCAGGTTGTCTTGGCAGCACTCTAGCTGTGATGAAGAAATCTTCAAAGTTTCTGCCGGTATATGCTTCTGACTTGTAGTTTCAAAATGAATTTATTCAGTCATTATGAATAAATCACCTAAAGTGCACCCTGCACTGTAGAGGATCTTAATTTGGGGAAACAGTAACACCTAATTCTCTTTTATATGTTCCACTTTCTCTCATATTTTGATAACATCAATTGTAAGCTTTGTAGTATAAATTCATACTCGTTTTTTTAATCTCCCTCTTAGGAATAATTTTGGCTTATACTTATTCAGTTATTCTTGTAAATAGAATAAAATCTTGCCGTATATTTGTTAGTATTGGATAGATTTATTTTCTTTTATACTTTTCCTATTCCCTTTTTTATGGTTAGTTTCCCTATTTCCTTTAATAGGTTTATCCTTTTAGCCTATAAAAAGGGAATAGAGCTTGTATTGCAAACACACAAATATATTCAGTTCTTTTTCTTTAAAGTTGGTATCTACGCTTCTGATCTTGGGGACTCTGTTTCCGATGCCACTGCTCAGTCCGTGGTGGCCGCTGCCTAAACCCTAAAACAGAAATATATTCAGTTCTTTTTCTTGAATGTCTTATCATGAGTTGAACATTACAAGAATGATTTTTCTACTTATGATCCCAACTATTTACCTTCAAATTGGGATAGAGGCTAAGTTCTACATTTGCAGGTAATTGGCTGGTCAATGTGGTTTTCTGAGTATCTTTTTTTGGAGAGAAGTTGGGCCAAGGATGAAAGCACATTAAAGGTATGACATGCTAAAATATAATTAATTTATATGTTTTATATGCTCATAAGATAAGGGAGGGTGAGCTCTGGCACTTGTATTTTGGTGACTTGTTGGTCATGGGTTTGAATCCGGAAACAGTCTCTTTGCATGCATATGCAAGGGTAAGACTGCGTACAATATCCCTCCCCCTTACCTGCGCATAGCATGGAGCCTCTGGGTAATGAGGTTCGTAGTTTTTATGCTCATAAGATAAGGGATACATGTTTGTGTTTGTCAAACTGATGTCTTCTTATTTCTTACTTATGCAGCAATACATTCAATGGCTATAAATTTTCTCTCTCGGTGTATTAGCTGTTTGATTTCATTTGGGAATCTCTTTTGAATGTTTTGTTATCATATCTGCAGTCAGGCATCCAGCGACTGAGTGATTTCCCTCTTCCCTTTTGGCTAGCTCTCTTTGTAGAAGGAACACGCTTTACACAGGCCAAACTATTAGCTGCTCAGGAATATGCCACTTCCACTGGATTGTCTGTTCCTAGAAATGTTTTGATTCCAAGAACTAAGGTGAAATATATTTTTTTTTGCCTTCTTTGCCTTGCTTTTCCTTCCATGGATTGGAAGCTACACTGTATTAATCTGGTCTAGGTATTAGTCTTAATTATTATGTGTTAGCAGAGCTATTATAGACTTGCAAATCTTAGCAGTACTTGCAATTTCATTTATCTTATAATAATCTGTCGAAAAGAAAATGTTGAGGGGAAAACTTGTTAGGGTGGTGTAGAACATTAAACAGAACTACAAGAGAACTAGAGAAGTGACCTAGGAATTACATCTAGGGTTTGTTTGCTTCACACAAACAAGAGTTGTGCAATTTCATTTATCTTATAATCTGTCAAAAGGAAAATATTTAGAGGAAACCTGTTAGGGTGGTGTAGAAAATCAAACAGAACTAGAGAAGTAACCTAGGAATTACATCTAGGGTTTGTTTGCTTCACACAAACAAGAGCAGTGTAATTTCTCGATTATCTTATAATCTATCAAAAAGGAAATGTTGACAGGGAAAAAGAACCCAGGAGACCTGATGGAATTTGTGTGTCAATTACTGACCGGTGGATATTATTTATATTATACTAAGTAATAAATAGTAGTGGTAATAGTAATACAAGGGTTTACTATACAATTACCCAAATTACTGTAATTAGATAATAATATGCAACATAAAATCATACTGTAACTACCCTATTTACTCTGTTTCTAACAGAAAGCATTACAACTGTTGGCTTGAGAACAGTTTCAGAATTTCAATCCATACAGATTAGGAATGGATATAAGGAAATATTGTCACCCATAGATGTGACAATATTAAATTCTGCTTTTAAAAGGCCCACATTGTTACTTACCCCAGAACAAAGCTTATGCTACAAGAATTAGGAAAGTAATTCTATTTTTACTCTAATATTTATCATGTAATATTTGCTGTTGTGTTTCTTTCAGGGTTTTGTTTCTGCAGTAAGTCATATGCGCTCATTTGTTCCTGCCATTTATGATGTAACAGTAGCTATCCCTAAGAGTTCCCCTGCTCCTACAATGCTAAGACTCTTCAAGGGACAACCTTCAGTGGTAAGGCAATCAAAATCAAGATTTAGAAATAACTCCATCTTAAGTCTCCATCAATTTTTCTCTGCCTATATTATGTGAGTGTCATTGAATATTATAATAGAAAGTAGGGAGAATAATGATATTTTTTCTCGTTAGTTCATCAGAAACATTACGAAATATAGATGGAGAGGAGAGGAAAAAAAGTGATAAAGTTTCCTCAAAACTTATCTCAACTCCTCATATAACAAAACTGGAACCTAATAATAGATAAATACAATCTTATCCTGATCCTCAGGTTAAAGAGCAGAAACATAATGATAAAACCAACAGATTTGCAGATCCAGTCTTGAGTCTGTAGAACCAGAGTTTACAATCCAGGAAATTGATGCTAACAAGGGCAGCATGTAGATAGTTACCTGATTGGGCTAAAGAGCAAGAAGGGGGTTTTACAGATGGATTTGAGGACTGTAGAAGTTTCACTCGTGTGTCTATTTGTTCTTTTGTGAATGAAAGGTCTCCAGGAGAAGATTGCTGGCCTTGGACTTCACTTATGGCTTGAAATGCTTGTCCTTTTCCCTTGCAATTTGGTGGCTTACCTAGTAGTTTCCAGCAAGTCTCACTAGTGTGCCATGGTTAGTTACAGTGTTCGCACCACGGTTTTTTCATCTTATCTCCATTTGGTTCTGGTCCCCTCTAGATACAATGGCTGAGTTCTCCATCTGTTGATGAGATGCAGTTTCTTGCTTCTTCAGCATAATATTGTGTCTTGCCTCTTCTCTTCTGAATTTTGAGAAGACTTCTCCCATATTGGGAGGGAGTTTATGATCTGGAATTCCGCCCTTTACCTCATCTAACTCTTCATTTACACGTGCAAGAAGCATTAGATCCTGTCATTTTCCTCACTCTTTAGAAGTCTTGCACTATCTGCAGGGCAGTCTCATTTGTCCTCATAAGAGAGGTCAAGCTTATGTCCCAATGTCAGCATTTCGCTGTAGTATGTGGTTAGATTCTCAGTGTGCCAAAGCTGGGTTTTAAGTGCAAAGATCTGAGATGAATTCTCAATGTCAGAGTTGGTTTCTTTGATGCAGTCCCACACTTCCTTGGCTATTGGTAGGAATAGGAAAGGCTTTCCTATTGCGGGTTCCATAGAATTAATCAACCACACAATCACCATGGACTTTCCTGATTTCCATACCATAAACTTAGGATCATCTTTTTTAAGGGTTTTTTACTTCTCCAGCAAGATGCCAAAGCTTTCCTTTTTCTTCCACTACCAGCTTCACAGTTTGTGCTTACTAGATAATTTTTACCATTCAATTTATGAATACTGAATTGAATGGAACCAGATCCTGTTGATGACAGGACATCATCTCCAGCTGCTGGAGTAGTGGTAGAAATGATAGAGCTCTGATACCAAATAGAAAGTGGGGAGAATAATGATATTTTTTCTCATTAGTTCAGCAGAAGCATGCTAATAAATATATAGACAGAAAAAAGAAAATAAAAGGAGATAACTTTCTTCAGATAACAAAATGAAACATAATGATTTTTTTTTTTTATTGACAAATGTTAGTTGTTAGTTTGTTAGTGGAGAGGATTCAAACCCAAGACCTCTCCCCCCTCCCTCCTCCCTTCGCCCTTCAAGCTCTATTATGATTTATTTTTGTTGACTTCATGAAGAGGATCTGTGGTATTCCTTCCACAGGTGCATGTTCATATCAAGAGGCATTTGATGAAGGAACTGCCAGATACAGATGAGGCTGTTGCTCAATGGTGTAGAGATATATTTGTGGCGAAGGTGCATGTTGAAAGAACTTTTTTACTGTTCTGTTGTTTTTTCCCCCTCACTGTCCACATAATGGTAAATGTGGTATAAATATAATTGTTTGTTTTTTCTATGTAGAACTATGATTGATGGTAGATTTTGAAAAATTGTGCACAATGTTCTACTTGCACAATTGATTTTCACTATATCCCATTGTGTTGTGTTTAACAATATCACTCATTTTATTTTCTTTTTTTACCTGTTGGCAAACTAGGATGCTTTGTTAGACAAACATATAGCTGAGGGTACTTTTAGTGATCAAGAGCTGCAGGATACTGGTCGACCAATAAAGTCTCTTCTGGTGAGATACTTTCTCAAAATGTCTAATTCTTTAATATTCTTATTAATCAGATTTTCTTTTCTTTTGTATCCCATTTGCATATAGATGTTTTTTTTTTTTTTTTTATTCTTTTCGGTCAATCCATGGATGTTTTCCTAAAGAACCATGAATTTCATGTTGGGAGCAGGTAGTTATATCTTGGGCGTGTCTGGTTGTTGCGGGGTCTGTAAAGTTCCTACAACGGTCTTCGTTACTCTCTTCCTGGAAGGGTGTTGCATTTTCAGCTTTTGGTTTGGCAGTTGTTACTGCACTTATGCAAATTCTGATTCAATTCTCACAGGCAGAGCGTTCAAACCCGGCCAAGATCGCGCCTGCAAAGTCAAAAAACAAGGGGGAACAACTAGAGGCTAGGAATGACAAACAACAGTAGATTACTCACTTGTTGCCCAGACCCAAAAAGTTTTCCATACAAAGATAGGGTCTTCATTTATTTGGCGAACTTAAAGTTGCATTTATGTGTGATGAGTGACTCATGTAATACTCATTATTTTGCTTTCAAAATCTTATCATGGTATGTTTCCATTCTATATATGTAGTATTATGAATGCTTATCGATTCATTGTTTTTAATTTAATTAGGATATCCTTTTGTATTGACAGTCTAGGGGATGGCCTAGAAAAATTCAACCACCTATTTTATTTTGCTCTTGGCTATTCATGCCCTTGAGGTTTATTACTGGATAACCTACACGGGTACCCACCAGGGGTCATCTTAATGATAGGAGGTTTGGGTAGTTTGACCTAAGTCTTAGGTTCTAATTTTGTTGTTTCCATTATACACAAAAAAAAAAATAAATCCCTATACAGGTTGTTATTATCCAATAAACATGGGTTGTCTAGTTTTTCAATTGAGGAAGGTAACATGGTCCCTTAATTTAAGGCATAAGCTGGAAATGTGGCCTTATTTTCCTCTGCTAGCCTCTAGACCACTACGGTTTCTGATGTTAAATGACAATTTGACACCCTAGTGTGTAACTATCATTGTAATATTTATTATTTCTGATGTATGAGTTTGTTAAAATGCACCTTAAGATTAAGGAATGGATAATAATTTACTGCTTGAAAAGCATATGTAGACTCTTCAAAATTCAAAATAAAGAAAATATTCAATGCTATTAACACGCCCACTCACATGGATGTATAAAATGAGAAATGACAATTAGTCTTGACTGTACAATATAATCTGACTGTTTATGTAAAATGCACAACCGTCTTGATTTTTTTAAGGAAAGAAACTCATCATTTCATAATGAATAATAGTGTGAATACAACTTCGACTGAAAAAAAAAAAACATCATGACTAACAAAATCTAGACTTCCTAGCTAAACAATGAGCGACTTGGTTGGTTTGCTTTCTAATGAAACTAACTTGAATAGTTTTGGATAAGATTGAGCTTCACTTTGCTTTGTTGAATAATTGCATCAAATTCTGAGTTATGAGAACATCCAATAGTGACTGCATTGAACCTGTAAACAACAAGCTTACGGTCTTATTCAAAATCAACATTCTGCAGTGAGTAAAGGATGTAATGTTATTATCATCTTATTGTTAAATTATTATAGTGCGTTAATGATTACATAGCTCAATTTTTTGAAGGGACCAAATAAGTGAAATCAATACTAAGACGACTATGGGAAAATTTACAGAGATTATCTACTAATCATGGGTACTTACTACTTAAGACACTAGAATATGCATTTGCCCAGTGTCTTCTCTTGCTTCTTTCTTATTGTTTTGCGCCGTAAAGAGATGATTCAGAAAGTTTGTTGAAAGACCCATATAAAGATTATTGGACCATAGGTCCACTGCCCAGCAACTTAGTCCTTATCCAACTCATTCTTATCAATCTCCAAATCAGCATTTAAATTCAGCTTTATGTACATGTTGTAGCTGCCAATATATTTAAAGGACACAACAACACAAAGTGACAATATCTCAATTATGATCTCAGAATGCTTGATAATTTGTGGTCTCTGTCAAAAGCTCAAAGTAACTGATGAAAGTGACATCCTTTTTGGACTTTCCGGAGGTTCATTGATGACTGAATATTGCTGTTATCTCCTTCTCCCTCCCCCCATAAACTTTTTTTTATTAAGTTTTTTAAGTATACTAATGAACTATATTCAACTTCAAAACAAATATGTGAATTTATGATTGGAAATTTGATATAAAAAATTTATTTATTTCATTGTTTACAAACTCTTCACTATAAAAAAAAATACTATTTTTGAATTCAAATCCATGATTAATAAGATTAATAAATTATCAAACACAATTTTATTATTTTTAAATTTGAACTATGATTGGAAATTTGATATATTGAAGAAGAAAAAAATCCTTCAAAAGATAACTATGATTGGAAATTTGAATTTTACTTACATTTCAATTCATTTTTATAAAGACTTATTATTGCGGGGAGGAATGGAAATCATTATTAATAGAGACTACTAATCTGGATTTTATTGTCAACTTGACCAAACATCAATTCAGTGTTAATCCGTTCATCTATGAATGGACAAAAAAGTAATAATGTTGTGTGCTGAAACTCAGAGCTTGATGTTCAATCTTCAAACAGGCCCTGTGTATTTAGTTGTGTGATGCATTCCTGATAGATTTATCTTTCACCATCATGTACAGTGAACTCAATTAAACGTAGAGAGAGAGAAAATGATGTCACAACTTTGTACGAACAGTGACTCTCAATCATACAAAATATATGCTTGCAATATATTTAAATGCCGTCTCTCTTCCAAGATTAAGAGTGCCACCAACTGTCCTAATTTTAGACTCTCTCCAGACACATTAGTGTTGAGTAGTTTCATTCTTCACTTTATTTATTCTTTCATTTCATAATATATTGTATAGTTTATGTCAGACTAATCATTAATACCAGTTAGAGTCAGATGAAAATATTATAGAAAATTATTGGACATCAAGGGAAGTGATCAAGTGACTATCATTGCAAGGAAAAGACTTTGTTTCGAAATTACAATAGAGCTTTTTATCCAAATGAAATCATTAAAGAGCTATAATATCTTATTACTGATGCTTTACTGGTTATTAATTAATTACTACATATTCCGTGCTTTTGGTTTGTAAAAATTCCAACATCCATATTATTTTTTCAACTTAGAACTTACTATTTTGTATATTAAGAAATTAACATTGAATTTAAATGGGGTATATAAATTCTAATAATCTCTATTTTTTACTGAGTATCTCTTCACATGCATTACATTGAAATTAACACTTAATTGAGCCCATGGTACTAGTGGCTAAGTCAAGTCCTCCCAAGAGTAATAACTCAAGAATTTGAATCACTGAACACGGTAAATGAAGTTTGTGAAAGCTTTATCCAAAAAACGATTGAAGTTTGTCTGAGAATACAGTTTATACTTTGAATTGCAGTCAAATCACATTGGATAAATTAATCTCTAACCGTGGAGCTAATATTAATTATTAGTATAATTAGTGTTAAAGTATTTAATTTTAAGGAAGTTTCATAAGTTTTTATTGCAAATTTTTGCATAGACAGAGTGTTATAACCGATTCAACGCTCCATGTTAAAGTCTGCGGTGTCAATGTTAAAGTTATTAAAATATTATCTTTAAGTTTTTAATTAATTATGTAGTCACTGTGGTTAATATATGCAATATGATATGTTTGAGAATTTTTTATATTTTTTATTAATAAATAAAAAATATCATATTAATAATTTATATAATTTTTTTTTAAATATACATTAAATAGTAAAAGCAGATTATATAAACATTTTAAAAAAAATGCAAAATAAGAATAATGTGTCTTTTTATACATAATTAATTAACAATAGTATTTTTTTTTTCAAACGAAGCTTGTAAAATAGGAAGTACTAGTACTAGTTATTTATTCTTCATGGTGATTATAGGGATTGACAATTGCAGGCTAGGGTATAGATATTGGAAGTTTTCAGAAGACAGGGGCATGGAAACAGAGAATGATGTTTAGTTTATTGCTGATACTCATTTTACAATGCAAACTCACTCGAGCTGTCTTGGAAATATAAATGATGGAAATAAGCATGGGATCTCGATCAGGTCAACACATACTCTTTTTATGCTAAAATTGTTTGCATTGTGTTCCCTTTTACCCACACAAATTTTACCTCTATCTTTTTGTTAAATGTATCAAAAGCACGCTAGATCCATAAATAATTAAATCTCTTCAAACATATTCAAAACAATATTAAGAATATTTGCATTGTCTTTTTGCTGGAATGACAATCCTATGCATATAGTGCTTCCCCACCCTATATATGTTCTCAACGATCGAATTTGTGTTCACATGGTGTATTTGCTTTCAAAATGCTAGTACATGTTTAATTTCACATTTGGAAAAGATTTTCAAAGGGCGAATGTTGAGTATCGTGAATATATATATATATATATATATATAAATCTAAAATTATTTATTATCTTAAAATCAACATAATATAAAT
>CM023943.1:23320716-23333905 GCA_013407115.1 Glycine latifolia
AAATATTTTTAAATATATTAAAAATATGAATTATTTGAACGATATTAATACTATATAAATATAATATTGAATAATTGAATTAATAAAAATTATATTCTATTTTAAGTTATAAAAATATTTTAAATCATATCAGATTATCAGTGTAATGTAATATATATATATATATATATATATATATATATATATATATATATATATATATAAGTTAACAGTAGTTACCTAGAACCATAGGCACCGTAAATGCTACAGTGCTTTTCTGGAGATTGTACAATTATACTCCGGTGTTGGATGTCAATGAATTAATTGTAGTCGATTAAGTACTTTTGTTTGGTAAGAATAAGTATATTACTACATGCATGTACATACAAAGATTACTAGCTAGTACCCATGAGAGTTATTAATGGTGGACTGTTGCTATATATTAGTACAGCTAGCTGCCACATAATTAATGAGCAATAATATTTTAGTACTCTTTGTCTTAGTAAAACATGTTTTTAGAAATATAATTTTAGATCTAGAAATCATGTTCGATTGAAAATAACTGAATATATATATTTTTTCGAGAAAAAAAATCATATTTATATGCTGTGGACGTACGCTTGGCATGGCTATATATAAATTCAAACGTCGGATTGGAGTGTCACAAGTTAAGGTTAAAAACATACACAGGTCATTAACTATAATCTTTTATTGTTGGACAAACTTAAAGATATAAAAGATAATTTTATCCAATCCTACAACATATACAAGGTTATCCGTGTAATACATATAATTCAGTTATAGTGTCATAATGAAAAAAATCATTTCGTTGTGGTGATTTTTTTCCTTCGTTTCACTTTTTATCTTTTATGTTTTCGTGATTTTTACCACCAAATTATAAATTTACATATTTTATCACTTAACTTTTAAAATTTTACACATTTTGCCCCCATATATTACAGTTAAGCATTTTTGTTTTAAAAATTAAGTAGCAAAATGTGCAAAAAAAAAGTTTGATGATAAAATATGCAAAATTTAAAAAATTGGATGAAAAAATATGCAATTTTCATAGTTTAGTAGTAAAATTAAAAAAATGAGTGACAAAAAATACAATTAAGTCTTTTTTCGTCAAATTGTTATATTTATTAAGTATTATTGATATTTTGGAAGTGTTGAATAGCAGAAAGCATAATATAATCCCAGCTTAAGCATCTTTATCACAAGGATTGGCGTAGTGATAAGGTAAGGAAGTAAGGGTACCGTAGATACGTGAAGGTTTAGGTTTGATCTTCATTGTTGGCATTGTATTACAAAATAAAAAACTTAATTAAGCATCTTTAAATTGTGCAGATAGTTACGAAGATAAATTTTGAAAAAAACATGGAAACAAAAAAAAATAGAAAGAGGAAGAAGATCAATTGTGGTCCTGATATCCAATGTTGCATAGGATGTGAACAGAGAGATGAATATGAGTAAAGCCTAGATTTTTGGAGTAATATTGTAACCAACTATTTCCCATGCCATATCCAGATCACCAAGTAATTAATTAGAGTTATATGTATTGAGAAATATACACATTCCTCAAAGATGTAATGTAAAAATAGTGCAAAGAAAATTATATGAAATAAGTACCATGGATGCCTTTAAAAAAAAAAAAAGTATACCATTAAGATATGATTATATAGACCCAGCTCAGACTCAGAAGCGTACCAATAATGTCACAATATGTCCTTAGCTGCAATCAAATAATGACCATTCTCTTTCACAAGCAGATATGCTTTCACTCTTCCACAAATGTTTACAGCAAACATCTAGCTATGAGACTATTAAACTGTGATGACAACATTCAATAACTTAGTTATACACGTAAAAAAGGTTTAGTGTACGTGTGTGTATATGCCCGCTCTTATATTCATGTCAATTTATTTACAACAATCAGATGAAAATTCCCCCACCCCCCACCTCCCTACTAAATTAACAATATGTAATCTTAATGCCTTTAAATACTTGTTCATATTTATCTTTTAAATTTATCATTATGTTATTACACGAGGTGGCTCACACACAAATACACACACGAACAATTAAATAATTTTATTCTTTAGATTCATTTAAAATTAAAATTTTCTATTAAATATAACTCTTTTTAAGCGACTCAGTAAAAGGATATTTACATTTTATTTAATTTAAAATATGCGGAGATCTTAACCCATTAAAATTTAAGATTAAATATACCCTTACTTTAAAAACCAATTTACTAGAGGGGTTTGCATTATTTTATTATAAATTTGTTGACTATCCTAGGAATAATATTGTTAAAAAATAAAAAATAAAACATAATATTTTAAATTTTTAATGAATTGAATAATTTATTTAATTTTTAATTTTAGTTTCTTAATTTCTCTCCTTAAATTACTTATGAAAAATGTTAACAAGTGTTGTTAAAATATTGATTAAGAAATTAAAATAATGAATTTTAATTAAAATGTGTTACATTATTCATAACATTTTTTATATTTTCCTATAATCTTTACATTTAAATACTTTCTGATTTTAGTTTCTTAACCAATACATTAACAACACTACTTATTAGTCCATAATATTATTATAATTAGGCCAGGGATATGAACTCATAGGTATCTTAGCCGACCAGTGTGCGCACACCAATGGAAATGTTGGGCGCATATTGGAACTGGTTGTTTCTTGTCCTTACAAATTCACACGATTGTATCATGTGCTCTGGTTTCTGTCATCTCTTTAGAAACAGATTCTAGTTTAATGCTCTGGTGTTGGTTTGAATGGGATGCGTGCAATCTCTTTAAATTAATCAATAACTAATGACCAAACCATGTTCTTTTCTTTAAAGATAAAATTCAATTTCATTAATCTCAAGTCCACCATGCTTCACTTGACGTACGAGACCTCAAGTATATATATATTACAATAATAATAGCTATAACAAAGATCCACTTGAGTACATATATATAAGATCGAGCTAGTCTGCTACTATTATTTACATACTACGTTTGGTTGGTGAAAACCTTTAATAAAATTCCAATTGTTGTGGTGGTCAAATGAGTGCAAGAAAGGTATTTTCATTAAACACTGTGCTATATACAGAATATATATTTTCATCATAGAACTAAATTTGCGTGGCAATATTCTACTCTCAAGGACAAAAGACATTATGTAACTGCAATAGGCAAGTGAAAAATTTAACATAGTGTTGTAGTATGGTTGCATGGAGTATAGATCAAGTCATAGAAGGTCTGCATGAAATTCTAACCAATAATAATAATAATAATAATAATACAAGTATATAACTAAAAAATTCTACATCTTTGGATGATAACTGTATATAGGACCCATTGCTTTTTAACTGGAGGGAATGCTGGTCCATGATCATACTTCTTAATCATGTGATCAGCCTTTTAAATAGATTTCCATACTTTGAGAGATTAATTTTTGGTTCTTAATTGAAAAATATCCTTGAATACCCAAAAAAATGAGGCAAGTGAAAAGAAAACTCTTGCATTGGCCTAGTATTAATTTTTGGTTCCAAATTATAACTAAGAAGAGTGCTTTAAATCTCCAACTACTGCATTTAGGAGTGGGCCAATAGGTGAAGTTAACATGCATAATTGAACGAGAACGAGAAATACTGTTGCCAGTAACAAATTGCATCAGAGGGAAAAGGAAAGGTTGAGGGCCAGGAGATATAACATTGTTATTTGTTACAGCTATCTCTCAATCCATAAATGCATAATTATGATGAAAGTTGAAAGAGAAACTAAAAATAAAAACCCAATATATTGGAGCAGAGAATGACTAATCTGTAATTTCTTTTGTTTGTACTTTTTCTGCCGCATGGGGAGAAGAGTGAAGATGTAAAACTGAGTTAGAACAAGAAGCATATATGTTCAGAAGTGTGGACATTAGGTAAACAATCGTGTCAATTTTCTAGGGTTATAGCAATCTTGTCATTACTCATTATTATTATTATTAAGCTAGCTATATCGTGTCCCACTTGTGTTTCATCTGTTTAAATAAAAAAACCTGTTTGGAGCGGTGTAATTGATTATGAAACGAACTGCTTTTCTTATGAAGAGGATGTGTATTTGATTACTTGATAAATCCTTGTTGAAGATCATATCTCATTTCAGTTCTGGTTTGAAATAAATATATTGAGATTCTATAATAATAATTAATAAGCCATGCTCACCCATTTATATTGTATCAAGACAACTTTCTTTATCTCTTGTTGTTGGAGTCACGTACTATTTAAAAAAATTGTATTTTTTTCAATTTTAATCATTTAAATATGATTTAATAATATATATTTATAATTAAATGTTATTTTTCACATTACTCAAGCATATATTCTCAAAGATCAATGATTCAAAATGTGATATGTCAGTCAAAAAAAGATGAGAAATTAACAAGTGACTTTTGTTAGATTTTTAACACGAGAAAAATATGAATAAAATAAATATATATCTAAAAGAGAAGAATATAGAAATTGGGATTTGATTAATATTGCTTGTATACCAAAGAAGTGTATCTAATATATGCTTATTTTATTTATATATAAGTAAAAGTATAAATAGTTTAAATTTAGGGGAATATAAAGTTAAAAATGAAAATAAAAAACCTTGATAATGAGTAACAAAAATTTGACAGAAGAAGAAAAACTTAATGCATAAAAGAAATTAAAATTAATTAAAAATGAGATTTTAGGGGTAAAAAGAAATTTTAATATAAAAAATTGACTTTTTAAAAATTAAGTTGTGAATAATAATTAATTCTTAAAGTAAGAGTGACACAGTTTGATAGATAAAATTCTCGTTAAAGTTTCGAGTCCTAAATGCAAATACTTAAATTTATAGATAAAATCGTTTTGAAGTTATAATTTACTTTCTCTACAATTAATCACTGTTGAATGAAACAAGTGCTTTGATTGAATTAATGGTTAGAGCTATATAAGTGTGTATATACTGTATTTTCATTGATGGAACTATGCGATGGCCGAAAAAAAAAGTAGTGGCTAGACAAAAGTCATATATTTGGCTAGTTCGTGAAGCTGTATGTAATAGTGGCTAAACTTTTTGTATTAAGTAGACAAATTCAATCATTTAACTTAATATCCAACTTTATTTTTTTCCTTACTCAAAGTTAAAGTTGTTTAAAACATATATTTTGTCATTTAATTTTTTTACGACTAATTAAGTATCGCTTCTATAGATTTAGATTCTTTTATAATTTTAAGTTTTATCTACAGTACCGTTTTTGTGTTATGGTCGGATGTATATATAATCCTAAATTTCATTTCAAAATTGATGTGTATAAAAAATATTATCAAAAAATTTATTTTGACGTGCGTTTAATGTTATTCCAAAAGATTAATTCCTTTACTTATTTGGTGAGATATATTGTTAAAAATAGAAGAAGAAAAGCCAACTTAGAATAATTTTAACAAAATATGTGTAAAAAAACTAATTTTTAACCTACCAATAAGACTATATTTAACAAAAACTAGCTGAAAATTAGAAAATATGTTATTGAATAATAAATATTTGATAAAATATCTATTAAAATGAATGAAAAATAAAAAAAAAGTTACATACATAAACATATTTATTTAATGTTTTTATCTTAAATAGAAAAGATTAAAAAAATCTAACAAATTAATAAATATTTAAAGACAAAAAAAGAAGTAAATATAAAAAATATATACTACAAACTAACATTTTAGAAAATACTGGTCTAAAAAAATTTTCGGCTAATAATTTTTTCAAAAACTACTTAAAAAAATTGTTAAACAGACTCTAAGCATTTAAAAAAAAAAAAAACCCTACTAATAAGCACTTCTATTTTTAGTGAATACGTGATTCGAAGTGAATGGCCAGTCGTGAGGGAGATCGCTGAATTTTAGCAATGAAACGAATGAAAAAATTAATTGAATACTAATATATAGTATTAGTATGGTAGTCTTTAACCGTAAACCGCCAGTAGCCGCGTCCTACAGAAATTTACGTATTCTGTATTTTATTTTTTGTGAAAATGCAATTAGATTTCTACATGCGTACTTTTACCTGATTAAATCCTCTCTCTTTTTTTTTTTTTTAAATTCAAAGTTTGTGAAAAAGCGAGACAGTGTTATTTTTCTTTCATAAACTATTACTATCATTTATTTTGCTCTCCCTCCCACTTTCCTCATGTCTGATACCGCATTCTCTTTCACATATTCTCTCTCTCTCTCCACCGTCCACTCCCTTCAGCCATTTTGTACTCTCTCTATCTCTCTATAAAAGCAAACGCAACTAGTCATAAACTGTTCCCACTCTCTCCTCAACACCTTTCTTTTTCCTTTCCATCCATGGCTGACCCCTACTCCAATTTCTTCTCTTCCTCCTCACCCTTCTTCCGTTTCAACCACAACCAATATTTCCCTTCTTCAAACCCTTCTCCACAACACCACAACCACAACTTCATCAACCACACCAAAACTAACGACACCACCACCACCTTTTTCCACTACCACCAACACCAAACTACTACTACTTTTTCTTCTTTTCCACCCTCACCTCCTTTGAGAGAAGAACTACCCCTCTTGAAGCTGAGTCCAACAAAGCAAGATGAGGAGGAAGTAGAGGACTTGGTGTCTAATTGCACTGGTGGAGCCATGGATGTGGAAGAGAGGATCCACCTTAAAGAGGAATTAGACGATGATGAAGATGGAAGTACTAGTGTCACTGTTGCACTCCACATAGGGTTGCCAAGCCCTAGTGCTGCTGAGATGGCTTCTGTCCTCTCTTCTTCCTCTCATGAGATCACTGACAAAGACCAACATGGAGATCATTGTTCTGCTGCTGAGGATTCTTCTTCTGCTGGCTTCAGACTCAACAAGGGCCAGTACTGGATCCCTACCCCTTCCCAGATTCTCATTGGTCCTACCCAGTTCTCTTGCCCTGTTTGCTGCAAAACTTTCAACAGATACAACAACATGCAGGTATATATATACATCACACAAAGGTTTTAAATTGCAGCAGCAGCTGCAGTTTTGTCACATTTTTTTATATTACGAGAAATTGCAGACAGATACCGCTGATGCAACCTTGGTTGTGATCATCGAAAATTTTTGATGTTGCCGTTGAAATTGCGGATGGAGACTGTTTCTTTTTTAAATCTTGACACACCATCACCACCCTTTATAATTCTTGTATCCTTTTCTTTTTCCACTACTTTTTTCTTCATACGCTCTACTCCCACTACTTCCTTTCTAATTCAAGGTCCCAAAAGGAAAAAATAAAAGAATTTTTCCTTTGCTTCTGCTTCTCCCTTTCTGTCTATAACTTTCTTTCCTTGATTTGAACCGCTAACGGTTCCTTGATGCTTCGATGGAAAGAGGAAAAGCTTGGCTAGTAATAAT
Source organism: Glycine latifolia (assembly GCA_013407115.1). Classification (NCBI taxonomy): domain Eukaryota; kingdom Viridiplantae; phylum Streptophyta; class Magnoliopsida; order Fabales; family Fabaceae; genus Glycine; species Glycine latifolia. The sequence goes on from CM023943.1 coordinate 23,328,125, forward strand.
CTATGCTACTTCTGGTCTTATGCTTTTCTTTTCCTTTCTTTTTCTTTCTTTTCTGTTTTTTTTTTTTTTTTTATTTTTTTTTTCCCCCCCCCCCCCCTTTTTTCCAAGGGTTATAAACTACGATATTCTCCTCCTCCAGCCACAATTTTATTTGATTTTTTTTAAAGTGTGTTTAATTTGGGGTTGTTTTTTGCATGGTGAGGCGGGTTGATACATATAATTTTGGTTAAATAATGAACAACTGGTTTCCTGATTCAGACTGAGACTGGGATCAGTACCTTACCACCTTTCCTTTTCGTTGATTAAACAACTCAAGCTATGTTCCTTGTGTCTCCAGTACATTGAAGTCTGTGCTCCTTATATATTTTGGTAGAAACTGAAAATCTTTCAGTGTTTCTTCCAGATCGCTCAGATAATTACACCAATTTCGTTTTCTCTTTGTGGTCCTTTCTTTGGTCCTGAAATTAAGCCCCAATATGGACATAGCTAACCTACTTGTACCCTTCTCTTTCCCCCTTTTTCGTTTGTCCTCCTCATTTTTCCATTGCAAACAAAACTATAAAACAACCCCTACTCCTCTAAATTTTATTAAATTTGCTCTTTACGAAGATAGCCTTTTTGTGTTCCTTAGAAGGTCGTGCTCTCTAAGTATATAAATGTCCTCTCCAGTATAAATAATTCTTCATGATTCATAAATATGTAGTCTCCTTTAATTTGAAAGGATAAAATCCTATTCTCCAAATTAAAGCTTAGCACCTTAATGTTATATCTTATTATTAATTATGCTACAAATTCAGTATGATACAAGTCCTTGAAATTAATTAAGTGAAGCTAGCTAATATTTTTTTCAAGCTTGTGTTTAATATTTTTTTATATGCAATTTTAGTATTGAGTTTATTAATTTTTTTTAGTGAGAAGATTTAAAGTTTAAACCTACAATCTCTTTTGATTTTTTTATTTATCATCAAAGTCAATCTTATTAATCTCTGTGTATGATAGCTTAATTTGTTTGCTTAATGTAACCTTTAATTTTTTGGGGTGTCCATAATTTTATTTAATTTTTTTTGGGTTGGGGGTTTCAGATGCACATGTGGGGGCATGGATCACAGTACAGAAAAGGACCTGAATCTCTGAGGGGAACCCAACCAACAGGAATGTTGAGGCTTCCTTGCTATTGTTGTGCCCCAGGGTGCAGAAACAACATTGACCACCCAAGAGCGAAGCCTCTCAAAGACTTTAGAACACTCCAAACGCATTACAAGAGGAAGCATGGGATCAAGCCCTTCATGTGCAGGAAATGTGGCAAGGCTTTTGCTGTGAGGGGAGATTGGAGAACTCATGAGAAGAACTGTGGCAAGCTTTGGTACTGTATTTGTGGCTCCGATTTCAAGCACAAGAGGTCCCTTAAAGACCATATTAAAGCCTTCGGGAGTGGCCATGCAGCTTATGGCATCGATGGATTCGAAGAAGAAGATGAGCCTGCATCTGAAGTAGAGCAAGATAATGATGATTCCACCCAGTGATTAACGAGAATTAATGCATGGGTTAATATATGTGAATTATCCTAGTTATTTTGTGAAATGATTGGGGATGAATATCTATAAAGCTTAATTTGGCTTCCTAGCTATTTCAGAACTATATATAAGCACCAAGTTTAAATGGAAAGCCAATCTTTTAAAAACAAAATTCTTTCTTTCTTCTGTTGGCAATGTTAGCTAGGACTAGGAGAGACTGGATACTGAACACATAGCTGGTAAAGCTAGATATATATATCCAACTTCTTTGAATTTGTTCTCATGTATAAGACATCTTTCTCTTCTCTTGGTAATTAAGATGCTTAGTATTATTCTAATTTGATTTCTATCTTTAGCAAAAGCATAGCTTATGCTCATAATTGATTAGTGCCTAATGATAAAGTAGCGCCTCTAAAGCTCTGTTTAAATTAATTTATTCCATGTTTTTCTTTATATATACAGTGTGGGTTCATTTTGCCAAGCTATCAACAGCTCGAGTCACCAGATATTTATGTGTATTTTATCATATATGTAATGTAACCATGCTTCAAATTTATATCGTAGTCGTATATTGTGTAGGTATACTAGGTGCACTTTTGTACACTATATTTTTTTTTATCAATTTATTATTCATCTATTGTTTAACATTATGATCTATTTACAGTTTTCTGCATTTCTAAAATCATATCACAATTATAATTGCGGCTGCATTGGTAATATTTACATGCAATTTTTTTATTTTTTTTTTGCATTTATAGTAATCATAATCCAACCAGGACCATAACCGTAATCCATTGGAAAAGTGGTCAAGATAAAGAAAAGCCTTTCCTTTTTCGCTCTCTTTCTCAAATACAAAACTATATATAAGCCCCTTCAAATTAAACTTTGGGGGACATGATGCATGTGCATGAACAAAATATACCTGTGGGGCAATTCACAGATATTATGGCATCGATAACTTACTTTCTTCTCTCAAGATAGTCTTGGTACGTATTCACAAACATAATTACTCCAAAATTTGTCTGCGGGAAAAAGAGAGATAAAGTGAAGGTAGCTTATGAGTGGAAAGTAAATAAAAGGGTGAGGGTTTAAGCTCTATTTGTCACGAGAGGAAGCGATGGGAGAGAGTATATTTATGGCTAGTTGTATTAGGCGATTAGATAGCCTTTTCACGCTGTGAAACTTAAATATACGTCAGCTTTTTGTTGGGGTGGTGCATAATAATATGATGCTTTTTTTTATTTTTTTGCTTTGGGTAGTGGAGAAGATATATGTGTACATATTTGTTAATAGATGGAACATATACTGATATGCCATTTCAGATTCACCCTAGCTAGCTTGCTTGGAAAATTCAAAGCAAATGATTAGCTTTTTTTAAGAGGAAATACTTATATATTATAAAAGGAGGATATCAAAAGATATATAGGTAGGATCGGTGATATCATAATGGTCCCAGTGTGAAGTTTGCAAGGTAGTAGTATGAGGGTAATAGTACTGCAATGAAATGAAGCGGATCTAATTTGCAGCTTTGGTCAGAGAGAGAAGGAAAAAAGTTTAATATACCCCAAACCTCTATACAACACTTAAAAAAAATAAAAATATATATGATAAAAAAAATATATAGAAAAAAAATTTAACACTCGATTAATTTTAGTTGATATCTTGAAAGGGAAAAAAAGAAAAAAATGATGGATGATATTTTTTTATTATAAGCAGAAAAAAATAGAATAATAAGAATATCAATTAAGTGTTTTATATTTGTGAGTGTAAAATAATTAAGATTTTTTTATAACAAGAAGAAAAAGATAAAAATAAATAAATGTGAATGAAATATTTAAAATAACATCGTACGTGTTATTAGTCTGAAACAAGAGAGAGAGAGATGAAAACTGCAAAAGTGTGAGCCCAAGTTGTGTTGGTTGGGCTGAATGGCAGCAGATGCCCCCTACAGTGCATAGACACACACCTCTCTTTCATCTGATGGATAAATTAACAAACTGTGCACTGAAACGACCTTTCAGCAAACTTTGACTTCTTTTTTCTCTGCTCTAACTAGGTGCAGTCTTCGATCCATATGGTACGTACATGTATACCGTGATTTACAATTCATTCACAGCAGCAATGTGAAATGAAATGAAACATCTCTTCTGCGCTGCATGGTTGCTTCTTTCATTACCTGATTGATCGAATTATGCATATACCTTCTGTCTTCACAGCAACGAACGGCCTTAATTAATTTCGTTCAATGCGGATCCTCTCTTTGCTTGAGAAACAGAACATGGTTATGTTAGAGAAGAAAAATATATATAATTATTAGGTCGTACGGTTAATTAAGATGATATTAATTTTTTGCCTTTCTGTTTCTAACAAAATTATTTATTTTTTAAGAGGACACGTGTATTCTCTCTACCACCAGAGACAAACCTGATCAAAATTGGAAAAAAAATAGTATATAGAGTAAACTTTTTCCGAATATTAATTAATATCATGATTCATTTGGGGGTATACAAGTATTTACTGAACTATCCAAAATGTACTTTTATGCAAAGCATTCCTCATTTTTTTTAATAAAAATATAAACTTGTTTCGATTCTTAAGTAGGACAAAATTAAATTGTCTTAATCAAAATATATAATCTGTTTTGTAAATAAAGTCTGTAAATGCAGTAGCCATTATTGAGATGAAATATTGTTTTAATGCGAGTAAAAATGTTGTTGTACTCAAGTTTGTCTAATATATATTAATTTATTTCATTTATTGTAATTATAAATTGATGTATATCATATATATTAGACTAGATTTTTTTTTTGAATAAAATATATTTTGAGTATATTGAAGAATTATTTCTCAAAACTAACCCACTGTTCCATGTTAGACAACAAGCATGTGGTGTTACTAACTGTTTTGTGAGGGGGTAAGAAATGCAGGGAATAGATGAACTCAACAACAAACTGTAATTAAAGCATTTATTGACCATCAATTTCCCACCCTTTTGTTGTGGAGACCAACCCTACCACTATATTGACCTGTTGAGACTCTCCTAGCTCCATCAGATGATATCTCTCTCTCTTTCTCTCTCTAGAGTGTGGTGTGTGTCTCTCACCATCATCTTTTTTGTGTGGCATTTGTGCTTTTATGGGAAGTCCCTATCCTAAAACCACCCATACCCCCAATATGCCCTGCAGTGTGATTACGAAAGAAGGTCATGAACGAGCGATCGACAATAATCATGAATTCAATTTATTTTTTAAAAGAACGTAATAATATATTAAAATGTTAACACTAAAGAGCTGAAATAGATAATAAGTAGTACGTAACGTATGTATAAATCCATGCATGTACATGCATCATTTAATATTTTAGATAAAAACAATCAACAACTATTGGACCTTATTAATATGTCATCAATTTACATGCACTAGTACTGTACCTATATATCTATAATCCTTTATCTTTTGTTACTCTTTCTATTCAAAATCATTGTTCCTTCAGACTTTCTTTTATTTATTTATTTAAACAAAAACTTCTACTTTTAGAAATTTAAAATTTAGTATAAAAAAAATCGTGCAAACCATATTTTCAATGATTATGTGTCTCGGATCACCTCTCTTTTTCAGTTATGATTTATTTTATTAATATTTCTTTCTCTTTACTACCACTTTTAGTTAATAAGGACATTTTAGTTAAATGGTAATAATATTTTACATTAATTTAATACTTCTAACTAGGGTGCATATTAGCATAAATAATAATAAAAAATTAAATGGATGAAATAATTAGGGAAAATGATTTTTTTACACCAATTTGAGGTATATATTATACTTCTAGTTGAATAAGAGAGATATATAGAGGAAGGGAATAAAGTGAAGTAATTAATAATAGCCATGAGTGATTATATATACTGATAGGAAAGATAAAGAGGGGACGAAAGAATAATAAAAATGAAAAAAGAATGAGAAAAAAGTATGAAAACATTCAAATTGTTCGTCACAACTCTTCTACCGGTAAAATATTAAAATTAAAAATTGATTTAATGTGAACAGTGTTGGGAGCTAGTTTCGCAGCTCCATGATATACTGTGCCATGACCATGTAAAGGAGACCAAACAACCCAACACGATATAATATGTTATATGGTGTATTCTCCTTTTGCATTCATATTCCAATACATGCAGTAGGGACATCTTTGTCTCCCTTGGCTCGAATAACTAGCTCTTTATTATTATTATTATTATTATTATTATTATTATTATTATTATTATTATTAT
>CM023943.1:23333915-23344664 GCA_013407115.1 Glycine latifolia
ATATCACGCCCAATTAATGAAAAAATTACAAGATAACTATATACCGCCTTTTATTCTTCAAGGACAATGTTTTAAGATTTTTAGGTGCATGTATATACATACGAAACCCTAGTTTGTCGAATTAGATAGATTTTGCATCCAAGGAAAAACAAAGTATTTGCTGCTCACATTTTTTTTTTAGCTTCTCACAATCTTTTCAGCTGATAAAGATGATATTAATATCTCAAAATATGGCTAGATGTCAAAGGTGATACCTTTGCAATAATATTTTCATATGCAATAATATAATATAAGGTCAATAAAATAGAATGCGATGAAACAAAATGCTTGAGAGTAAAATAGAAAGGAATAATATTTAAATACTCCGTTCCACGTTGGAAGGGAAGGGGAGAAAAGATTATTAGATAAAATGAAATAAAATGTATTTCATTGGGTACTGCACACTTTAATATGTTTTAAAACTACTTAAATAATTGAACTTGGTATATTTCTATTTCATTCCTTCCGCTCTGTTTGTTTTTTTCTTATGAATCTAATCATAGTTTAAATTCACCACACAAAAAATCTAAACATAATTTCAGGATAGGAAATATACAGATCCAAAAGAAGGAATCAAAACAACAAATGAACTTTACCGTGCATATATAACTAGCAAGTATCTTTGACCTTTTTCAATACTACTGGTATACTTTCACAAGAGGTAATTTTGTTTGAATAGTGTAGACAATAAAACTCTACTTCTGTAGGTTCGTTCCTACTTGAGGAGTTTGAATTTTTCCGCTCCAATCAACAAGTTAGAACAGACATATTTAATGAATGTTTTCATTCTAAGTTCAAGATGATTATAGACAATTATTAAATCTCTTTATACAGAGAGAGGGAGAGAGATGTTAGGTTTGGAACTTCTACAGTTCGTTTAGTTTGTGGTTGTGAAGTAGTGATCATTATTTTTAAGATGGGAGCTTGATTTTTTGGGTCAGAAATATCACGACTCCTATATATTATTTGGCATGCAGTTAGTTTTCTAGCTAGAGAGATAGAAGGAATTAAAGGAATTGACTTTCTTTTTCATATTGATGAATTGATCGATCTTCTTATTTATATACAAACATTGTTCTTAATTATAGTTATTGTTAGTCATATGTAGAAGAGTTAGAGTATATATTCCTTCTACTACTTATTAATGAATTTTATCAATAAATTTATTTATTAAAATAATTTCAAAGTCACTTGTTAAAAAAAACTATTAGAAATACTTCCTAAATCAGATATGACAATAGGGATGGAAAAACTCCGGGTTAACATACTTCAAAATGCGTATTACGTACATCAATGAACTCTTCTTCTTTTTTTATATATAAAAAAAGACTAATTAAGTAACTTTACCTTATTGATTCCTTTAGATATGCAACCAATCAGAATGAGATCAAAAGGCAATGCATGGACGTCATAACCCACAAAAATTATATCTGCATATTTTGTGAATTATATTTGTTTTAAAATGAAATGATTACCATGCCTTCGGGTAGGAACAAAATATATGATCCTTTAAATAAATGGACCACTCTAAGAAGGCTAATTTGAGGTACTTTTGATCCTCCTCAAAGTAGATGAGACAACTTTGTTAGTGAGGCCCCAATCAATAAAAGGAAAAGGGAAAAAGGCAAAAATAATTTTGACCCATAATCACGATAACTTTGAAAGGAAAAAAAAATTACTTTTATATAATTAATATATAAAAATTAAAAATGCATTTATTTAAATATATATAAAGCACAAAAGGAAACACCAAAAATCCTTCTTTTGGATTGTACCCTAGAGAACTAAGTTTCCTTTTATATTTCCATTCTTTCTTGTTTATATTTTTTCAATTATCTTTATCCAAATGACATATGCTTGGCTGCTTTGATCATTTTCTTTTCTCTTTGATGCTTGGCGATTCCCCAAGTTGTGGGTATAGGGCATTTTTTGTTTGGGGAATATGTAGAAAAAACTTCAAGCAGAAGTAAGAGACCATGCTTCGACAAAACACACACACAAGCACTTGTCACCATCTGTGTGTGAGAAAGAATTTTGAGAGAGGAGGTTCCTTTTCCTTTCTCTCAAGGTGTGGAGTGATTAAAGGTTGTGTTTGACGTTCATGCCCATCGAATCAGATAGGTATAAATTATATCTTTCTTTTTATTTTATTTTATTTGGAACATGGGGGTGTGATCAATTAGGTCTAGTTGCTGGTGAAGATCCTATTTGAGATAAACAAACAAAAGTTAAAGAAAGCCGCAGGCAAGGGCACTCATGAGCACAACCCACACGAACAACCTTTGAAAAGTACTTCCAAACTTGAAAAGCATCATAGGATCATCGACATCCTTATTCTTATGTTTCTCTTTCAGCTTGGCAGTAAAATCATATATAAATTAACTCAAACAGGATTAATTGTCAAAAAATTACAAACCAAAAAGAAAGAAAAAAAAAACTAATCAAACTATCTAAACAGTAGTTTATTAGTTATTCTTTTATTTATCATAGTTTATTAGTTATTCTTCAGCTAGATAGATAAAATCTAAGCGAGAAAGTCATTAAATTATGTATAATCTGTATCTATCTTGATAGTACTACTTAATGGGCAAGTATAGCTTGTTATTCTACTTTCGGAATGACAAGTATATATCACATATATATCAATGATCTCAGCTGATAATAAGATTATTTAAAGTCCAAACCAGTTGGCATCATTATTCAATGTATGGCATTTGACAAAACTTCTGCCCAGTTATTTAGAATTTTCCTTCCTCTTTGATTTGGGGAACTACTTTAATTTGTAGCTATTGTTTGTACAGAGACTCAAACAGAAAAAATAAATTATTGCAAGAAATGCGTCATTATTTTTTTTCTTTCTACGTCATAGATCACATATGTCTTTAAATCCTTTGAGTTAGACGATGATGAGGCATTATATATATATATATATATGTAAAAGCTTCTGTTCAGTATCTTTCTATAGAATAATTCACTATTTTGTTTACTTCTAAGGACAACATATCACTCGGTTGATATAACATTCGTGTTCAATTAATAAAATATCTAGCTCCTCAACTCCTCTTTCTTTTTGTCTAGTCAAAATTCTTCACCAAAGAGAGGCAAGTCTAACGGAAAGACGTACAACTTAAATAAAATGATAGACGACACAATTTGTTTATTTTTTTTGATAGAATGATTAACACGATTTAAGTCTTCATGAAAAATATATTCACATTTAGTATTTTTTTGGTGTGTATTATTCACATTTAATATTCAACTGTAATAACAAATAAATTATTTTTTTTATGATTATTACGTGTGAAAAATTTAAGGGAAAAAAAACTTCACATCTATCTATATTTTATATGGGATTGTCTAACTTATTTTCAATTTTTTATGATGATATAATTTAACCTCATTTTTACTTGAAGTGAAATTTTCCTGGCCTATATACTATCTAAAAAAATAGCCCTATTTTATATTGATCATTACAGAAATTAAAGTGTTATTATTCTGTCACTTGATATATTGGCGTCTGAGGTGGCGACACATAAATTTTTTTGTGAAGGAAGATGGCGACACATATATAATTAATTAAAAAGAAAGTATGATTATGATTAAGGCTTTGGATATGATCAAGTTTTGACTGATTAATTAATTGCATTGATTTGTTGGATGAATGCTCTGGTTTGGTGGGGTAAGTCTGATTCTTAAAAAACTCAAAATGTTACCCCGCGGCGGGGCCATGCATGCATAGTATTCATGATATCTTTCTCAGAAATACAACAAGAAAATTTAAAGGGGGAACTTTTCCTTTCAAAAAGACAACTTTCACCAGCTTCCAAGAAGGATCCTATCCTTAGATGTTTACCTGAAACGAAAAATGAAAAGAAGAGGGACAAATTAAAAACGAAAGGTAAACATCGCCACTGCTGCATGCATAACAAAAGTCTCTTTTCTTTTGTGTGGGATTTACATAGATAATATTAGAAGTTACTCCATAGCAGCTCACGTCCTGATCATAGGCTAAAGTTGTGGCTTACAATTCAAAATTGTTGGAAACATGTTGTGTATAAAACTACGCAAAGAGAAGAAAATATCTACAGATTCCATCTCACTGTCTGATGGTAATACAAATTACTTTAAGGGAATATATATACACCTTACTTTCTAATGCTATAAACAAAATGATTACAGAACCCAAATAACCTCAAATTTAGCAACTTCTTTTACATTTTTTATCTGTAAAGACATGTACTCAAGGTTTAGAAGAATTCACGCAACTAATTAAACTAGACATTTTCGATAATTCCTTTTATGTTTCGGCAACACTTTAAACATCCACTTTTTAATTATTGGATTTAAATTTCAATTGAATCTTAGATAATTTAATTTTGATAATATAAAAGACTGTTCTGTTATATATTTCAACTTTTTATATCAAAAAAAACCTCCAAAGTTATATAAGTGATGCATATATTGCATTTTAATGATAGTTTCTAACGTTTTTATATTTCTTTAAGAATTTTTTTTATAATTATTTTTAGGACATTTAAAAAAATCTTCAAAAATTAATTATTTTTATATTTTTAATTTATTTCACTATTTATCAATTTTTTGCATGAAAAGGAAAATTTCTTGTCGAACTGTTGGAGCAAGAGTTGATTGGGTTAATGGAGGAAAAGAATCAAGAAATTAAAATAAGAATGAGTTTAAAATCGCACGACATAATGGAACATCAAGAAAATATTTAACATATTATAATCTATTTTATTTTATATTTCAATTTTAATTACGATAAATTTAATTCTATTTTGTCTTTTGGATCTTCTTTAAATCCTTTTTTTTAAGCTCACCTTAGAAACCTACTAATAATGAAGATTTAAAAATAAGAGACTTTTTTCACTTTAGTCATCCTTGTAATGATTAGGATTTTTTACATTTTTTTTCGACTCTTTGCTCTTGCATGTGCTTCCATGACTTCCGTGAGGTGTTAAACTTTTTTCTGGGTCTTTCCAGGAATATATTTATGTCTTTTACAGATATTAGAGAGACAAAGAGTGGGAAATTTGGGGAGGGATACATTTGAGGGGAGAGAATGTGTATAACAAGAAAGAAGTGAAAGTGTATATATATATATATATATAGAATATTTTGTATCTGAAATAACAAGTTATTCAGTGATTTTTTTAGTAATAAAAAGTGAAGAATTTGACATGTTTTTATGTTAAATTTGTGTTATTTTTTCATTTTTAGAATAAAAATGTATCATGTTCAGTATCATGATTTTAATGAATGAAATCAATCCTAAGAATTTCTCATAGAATTATACTCACTTGCATTTATAAACTTATTTTATATTTTTCTCTTATTTTTTTATAACTTTTATATAAAATATTCATACTAAATCACTAATAAATTTGTCCATCTAATTGTGTACTTGAAAAAGAAGGATATTAGTGTTTATTGTATACATGTTTTTTTTAAATTATTACATTTATTTTTGTTGTTTTATTTAATTAATTTATATTTATTTGTATACTCATTGTTTTATTTAATTAATGAATTTACATACTATCCATATATAAAATAAATAAGAAATACAATATATAAGCTATATTTGGATATACAATAGATTATTATCGCTTGACACACGCATTATCAACTTGCTCTGGAAAAAAAAATACCTTTAGCCATTTAAAAAAAAAATACTTAAAAGGTTCATCCCATTCCTATTCACTAAAATTGATTTCTACATAGTACGTGTTTTCTATTTTATCCCTCTTAACCAACTATAAACATTCAATAATTCCTTTAGATTTTCTACAATGCCTTCCATCATTTATATTGTCTATTTTATAGCTACTATCTTCAACATGTACATCATAGTGTTTATTAAGAAAAACTCTTTAACTATTATATTATACTATGCTACTTCCCGTAGAAGCCCTCAACTTTAATTATTTCATTCCATTTATTCCAAATTTAAAATGCAATTGGTTTTGATTATATGGTGAGGTTCTTAATATAATTATCCACTACTATTTTGATGCCCATATATACTGCAAAAATCAGTGCATTCCCAAAAACAAAAAAAGAATTTCAAATAAATAAATAACAAATTCCTTCAACATTCCTAACAATTGTTGAAGCTTTCACAGTATTATTCTCAACCCTTTCTAGGCTGCTTTTGAACCTAGTATTATCATTTCTACAAATCTGCATTGAGTATTCTCATCTCTATAGATTTGGTCCTAATATTTTCACCTTTTTAGATATGCACTTGACTATTCTCACTTCTTCACGCTAGTTTTTTCACCTCTGCTAGTGCTCTAACCAATATTCTTACCTCTATAAGTTCTTTATCCAATATTCTAACCTCTATAGGAATTCTCAACCCACTCAACCCAAATATTCTTTCATTAGCTTCTCCGGGTTTCACCCAACAACAACTTTGCTACAAACTCTGCTATGCATACAACACACTTCAAAAGAACCAGGCCTTTGACTGTATTTCTAAGTTCCCTCTCACAGGTTTTGTTTGAACAAACTTTATGCACTCATTCTGAACACCCATTTTACTAAATTTACCCATAAATAAGCGACTTACACACTATGTAAGATGGACACGAGGGTGACACAAATCCCAAAGTATTTTTGCTAAGAAAGACTATATCAAAAGTTGACGACTTTCTCTTTAGATGCCTGAATTTATGACACTGCTTTTTGCTAATCTTGACGGTAGGGCACAATCTAATGTGCAAAGTTTTAGGGATCAAGTGATCATATAGGTTAATGTGTGTTATATTTAATTTATTATTTTTTATCATCTTTAATTATCTTTTTTTTCAATTCTATTTTTCCTACTTTTTCTTTATTGAAAAGGTTTTTTTTTATATTCCATTGTAGGCTAAGACAGAGGCTAATCACTATGATACAAAATACAAAGTATAACACCCCCAACGAATCACACTAGAAAGAGAGGGATTCAAAGGTTGTACAAGTATGAAACTGTACAATTGATGATGATTTAAATAAATTAATTGGTACTACATATATCAACAAGATGCATATATTTTTCAGTAATCTATCATTTAAGAATTCTACATCTAAGCGTGTTTGGTTGAAATAATTATGGGATAGGTAACTTTCTGGAAAATTTTCTAGAAAGCATGTAAATGAGGACAAAACATGTTGAAAAGTCTTGTGTTAATTTGTAATAACAGTCATTGATCTTGAATGCAGTCAAAATAAATTGTCGAGTTCTTAGAAATGGCTACCTACAAATGTTCTGACCGGTGAGAATTCTTGCCAATAAGAAAGTTGAGTAAAGTGTTAATGTATAAAGTGTCATAGTGTGAAAACCGTCACAAAGTCAATAATCAGGAACATTACACAAAGTAGTAACACCTCCTACAATTGATGACAGTGAGCATTGTTCAATTAGTTTGCAGAAGAAATCCAAGGAAGGGTGGAGATGTACATTATGTTAGATTACTACAACAAGTAAAAAAGGGTTGAATGATCTCTAAGGAAAAAAACACAACAGTAAAGGAGTATTTTTTAGAATTCATAAAATGGGTAAGGACATTAAAATATTATTCTCATTAAGGAAAAGTAAAAAGTTCATGAAATCTAATTAATTGAGTTGTTGTTACCATGAATTTATCATTGGATTTAAGACCTAGTTGACACTTCAACAATGGCAGAACGCGAGACAAAAGTTAGCAAGGGTCAAAATTAGTGACAAATTCATAAATTTGAAGTTGTGGGAACTATGAATTTTAATGTTAAGGATAAATAGTTATTTTTGTCCCTAAATGTGTAAGGCGCTGACAAATCTGTCCCTAAAAGATAGAACAAATTTTTGTTCCTGAAAGTGAAAAAAGTGTGACATATCTATCTATCCGTTAACTTTTGTCTATTACCGTTAATATCAGGGGCGAATTTGTTAGTGCACTACACATTCATAGACGAATTTGTCAGCTCTACCTAAAATATAATTTCATCTTCATATTCTCTCTTTTTTAATCATTGCAAGCATAACATTACAATAAACACTTAAAAATTAGAAAAACAAGCATAAGTTAAAACAAACATAATAATAAGCATAATATTGATTAATAAACATAATTTGTTTATTATTCTGAAATTTCTATTATAACAACATTAGGTAATGATAAAATTAAGTTAGGTCTCATTTTTTTTGTAAGAATTAACTTAATAACTATGCATTTTTGTTTGGGTCTCATATTTTTTATAAGGTACTGTCATATTAGAAATTTCAAAGCAAAAATATGAAATAATATTTACCTAAAATATGATACTCAAACAAATTAAAATGCACAGTCATTAAATTAATCTTTACAAAAAAATGATACTCAACTTGATTTTGTCATTATATAATGTTACAATATAAGTTTTAGAGCAACATATATACAAATTATGTTTATTAATCATTATTATAGTTATTATTATGTTTGTTTTAACTCATGCTTGCTTTTCTAATTTTTAAGTGTTTATTATAATTTTATACTTGTAATAATTAGAAAATGGAGAATATGAAAATTAAATTATATTTTGGATAGAGAATTTACAAATTCGTCCTTGAATGTAAAGAGCACTGACAAATTTGTCCTTGAATCTTAACGGTAACGGACAAAAGTTAACGGATGGATAAATTTGTCACACTTTTTTCACTTTCAGGGATAAAAACTTGAATTTCCATCTTTCCATGATGGCTATTTACCCTAATGTTAATGATATAATATAGTCATTAAAAGTAAAAACATATATTACAGTTGTTCTCTACAAGGTTTTTATATTTTAATTTGATCAACATTGAATTTTTTTTTTCATTTTTAATACTATAAACATTGAATAGTATATATTTATCCAGACAATCATTTAATCACTTATCTCTTATACGGTTCTACATCAGATTCTAGATGATATTCATTGAGAAAAAAATTCTTTCAAACGATATTGAACAACAACAAAAAAATATTCCATACGATTTCGCAATTATCTTTTTTAATGATTTTAATTGTTAATTTTTTATGTGGTTTAATTAGTATATTCATCGTTTATTACATTTCAAGATATGTCCGATAAAAGATTATACTCAAATATTATGCATGCATGTTATGTAAATATTATTAATTTAACGATTTGTATATAAAAAAAAAAAAAACAAATGCATGAACAACTACTTTTTTATTCTGAAAAGAGAAACAAACTACAAACTAAAACGAAGGAAAATACTTCCTGCAGCATCTGCTGCTACATTACAAATAAATAAGAGAAACTGGACAAACTTTCATAGCAACAAATTGCTGGTACGAGAGAGACACGTCTTTGCTAAGGTGTCTGCGCACACATTACCTTCACGATAAGTGTGCATGAACTTCAAATCCCATGGTAAGTGTGGATGAACAATTATACCAACTAACAAGTTCCAAAAATATCTAAAAACAAAAACAAAAACTCAAAAGTAACTTCTTTTAAGAAAACTAATTATGTTATCTTTAATGAGTGTAGAAGTAATGAATTTTTTTTCTTGACCCTCCATTAGATAAAAAAAAAAGGATCTTGATTAATTTAAGATTCGGTCAAAAAATACATAAAATTTGTAAAAAATTATTTCAGTCAAGAATTGAACTTGACTAATAATAAAAAAATTAACTTTATTTTAAAATATTAATCACTTATATTCAATCATAACGATTGTTTGGAGTAAAAATATATGTATTTTATATTATTAATTTTTTGGTAAAAATATGATGATAAATTAAGTCTTATTATGAGGTTCCAATTTAATGATTGTTGTTTTACTGACTAAAAAAATCCTTCTTTTTGATATGTAAATTAACCAAAATAATACTCAAGGTGGGTTTACTATGCCTTTCTGTATGGAAAAGGAAAGTCAAATGCTTATTCATTTGACATTTTAAATTCCTCTTTGATATGCTGGAGAGTATGGAAAGGGAGAGGTTTGGTTGGGGTAAAAAATAACAATATGAGATTCACAGTTTCTCATCCATATCCGTTTGGAAAAAGTGTTGTTATTTATATTATCTATGGACAAGTTAAACTAATTAATAATAATTATCATTTTATATTTAAAAATCATGTAAATTATTTCATGTTACAATTTTTTTTAATGATTAGTCAACTCATTTTCTGTATGTAAAATTTACCCAAATATTTCCCCTATAGGATTGGGAAGGAAAGTAAAATAAGATTACATGTGTCTATTCATCAAAAAGCATTATTAAGGTAGCTTTTTGCTTAATTTTTTCTCATTTTTTTCCTTAAAAGGAAAAGTTGAGACAAACACGTACATTTAAAGAATTTTTTAATAAAATTAATGAGCATATTTTTTTATCAAACAAAAAGAGGGAAATAACTTTTAGAAAATGTTAAGTAAAGTGACTTTTAAAAATAAGTTCCACATCTTTAGTCCCACTTCCTTTCACATCAAAAACTAATTAATCTGAGGAAAATAAATAAAACATTTATTTTTCAAAGAACTTAAATTAAAACATTTATTTTACGTGCAAAAGTAAAATTTGGATAAGAAAACAGGGGGGAGGAAGAAGGAAGTAAGATCACGTCAGAAACTTCCTTCTTGGATCACCGTCAGTTAATAAATGAACGTATAAATTTTATTCGATACATATATATATATATATATATATATATATATATATATATATATATATATAT
>CM023943.1:23344674-23421510 GCA_013407115.1 Glycine latifolia
GTGTGTGTGTGTTTAGTGTTTGGAGTAATTGAGTAAGTGAATTGACATAGATTCAAACCCTAAATTTTGCTCTCTCAGTATGCATATGTAAGGAATAACTAAAACACGTATACTTTTCAAAAACAGTGAGGTAGCGAAGAATAATTTAAATTTAAATTAAAAAATTAAATAAAAGCATTGACTGTTCTCTAACACTACCAGAAACTATAAAAATTGTTGTTGTCGTTATGGTACCAATTAGGCCTTTGAACTAATTTTTAAAATTAAGCCTAATTCATTTTGAATATAGTTTTAGAGTCTATTCAATATTAATCTGGGGTTATGCACAAATATTCAGCTAACCCAAGGTTTTGCGTATCAGTCTCAAATTTATTTATTTATTTGACAGATCTAATACTAGTATTAATTATCATCTTGACTATAAGTCTGGCCTCTAGATAGATCTTGAAACCCTATGTCCAAAAACACACAAATTTGCAGAGATCATGTGATCATCTTGTCTCCTCAAAGAATATTGTCGGAAATCAATTATGGTAGTTCAGTCGGTGGGCCTGATGATCTTTATTTCAATGAATACAATTTTCTTTATCTCAGTGTTACATTTATGATGTGGAAACTATGGTTTGGAAAGAGATTCATAAGGCTGGATTTCACCCAATTAATTAGGTGTTGAAGTAATCACTCAACTAACCTAATTTTATAGCTGGGTAAAATTTTCTCAATGCACTGGGTGTAGGATCAAAGATGTAATGCAATGAGTGCATGTGGTCTGTTTGGTTGTTTAGTTTATCGTTTGTTTGGTTTTCCTCCTAGGTTGCTAGGTGATTATGTGTGTCACATTACTAATTATAGCTCCCCACTTTACACATTGGAAGCTTATTTGTATCTTGGGTTTTTAGTTGCTTGAACAATGATGTGTTCTGAGGTGGAAAAAATGGCAAGATACAAGTCACAGATCATGCCAACTATGCAATGTGTTAGGCAGCATTATTATTTCAGCTTTTGGACATTTTGAAGAAAATGTTTTACCTAAATTTGAATTATATTTTTCCCAACAGTCCATATGTAAGAGTTGACAAAGCGTGCAATTACACATAGCATGCAATCTGTAGAAATTAACAATGCAATTTGAGAGAATTGTATGGTCTAATTATGGTAAGTATCCCGTTGATGGAGGTATGGTCTTTAGTAACTTTAATGGCAAGAAGAATTTATCAATATCAAGTGTTGATCGTCAACACGCTTTGTATATGTTACTGAAATTTCATTTTAATCTAGGTTTGGTGAAAGCTAAATAAATTAATTAATCAATATGTCAGGCTTTATTAAAGTGTGAGGGAAAGCTGCCCCTTTCATGTTGAAATGACTAATGTGTGCGAAAAACGTACAAACATATTAACATCTTTAAACCATAACAATTCCTCTCGTTGATTCACTGGTTTATATCTGATTGATGTGTTTGTTATGCACTCTTTCTCATAACAGTTTAATTTATGCAATATGCCGTCTTATCAAATGAAAAGGAGATCAATAAGTTCACTTTCATTGTATATATATAATAAATCAATCAAGAGAAGTTTAACTTTATTCACTTTTTTTATCAAGAATTATTCTAATGAAAATACAGCACTTGACCACGTACTTGTGTACGTGTGTGTTTGAATACCCTTCACTTCAGAATCGATTCTGATAGTTAAAATCATGGTGAGACCATCAAAAATCAAAAACAACACAAAAAGTTATTTTAGTGTGATTTAAAACAAATTAAAATCAGTCTTACTTCACTGGGCTGCATATTCAAATACACGCTACATATATAATAAAATATACACATACATAGTTATACAGTAACAAAAACTTTTCTGATTTGGTCCATGAATTAACTCTTTCAATTGATCTTCCAGACAAATAGAATAAAGGCCACAGTCTCAAGTTGACACATGGAGTCCCCACACCCTGTTGATTTTGTCTGCATAATATTGAGAACTTGGATATAGGATTATTAGTCTACACAACATAGCACACTAATATTATTCATGTACGTATGGTTATTGTAGAGATTGAATCAAAGGGCAGAAACACATGCCTACAGGACCCTACAAAAACATAGGATCATAAATAAGGGAGCAAAATGAGGGTAAGCAACAACAAAGTGGTGTCAATAGGTGCTTCTCTCCTCTGGTTAAACCAATGGCCATAAGTCCTTCATTTCATTAAGTTTCTCTTAGTTGGCAAAAAGGACAATATCCCACAAGTCTTCCATCAGTGAACCAAAGTTAATGTCTTTGCACATTAGTCAGCTATCAATTTCCTAATTATTAATGAGCCATTTTCTATTTTTAGCAATTTCCTTCGCTCATTCCCCCACTTGGTTGCCACTTTTGCAGCAAAAGCATTGCCCCTCAAAATAATAACTCTATAGTCTATATACACAATATCATGAACCATCACCATATATACGATTAATAGTTTATTTTTCATTAGAGCCACCTAAACATAAATATTTTTCTTTATGCATGCTTATGTGTTTATGATAAACAACCTCACTTTTTTATAACCCAATTTTGTTACTCACCTTACATCCCTCTTTATCTTTCTCTTGATTCTTCATCACATGTATTACTTTTACTCTAGCTTTTTTATCTCTTTCCTTTTCTCCATGGGTATATACCCTTTAAGGATGTCAAACCATCTTTATCCTACGACAAATATTTTGCTATCCAACTTTTCTGTTTAAGATTTATGAACGAGATTGCGAGATTGAATAATTGGTGTAAAATTATTCTCAAGTATAATTGTGTTTTTAGAAATAATTTTCCAGAAAAGTTAAAAGTTTCTTAGCTGCAGCCAAAAATGTCCATTCAGAAAACGCTCCCATGTTGTACTTATTTTTTTGGGCGTTTTTTCTGTGGGCTATCCCTTATTGTATTTGTAACATAAGATGCCCCGCTTTAAAAATAAAATAAAATAAATAATATATGTTATGTTTAAGTTTACGAAGAAAAATATCATAGTTTTCATAAAATTCTAATAATAAAAAAGAGAGAATAAAATTGACAAAAGATTATATTAACTATTAAACTTGAAGTATTTTATAATTTATAACTAAGGCCAGCTACCCCTACTGAGTGAGTACTGATCAAGTAATAGATATATGCCTGAAATTTATATGATAATGATATATATATAATCATAGAGCTAGACATTCTTAATTAATTAATATGTACAGAATTACAGAACATTCTTTCAAAAAAAAACTACAGATCACAGCTAACAGCTTTATTTTTAACAAAGAAACGCATCTAATAATGATTGGTACGCGAAAGTAATCTGTACGATACATGAGTGCATTTGGACACTACAACCAAAACGTTCACTACGTAACCGATAAAATAAACTTAATATGCATCTTTTAGCAGGTATTTTTCCTGGCATATACATGATGTGGCGAAATTAAAATGTAAGCATGAAAAAATAAATAGGATGAAATGTGATAAAATGAATTATAAATACACTCTTCCAAATGTGCTCATGAAGATTTATGATGAATGAAATAGAATCTGTGAATTTGTGGGACATTTATAAACTAAAACAAAACAATATATAATATATAATATATATAAGTATGAACAACTAAGGTCTTGAGAATCATAAAAATATAGCAATTAGATTTCTTTAGAAAATCATAAAAAATGTATAGAGAACTTATAACTATTAATTAAACCTAAGGTCTATATATACTATATACATAAACGAAGTTATTGTATGACCTTTTATCTTTATTGAAGTCACGGATTAGAAAGACAGTGAGCCCCTTGAGTAGCACAAAGCAAGAAGGATAAGAGATCAAGTTGTAACTTGTCCAAAAGTGGTGTGTGACATATGTATGGGATGTTTTTCATGTCATCGTTTAGGGAAAGCCAGCCTAATTCGTACCATACATGTAAGAAAGAAAGAAAAAAATTCTGGTGCCACAAAGTAGGAGTATATCTCTATCTATCTATCTATACCTTAGCTTTTTCTTTGAAATTTGAGCTGCGATGCGGGTCCTCAATTTTTCTTAACATTTTCAGCACCATCCATACCCATGCCTAGCCATCACTCCTCAACACAACTCATGAATCTCCCCTACCTCATGTTATTCCTCACTTGGTCAGTGCTATGTCAGGTGATTTTCAGATACCCCCCTCTTGATGTGAATTCTGATCAGCATTCAGATCCAACACTTTGATTAGGTTAGTTAGGAGTATTTATCAACAAGGTGTAGACTAGCTGCTAGGGAGTTCCTCCTCTTCCCAATAAACTGAATAAAGTGATTTTTGCCATCATTTGGATTTCATTTTACTACAGTATTTCTTTTGCTTGATCAATATATATGGGTGCATGCCTTGTGATAACAATTATGTCACTCTACTAAAGCAAGGAGACTATAATACCCAAATATAAGATTAGTTGAGTGGGTTAAACAGGAAAAAAAGGTAATAGATTTGATTTTTTTTATTAATAAAACTAATAAATTAATATTAATATTTGTTGATAAAAAAAATAATTGACACATTTGATTGAGTCTTTTGCTCATGTAATTTAATTAAGTTCCATTCTCAAATGTATACATTAGAGAAAAGAAAGGTACAAAATTATCATTCATGCAATGGTAGTGTATAAGGCAATAAAATTATGTATATATAGATAAAATGAATAATGAAATGAGGGATTAAGTTACTCCCACAACAGTAACTTTTAAAATAGTTATTTTTTATCTTAATCATTCATTTTCTTGAAATCTAATTATTAAGATTAATTACTTATATTATTACAATTATTAAATTTTAAGAAAATGAGTAATGCGCATGAAGAGTAAGTTGGTCCTTCCTGGTTGGTTTTTTAATAATTACTCACCTTGGTCTCAAATATAAGAAACAGAAAAAATATAACTAAAAAATTTGTTAACCACATTTAATTACATCAATTTAAATTAAAAAGTAATTTTTTTCAACTTATTCTACATTGGAACTTAGTATTAAGAATAAAAAAAAGTCATTAAAACTAACACATCTCAATTAAATGAAAGGTATTGTAGCGATAATAACATTAAATGAAATAAAATGGGTTAGAATTTTTTATATTTGAGGGGAAAATTCTTATATTTGAGATCCGGAAGTATAATTTACACTTTCCATTTTGAAATGCATCCTCAATTTTGTTATATTGAAGTTATATAGTGCAAAAGGGCAAGGCACCTATTATGTGGCAACAAAGTATGTGTACCAGGGTACTCTCTCATATACTGCATGTGCTTTATACAAGGATCTATTTCTTTTGCTATGCTAGATACGATAACAGAGGTACAACAAAACTTTGCTTGATTTTCTTTCTTTGCCGCTCTGTCCAATGCTCTGGGTTGTTGAGTGGATGCACCCCCTTAGCTTTTTTTTTTTCCCTGTCTTTTGCTTTCACTTGCTCGCTCCGTAACTGAAGGTGTCTTTATCTCCCCTCTTTTTCCATACCCTATCAATAGATCTTCGAGCACCAATCAAAACCTCTCCTTTTTTTCTCCCCTTATGAGGGAAAGCAGATTTAACATAGATACTACAGCTTTAGTCCCCAATTGAATGACTTCCACAAGTTTATGATATTTACTAGACATTAAATATACTATTTTTCACATTGTAATCCTAAACCTATTTAAACTGACATTCTCTTTGGAAACCACGCATGCATGGATGATAATTGTTGTTGTTGATGTTGTTTCAATCAACATCCGTGACTACATTAACTGATTTTCAGTGGGGATGTCTAGGGAATTTATGTGCCACCTTTAATGACAATCATAAATGCAAATTTAGGAAATGGGGGATCTCTTGCCTCAAATGGCTTGACAATTGGGGGGGTGTGGGATCACTTCCATTGCAAATTGGAGTCAAATTGTTCGTCACATCTCACAACCATCCTCTCCTATAGATTTCAGTTTAATTTAATTGACATGTACAAGGCACATGATGGACTATGGCCAAATCAAATCGGTGCATGTGAGCCCCGAGTGTCACGTGCATGGTGGATTTTGAAAAAGTGAAAAGTCATTGTTGATAAAAATGGTACATATTTGAATTTTAGTTGATCTTTAAATATGAAATAAATTATATTAAAAAAAATATTTTTTTATGTGTTCAAAGTTTTCAACAAAAAATTGTTATTGTTTTTGGCTAAGAAAACTTTGTACCATATCATGTTTACCAAGAACAAAACAAAAAGTCATTGTTGTTGGGAACATTTTATTTTTATTTTTTCTAAAGTGAATTACTAAGATATCCAATATTAATTCAGTAGCTGTGGGTTATTCCCTTTGTTGGTGATGGAAAAAACATGTGTCCCCACTTTGATGCGGTGCCAGATGCTTGTGCCGGGTAAAATCTGAATGGGCTTGCATTGCACCACTTGCATGGTTTTCTTGGTTATAGAAGTTGATTTCCTCTTGTTGGGCCGTATCATTTTATGTAAGAGTGCTTCTTCATACACCAGCAAAAAGTTCTTCTACACCATTTTATTTTTAAAAACCCAAAAATGCCCCTGGTGCTTTGGACACAAATATGCAAGGTTGGACAACTGAGCTTCATTTGAAAAGCACAAAACATCCGTATAGCTTTGGGAACATCCGTATAGCTTCATTGCAACAGCATTGGTGTTTTTGGGTGACATTTGATTCCTTTTGGGTGGTTGTTGGTGGTTGTTGGAGTTGCAGAGCCGTCGGCGAAGTGTGCAAAGGTGAGTGGTGCTCGTTGATTTAGTATACGGATTACCTAATCCGTATGGATTATACGGATTAGCTAATCCGTATGACTTATACGGATTACCTAATCCGTATGGGTTATACGGATTAGCTAATCCGTATGGGTTATACGGATTGACTAATCCGTATAGCTTGGAAATTGCTGAAAAAAAGCCTTTTTAAAATGTGAAAATTGTTGTGAACATGTATTTACATAAGATTGAGTTTGTTTTGATAAATTAATTGATTAAATGAAGTTAATAAATTTAATTGTTGTATAAAAATAACAATAGATAAAATGAAACAATATAAATAAGGACAATTGAATTATAAGCGTGTGTATATTTATATGCTATTCCACATGGAGTTTTATTATGTTTAATTGGATTGTTATTTGTTAGGATGGACAACGATGAATAGATTTATGACAGTATAATGTCAGAAGAAGTTAATATGGAGGAAGACCTTGGAGTAGACGATGATGCGTTTGAATTCAATGAAGACAATGGTGTAGACCCGGATGCGAATGAGGATAATGCTTGTGTAATTGATTGTTCTGCAGCGTTTCAAACAAACGAGGTAATTAGTTGTATATGAATGTATTTAAAGTTGTTATATGACACGGTTTAGCATATGAAATATTAATTTGTGTAGGTGTTTGAATCGCGTGATGCGATATTGAAATGGGCTCGTACCGTTGCATTTGAAAATGGTTTTGTAGCGGTCATAATGAGGAGTGATACAAAAACTGGAAAAATGGGAAGATCGTCATTTGTGTTAATTGGTTGTGAAAGGAGTGGAAAATATAGGGCATGGAAAAAAGGTTTCACACCTTCAATCACTAGCACCAGAAAATGTGAGTGTCCGTTTAAGCTGAGAGGTAAACCAATCCCGGGAGAACAAGGGTGGATGGTAAAGCTAACATGTGGGAATCATAACCATGTTTTGGCTAAGTCATTCTGTGGACACCCATATGCTGGTCGAATAACTGAGGAGGAGAAGATCATTGTTGGTGATATGACAAGGTCCATGGTGAAACCAAGAAATATTCTGTTAACCATGTTTTGGCACAAGCATGATTCAAAACCAAGATTGACCTATCATGTTCATTTCTAACAAAGGAAATCCATTTCGGGTTCCACAAGCGTGATTCAAAAGCAAGATTGACATATCATGATCATTTCTAACAAAGGAATCCCATTTCAGGTTCCACAAGCATGATTGAAAAGCAATAGTGACCTATGACCTCACATTCTAACAAAAGCATCACATTTTGGGTAGCGTAAGCATGATTCAAAACCAAGATTGACCTATCATGTTCATTTCTAACAAAGGAAATCCATTTCGAGTTCAACAAGCGTGATTCAAAAGCAAGATTGACCTATCATGTTCACTTCTAACAAAGGAATCCCATTTCGGGTTCCACAAGCATGATTGAAAAGCAATAGTGACCTATGACCTTACATTCTAACAAAAGCATCCAATTTCGGGTAGCACAAGCATGATTCAAAACCAAGATTGACCTATCATGTTCATTTCTAACAAAGGAAATCCATTTCGGGTTCCACAAGCGTGACTGAAAAGCAATAGTGACCTATGACCTCACATTCTAAGAAAAGAATCCCATTTCGGGTAGCACAAGCATGATTCAAAACCAAGATTGACCTATAATGTTCATTTCTAACAAAAGAATCCCATTTCGGGTTCCACAAGCGTAGCATCATGTATATTTGGATATCAAATGAAAAATCATGTGCCTAATTATTTAAAAAACAGTAATATACATAAAAAAATGGCTTATACGGATTACCGAATCCGTATAAGGCCATCTTCTCCCTTTCACCACCCAAATTTAAAAACCTTACCTCACCGGCTCCGCCACCAAAAATCGACCACACCACCAATCACCACGGATGAGATGCGCACCAAACCAAGCAACTCCACCAACCACCGACGCTGGAAAACTTCAGTTGAATACGAACGAACGCAGAGGAGCGGAGGAGGGAGAAGAGAGAATTTGCGTTTTTAAAATTTATTAGTGAGGGCAAATATGGAAATGCACTATTTGCTAATGGTGTAGTAGAAATGCAAACTGGTGTATGAAGCACCACTCTTTATGTAAATGGATTTTCAGGAGTTGCTTCCTGCAACTCCAAATTTGCTTCCTACACAAATCAAGAATGTTTTATTTTTATCCTTCGGATTGGGCAATCTGAAATGTAAAATGTAAAAGGTGTAGTCAATCAAAAATGTAATTTTACATTTCAAATTAGCTAATCCAGAAGTAAAAAAAAAAGGAAGAAAAAGTTATTTAAGGTGCAGAAAACAACTACTAGGATTTTCTTTTCAGCTACACAGCTACACACATGAAGTAGGTGAGTATTCATTTGAACAAAAAATGCATATATTGGGCTGGACCCAAGTGTAGGTGGGCCGAATGAAGAAAATTGTTCTTTTAATTGTCGGGAATTGTTATTCTCACCCCATTAATTGTTATTTACTTATTTTCAGCCCCCACATGTATCCAAAAAAAGTATTTCAAAGATATCCTTTTAACAGAAATATAATTTTTACGTTAATTTTTTTTTCACTCCCATTAATCACATGGAAATATATTTTTTTGTTCAATTATGTACGACAGATTCATATTTTGGTTGTACATTATTAAATGGAATCATATTTTCGTTGTGATATTTTCATAATATTTTATTAAAAGGGTAACTATTTATTGATTTGATTACAATTTTTTTTAGGATAAATAATCATTTTGGTTCCTGAATATGTAAATCAGTGATAATTTAGTCTCTAAAAGAACAAAAATTCTAATTTAATCTCTGATGTGTAAACATTGTGGCACTTACACCTTGTGTACTACTTAATAACAAATTAGTTTCTAAACTTTATCACTTAGACTATGTTTGGCAAAACATTTCAGCTAACTTTTAGATGAAAAACTTGCTTCACATTTCTGTAAACAAGCTTTTTATATATCTTTTTACTAACTTATAGCATTTTTTAAAACGCTAGTTTATAGTTTCTAACTTTTTATATGTTCTTCTCATTTTATCCATAGTATATTTATCCAATTTCTTAATTATTTTTTAAAATAAATCATATTTTATTATTTTTCTGTCTTTTTACTATTTTCAACTACTTCAACATTTAGTTTTATGAAACATTTATAATTTAATAAGCTATTTTTTTAGCTATGGCTAGCTTTTCAATTATTTTTGCCAAACATAGCTTTAATGTCAAATTGATTATAAAAATATAACTTATTATCAAATTGGTCTTGACAATTATAAATTAATGACAAAATGAAGCCACGGACTTAACATTAAGGAAAAATTGTCTCATTTTTAACACGGGAACATATTTTAGTTGTGTTTTTTTTTTCATCCACTTTTACACAATGGAAACATATTTATGTTAAAAGGGTATTTTGGAAATAAAAAAAAAAGGAACACATGGGGTTGAAAATAGCAATTCTCTTCATTTCACATAATATAATAATGTGTGAAAATGAGGCAAGCCATTTCAAAATTAAAGCAAGAGACTAGTTAATGTGTGAAAATGAGGTAAGCCATTTGATAATTGTCACATAAGAATGGAAAGAAAAGCACCAAGCCAGGAAGAAAGAAAATCTTGACTGCTAGCATTCATTCCAAGTCTTGGAAATCTTAAATAATTTCCTTAGAGTCTATTTTGGATAGAGAACTTTAACTAAGAAAGTAATTTATCACAAAATTTAAAATTATTTAATATAAAATTCATTGCTTGGATGTTTTTTTATGAAGAATTTAATTTTTTGGAATTTTAAAACATAATTTTAAACAACTAAATTTGTGGAATTTTAATTTCCTTCCAAAACTTGAGAAATTAAAATTCTATTCTTCTATAGACACTCGCACGTGCTCCGGCACGCCATGCTCCCGCAACTGTCATTCGAACTCATTACCCTCAGATTCATCGGACACCCGCCATTGGGTCGATGAGGCAACCGGTAGCGTTGCACTTGTCCCTAGTGTCATCCTTGGCGAAGATCAACATCTGAAGGTTGTAACTGTCGACCAAACTCACATCGTAGAAGTCCAACCCATCAACACCGTTGAGAGTGAACTCTGCTAATTTCGTCAGAGGTTTGGTGTCACCAACGCACTATACTTTGCTAGAGCAGCAGTCGGCAGTGGAGCAAGAGAAATTTTTGTCAGAGTTTTGGTCGTAGAGGGTTCGTGCCCATATCTGACCCGACCAAGACTTCAGGATTTTTACGGTCTTTGATTTGCCACTCTCGAGGATGAATCTGGTAGTAGGAAGCCGTGGTGAGGTGACACGGGAGAGTAATCCTGGCCATATCGTGTGACACTTGTTCACAATCTTAAACGATGCTAAAATTTAATTTCTTTATCTGAACATAAAATTTTGAAAATGAAGAAATTTAATTTTTTTTATCCAAATAAGGAATTTTAAAAATGAAATAATTTCAATTAAAGAATTTTAAATTCTTTAAAATTTTAAATTGTCTCATCCAAACACACTCTTAATTAACATGTGGTTTAGTTAGAAACTTCAACTCCTTAGCATTTTTTTTTATCGCTAATAACAATTTGTAGCATGTTTGTGTAGAGGTGTCAAATGTTTGTGTTAGCATTTTCTATTATTATTGGTTTTTAGCTGAGACCATGAAAGTTCCATTTTTATTTTTATTTTGTTCTAATTTTCATTCCTCTTAGTTTTTTACAAGACTAGACTCAATAGGTTAAGAATGATTTTTTCGTGGACCCTAAAAATGGTTTGCAAAACATGCAGGCCCAATTAAGATCAGGGTGAGGACATGAATGTTTCTTGGTGATTGCTCTTTACACAACTCTCTTTTTTAAATAGGTAGTTTAAAATAACTCGTATTTAAACCAGATTTTTTTCCTTCTAAATTAACTCTCTTCCTAATTTTTATTTTGAAAGTGATTTGCATATTTTCTTTGAGAAATTTAATAACTAAATCATTTCTTAAATTAAAATTCCAAAAGACATTATAATACACTCTAGAATTATTATTTTTAAGATAATTTGTAAACCATTACAGAAGCTTTAAATATGACTATGTTTTAATAAAAAAATTAGTTTCATACCCGGTTCAGAAGATTAAAGCTTGAGAGAATACTTTAAAGTCCCTCTAGAAAGTCAAATATCCTAATTATAGTGATTAAAAATAAACACTTCTACAATTAAATTTCTAAAAGATAATTTAATATTATTCTAAAATTAACTTTCCAAAAGTCGTACTTAGTGAATTAGAGCATTGGACCCTAGGGCCATCCTGCAGGCCATTTGGATCTGTTCAAGCATCCCATTCTTTTTTCTTTTTTTCTTGTAAGCTAAAGATTTATTGTTCAAACATCTCATTCTTTATAAGACATAAAAGAAGTCTCATTCTCTAGAATAGATGTCAGTCAAATCTAAAGGTCAGGCACGAGGAGAGGAAAATATGGTGAAAATAACAGTGTAGAACAACTAAACATTCTAACGCACTAGGATATAACAAATTGCATCTAAGAGAAACATTTGAGCTGTAAAGGTAGCATCATACAAGTCATGTTGAATGAAATTATGGCAAATGTGATTCATTCTATGACCAACAATAGCCATGCATTAATTCAAATAATACACAGTCAACAACCATGTGTATCGTTAATCCCTGATAGGCACCATGATAATTTAATTTTTACCATGAACTTCTGTTTCAAAGTAAACTCAATTTAGTCACAAGTGTTTGAATATTCTTCGAAGCAGCAGCACAACAATGTAGAAGTCAATCCCCATATTCAAGAATTTAATAAAGGAAAAAAATCTTTTATTTATTTTGATAGATAATAATGGAATCAATATATAATTACAACATATCTATTCACACCAATTAAGACATTAAGTACTTGCGCAAATTACAAACATGTAACTCATTATAAAAGCTAATACTATGTTACAATGCCAAAAACGACAGCACCGTGTTCAAGAAGCAACCATAGTAAAGAAACAAAAACAACCCTTTAAATTCATCAAACATACATATAATTTCAACACATGAATAGGAGCCAATGCCTTGCAATTCACTGCATCATAAACGCCACAATAGAAGCCAACAGAGAAGAACACAAGGTCACCCCAGAAAAAGACAAAGCAAACCCTGCTCCAGTCTCCATTTGTGAAGTAGGTGCTATCTCTGATTGTGCCACAGTTTTGGTCACGTAAAACGTGCTCAAAACCATTGCTGCAATAAAAAAATGAGCTACACAACCAGCAAGTTTTGCCATATTTCCACAGAATATCTTATATATGTTACTGTGAAAATG
Source organism: Glycine latifolia (assembly GCA_013407115.1). Classification (NCBI taxonomy): domain Eukaryota; kingdom Viridiplantae; phylum Streptophyta; class Magnoliopsida; order Fabales; family Fabaceae; genus Glycine; species Glycine latifolia. The sequence continues at coordinate 23,357,788 of CM023943.1, forward strand.
TGACCAATTTAAAGTGATGACTGAAAATTAAAGATTGAACTGGTTTGGAATTGAGTTGTTAAATGACATCAAGAGTGGAGTTTATATAGAATTTGTTAGGGGTATATGTTAAATAAAAAAAAGGCCATCATTATCAAGTTGGTAAGTGGCATATTAAATCATTAACCATTCTCAATTACTATGATCCCGTTTAGATTAAGGCTTGAGTCCCCACTAGGCTGATTAAAGCTAGTCGATGCAAGGTGGTATTGTGTCCTCAATTAGCTTCTTACGTTATAGTTTGAGGAAAAATCTGGTACCTACCATTTATATATTACATTGCATGGCTAGGATTGTTTGATTCCTGAAAAGACTATTTTAAAGTATATATATATATATATATATATATATATATATATGTATATATATATATTATTGAAAAAAGTAAAAAATGTTACTTACCTTGATTTGAATTAAATTACCTTGTAAATTTAATTCATTTTAAATCAGTGATGTATATAATATCTTTACATTTTCATTTTACACATTGCTCAATGTAATTAAAATAAAGAGTTAATTCCCGAATGTAGAAGGCGCTATAACTATTTACTTGACAGACTATCTTTTTTTTAATTAATTGTAGCTGGTAGGAAATCACTTTCGGGCCAGCTTAAGTGCCCTTGACATAGCAGCGATACCAAGACTTTTAGAGAGAACAAATCTACGGTGCAAATATGATGTCTTTGTTGCTTCATAAAGAGAATAATCTAGAATTCTAGCTTCATTTGGCAATTGAGGATGATAGAATAGAGTGATGAGAAATAATCAAAATGTCATATACTCATCACGATTATTTTCTATTGACTCTTGAGTGCTAGACATGTAGCTATTTTAGAGATGTAACAAGAAATATAAAAATGACGGAAATAAATCTAGGTCGTTTTGAACGATATATGTCAGACATCGGAGTCGACGATAAATCCAAGTAATAAATATAATCTGGTGACAAGTAAATTCAACTTCTTATTGTTGAATGTAATTCGTTTTTCTAATTGATTAACCAAATAGAGAAATCAAACAGAGACATTATTTTCACGTTGAAATGAGGATGTGTTTCTTTACCCCCTTCTCACTTGACACTTGTTCATATATCAATGAGCGTGGCAATGTTCTAAATGTTCAAGGTTGATTTGGGCCCAGCTCTTATCTAATTTTGGGCTTACTCTAGTCTGTTTGGCCTAGTCGGAACAATATCCATCCCAAGAGAAAGCCATTAGATTTTTCTAGTCTCATAGTAATGCTTTATAAAACACTAGTTAAAATAAAAAACTTAAAGCTAATATTTGCTTAATACTAGGAAAATCAGTAACAAAACTGTCAAATAATCTTTAATATTCCTTCCGTTATTTTTTATCTGTCTTTTAAAGGTTAATATGTAAAAAACACAAAATACAATAATATTTTTTATACTAATAAAATAGTTGTAGGAACAATTTTTTTTAAAATCCGACAAGTAAAAAGGAGCGGAAACAGTGTATTATCATTCTTTATTCTAATTAATGTCAATAGTTGTAATTAATGAAATTTTATCTTTAATTTTTTTTACTGAAATATTTCATCTTTAATCAAACACTATAAATTGTGTATTATTTTCCATTAGAAGTTCATACTGATTTGTTAATATATTAAAATTGTTCCTTTAAACAGACCCTCTAGTAACTAAAAATGGTATAGCAATATAGGAACGAGAAGGAAAAAAAATAAGCATATAGTAATTAGCAACAGCTATTACAATCTCAATTTGTGTAGTAGGCATATGACTGGTTCTAGTTTAATTACAACATTCTCTAAGCATAACATGAGGTTGACAAACCTTATGTACGTAAATACAACACGTAATTTGAGCCAAAATCTAAGAAACAAACCCTGAAACCATGCAACGGCATGCACTTAGGACCGTTTCACAAGCTAGAAAAAAGTGGCATTGTCTCAAAATAACTCAAACCCCGGTCATTTAAAGGGCCATGCAAGAGCCCCCATTGTACCTCAGACTTGCAAGCAAAGACAATAAAAACAACACACACACTTGTATCATCAGCACACCCGCGGGTCTCCGAAACAAGTCACATTTTACTCATCATGGACATGAAGAAGGTCACTTGCGTTCTTCTCATCGTCGCCGCCTCCATGAGCGCTACAGTGGCTGCCGCTGAGGCTCCTGCCCCATCCCCCGGCCCAAGCAGTGGAGCCTCAGCTCCCCTTGTTGGCTCCTTGATTGGTGCCTCTGTATTGTCTTTCTTTGCCTTGTTCCAGTAAGCGTTACGTACATGGCAAGAGACTAATAGAAAGAAGACTTCATAAGTATATATGGAATAATAAAGGGTGCTGCAAGGAATAATTAAAGATGGAGATTGATATAAATTATTATGCACTGTTATGATGATTTTCTTAATGAAATACTAATTTGTTTCATAATTTTATTTTATATCTTCTTTTCTTGTGTACAAATGCTTTCCTTTCGATCTTACGCATTGTTCAATAATCTAGAAGATAGTCTTGCAGCTCACGATTCAGAAAGAAACATGCAGAGAAATCAGAATAACTGTTTCCACTTCCAGCCACATGCATCAATCGTCACGAAATAAAGATATCATCATAAAATATACACTGATTTATAATTTTCCAATCACTGCTAAAACATTTTTTTTAAATAGAACAAATTCAAAACAGGAGGTTGTTCAATGTCTAAATGGACTTACAGTATTTCTTTTTTTTTTTGTGATTTTCAATAAATTTCAATTAATAATAAAGAGTTTATTGCTAGAATTTCTCCTAAATTTTTTGTCGTCGTGAGAATTTCACTGACCCAAATGATTGAAGGAATAGGGAATGATTGCTGCATGATACAGATAACTGAAAGTGATAACCAGAAATTGACGTTAATATGGTCATGAGAATGTCTTCTAACAAATAAACCAAATGAATAAAAGCTCCAACTGCATGGTTATTGTTTAGTTCGGAAAAGGGGAAGTAAGAAAATATACACAATCAGTGGCCCATACACTGCTGGAAAACAAGCACAAATGACTATCCAACCTAACAAAAATAATTTAATTCATTTACTGTAACCATTTACCACAACCAAGAAAGAACATGTGGCATGCTATCTTCCAGTCTCCAATCTTCAACCAAGCAACATATCTCGAAAGGAACAAACTCATGTAACATTTGAAATGCACATTTCTTACAACAATGTATAAATTTATGACCAGAACTTAGGTTTCAGCATTAAACTTTTGGGCAGACATGAGGCTTTTTGCCAGCCATATTGCTGTTTCTCTTGATGAGACAGCTTCTTTCCCAAATGGTCTTAGTACCCCAGCAAGCTCGTCGAGTTTATCTTGCTTGAGTAGCTGAGCACATAATTCGAGCAGAGATTCCAGAGCATCCGCTCTTTGCTGGCAGGGACTATCCAATGGAGTCTTGATTGTTTCATCACCATCTACTTCAGTTATTACACTCAATGAAACACCTCTTGGTGCCTGATCAACCTCCACCACATTATCATCTTCTTTATGCGTGGAGCAAAGAATGTGTCCGTTTGCTATGTCATCGTCCTTAACTGGAAGTGCATCATTACTAACAGATGTCAAGCAGTTCATATGAGAGTCTTCTGTAAATACATCAGGGTTTTCGCCTTTCTTTGAGTGGTTTCCAGATTCAGTGTTGTGTTCAACCCTAGTAGGATGGATAATCAGTGATGAAATTTCCTCGTTGATGGACTTGTCTTTATCAGTGCTGCTACTGCCTGCACTGGACATTGTGGATTTACCAGAGTCCTCAAAGTTCGAATCTTCCCTCTGTGCTTCAGCACTATCCAAACCTTCATTGCAAGAAGCATCTTCAACTTCTGTGGTCGCTGCATTTATGATGTCTTCTTCTAATTTATGAAAATGTTTAGCAGCAAATCTTTGTTCTTCATGCAGAGAATCTTGTGTACTCTTTGAAGAGATCTCATTGTTAGCCGTTTCCCTTGCAGGTCTACTTTTAAAGTCCTCCTTGCACACACTGCAAATAGTTGATTCAGATGTTGTTGACCCATCTTTTGAGCCACTAATACTAGTAGAAGATTCCACAATGTAGCTGGTAAGATCAGCCATCCTGGTCTCAAGATTGTCTTCTGCACTGGTTGAGATTGTTACAGCATCATTAGGAAGATTGCTTATCTGTATATCTCCATTTCCCTCAATTGGATGAATCCGTTCCAAACGATTTACTAAACTTGCTTCTTTGTCCTTATGGTCCTTGCCACCACTAGATTTATTAGATCTTCTTGTTTTATCCTTTGGATTAACTAGGGGATATACTGGAAGAACATTAGATGATGCATTATGACAGCGAAGAACATAAGGTTGTAAAAGCGGATGCCTTAACAATTCAGCTGCCTGTCAACAAAGAGAAGCATTGTTAGACTCCACCATTCTATCCAAATTAATCACAAAAGACAAGTTCGGTTGAACTCACAGTTGGCCTATGTTCTGGGTTTTTCCTAAGCATGCTTTTGATAAGTTGTTTCCTGTCACACATTTGCCATCTCTCAGTTTTATCATCACTATACGAAATATAAAACGTAGAACGAAAAGGGCGGAAATTATACAATTGCAAGTGAAAAATTTACTGGGGAATTTTGCTTGGCTTCAATATAGTTGTATTCACTTTGAGAAAAATACTTGAATCACCAAAAGCACAGGTTAAAAATATATCATGATTCATGCAGCAGTAGTGTGACTGCAATTGGTTTGAGGAAGTTACTTACAGTGTGGAAGAATAAACGATTGGCAGTGGAGAAATGGAGGATCTGTTTATTTTATTGATAAGTCCAGCCATGTCCTGTTTTATTCATTCACTCGTGTTAAATTATTTTGCTAGTTTAAAATATATTGAAGAATAGATACTACATTTCCATTGATAAAACTAAACTTCTGCAGATGGCTAAAGTTCTTACAGGAGCACGAAATGCTGGTTGATGTGCAGCAATCTCAAACATGCAGCAACCTTTACATACAATGAGATATCATTCTTAAACAAGGTTTGATATCATATAGCTTTGTCAATTAGAAGAAGGTATCCATGAACCTTACCCAGAGACCACATATCAGATTTATACCCATAAGGTATATCTGCAAGGAGCTCAGGACACATGTAATTTGGAGTTCCAACAACCTAGACAAGATATAAGAAGTGTGCAAATTAAAAACAGGTATACTATGTGTATTTAGTTAAGTATCATTAACTTCAGCAATAAGAAGTTCAAAGCAATATATGTGTGTGTGTAGGCAAAAATTTCTTTATTTTTGGCTGAACCATGGTATCTCTCGACCAAGAGTTAAAAATTAATTCCTCAAAATATTGAGATCCATTTAATATTGTAACCTGAGAAGCATCAACTAGGGGGCTTGACAGTCCATTACCGCAGGACAAAATACAGGTAACTTTCTAGAAGGAAGCATTAGATAAAAGCTAACACACAAGGATCCATACCGAGGAAGCAAGGTCTTCTGCATTAAGTCGCTTAGCAAGACCAAAGTCACCTGTAAGGTTCATGCAATAAACATATTTCTTCAGATAACATATAATTTATGAGATCCAAAAGTTTTGAGCTTTGAAGAAATAATACTACATACCAAGCCGAATGTTGTTGTCTTTGGTGAGGAATATGTTGGAACACTGAAATACATGAAGTTGCATTAATGTAAACATCACAAAGGATTTCTTGACCAGTATAAGCAAATGTATAATACCTTAAGATCTCTGTGGATTACACGATTAGAGTGCAAGTAGTCTACAGCTATCAACAACTGAGTCAGCCATTTGCAGACTTTCTGCAGGAGGAATTGGTGATTCAGAGTGGGTAAGAAATACAAGTATGAGGAGTTATCAAGGAAGAGCAGTGCAGATTAACTGTATTAATTACCTCTTCAGGAAAAAATGACCCTCGAGCTTTCTTTATGTTCTCTGCCCTGCTCCACAAAGAATGCAAGATTCCATGATTAGGACTTCATGTCACTGTATTTCTCCTACATAGCATATAAATGCATGCATGTAGACTATCTTATATAAAATACAAGCCCCACAGAATCCCAATTACTGTCTAAGTGTATTTCATCTCAAAATTAGATTGCAATTAAGAATACTAATGTCATGCAATGAACATCCAGATAGTCAAATATATCTGTCTATCAAACTTCTACATGGAAAGGATAATACGGATATTGCAAAAATTCAACATCAATCAACAAGGACTCCTTCCAGATCTCAATAATATGAACTAATTGCAAAGCATGTTTACGCCAGAGTTTAAAAAAAAAGTTCTTTGGTCTTTTCTAACACCTTAACCTTTTAAGCCAAGGATCAGTTTAACATGTATCGAAATCAGACTGACTGATCTACATTCAATACTTATCATCCCCATCTTATAATTAAAAATCAGTATAATAATTTGATTATCCCTTAGAAAAAATTCAGCATAAAGTTCTGTGTAGTTTCAATCCAAGACAGCAATTTTTATAATCCCCACATTTCAAGTTCAGTAGGTCTTCACCTAAAATAATGTGTTATGAGTTATGAGAATCATTCTTTTATCCATATTAAGTAACTTACAGTTTTGGTTTAACAAATTGAATGTATATATTTAATAAATCTTTCCTTTTCTCCCGTGATAAAATAATAAGCTCAGATCCTTAATTTATACAAGTACCATAGTTACTAACAGATATTGCTTTACTTACATGTCACCTCCTTCACAATAGCCAGTTATAATGCATATGTGGTCCTCCTACAAAATATAAAATATCAGCAACATGCCTATGAAGTGTGCTAAACATCAGAATAAGCTGATATGTCTATAAAATTCAAACTTAGTTTTTCATCTCTACATAAATGAATGACTGAAATTTAAAATTAAGAAAAAAAAATATCCCAACCTTCTCCACCCAAGCATCTTTGTACTCCACAATATATGGGTTATTCAGTTTTGCAATCAGGTTCATCTGTAATAGAAAGAGGAACTCTGTCACTTTTATGCAAATAGGCAGAAAGTATTTGTTCAAAACCAGCTTCACAGTTCACACAACCTCTTAGGACTGAATTCCATGAAATCACTATTAAGAATACCGTCTTATATCTACAGAAAACCAATATTAAGACAGTGCTTGGATCAAAAATTGAAAATGACATGTCATATGGTGTTCACAGCATTTTGTGAGCATAATAATATTCACAAAATAAATATACACTTCTCTGGAAGTTTGATCAACACTTTTGGCAACAGTAATGAGAAGCATATCACATACCAAATTTTTATCAATGGAAAAAAATAAAATATTATATATATATATATATATATATATATATATATATATATATATTAAAACAAAAAATAAATAAATATTTGCATGATGGACACTTAGGATTCCTCAGGTGGAAGGATTTGTTACACCAACCTCTTGGTGTGCTGTACGTTTGAACTTCTCTGTCTGCTTGGCCAACCGAATCCTTTTCAGCACATACCTACCGAGGATATGAAATTATGAGAAAGAGTAATAATCGAAGTTGACACGCTAACTATACTCAATTGCCTGGATTTTCAACTCCAACAATTAAACACCAACATCTCAAAATAGGAAGAAAAAAACCAAAAAATTTCAAACTTGCTTTCTTGGGTTGTCCATCATTTAACAGAAAAAATCAATATCCAACCGTCCATGTTCCACAGTAAAACTAACTACCCTCAAACTTTGCAGGCCTCAACTCCAACAATTAAACACAATAATCTAGACAATATTAAATTTTTCCTCATGGGTTTGTCCATTTTCTAATTGGGAAAATAAACGGATCTTCAATTGTTCATGTTACATAGTTTAAGCAGTTAAAGGTGCCATTGACTTACCTCTTTTTCTCGGACTTGTGAAGAACGAGGAAGGCAGAGCCAAAAGCTCCTCTTCCAATTTGCTCTATGACTTCATACTCTTCCATCTTTTTGGACCTGGTGTCACCGTTCTCTATCTCCATGGAAAAATTCCGGAGGCTAGAAGACAAAGGGTGAAGAAGCACTGAAGCAGCAGATCCTGATTTGCTACTACGAACTTAAGAGAGTAAAAAGAAAGAGAAAAAAATAGATTCTTTATGGCAAAGTATGTGTGAGTGTGAATTCTACTACCAACCCTCTCTACCCCTTTTTTCATCCAAATGCTTTGATTGAAGACACACGCTGTAGGCTGAAGGGCATTAATTGAGCAAAGTAAATGTATCCTAAGAGAATGAATTCCGGGGACTATTCAATGGGTTGCAGCAACCATATGAAGGGTCTTCACATGAAAGATGAGTAAAGCTACATTCCACAATTATGACACTAAACTACCTCCTCAGAAGACTGAATTGGAGAGAGAGAGAGAGAGAGTAGACTCAGGTAAAGTATAATATATCACCACCAAGAAAATTGAAAGGTTGATGACTTAACTTACCCAAAAGAAAGTGTAGACAGAGAGTGGGGGATGGACAACAAGGTCAAGTAAAGGCTATATACCAATAGCATGGTACCATATTTTGAAGAGTTTAATAATTATGTATTATTTTTATTCATTCATAATTTATTATTAATAAGATTTTTAAAATAATTATTATAAAATTAATAAATTTATCATATATGATTTTAGATGATAATGTATAAAAATCTATATTATCAATGTATAATCTTTTTTTTCCATTTTTAAATATATTTTTATTTTTATATTAAAAATACAAATGAGTCAAATAACGAAAATTTATCAGATTCGGACAGACTTTACGATTCACTCAAAATAAGGATAGATCTCATGATTCACTCAAAAAATACTTAAACAAATAATTACATGTTATTATCGATAAAATTCTCACATTCACAATATCATTTAAAATAGAATATTAGTGATATTTTTTTCAATTAGATTAACCTTAATTGAAAAATACTTTTTATGGGTTGATATAAGGGTTGTAGTGGTGAGTGTATCATGGCTACAACCCCACCCAATGACTTAAAAAGAAAATGGGGATGGGAGAAAGGGCGTGGAGGACAGAACTTAAAGGGGACAAGTCTTGCTTGCGTTTTCAGATTCATAGGAGATCATTCAAAACAAGGGATGTTCCCAGCTCGCAGTTGTGATGTCAGACTCCGTGTACCTTAATAAATAATAAACAAAATTTAGTCTTGAGTCTTGATATATATATATATATACTCAACAAATTTATCCTAGTGTTATTGAAAGGTCCTTTAAGTAAGGTTTGTGGGTTATTTAATGTTTGATGTAATGATATGATCTGTTTTAAATTAAGTGTTAATTGTGAGTGATAAACATGTTAATTTATGTTAATATGATAGGTCAGCAACAATTTGTTGCGATTATGTTGCATATTTGTACAAATTAAGTGGTGATCGGGTTTATTTGGCTCTAAGAAATGTAGTAATCATTTCTAAGCACAAGCTTAACAACTAACTAGTAAAATTTTTCAACTGTTAATTTGGTGATCATGATGCCAAATCAAAACGTACTCAGTTTGTTTAACCAACCTGTAAAAGAAAGAGGTGCAATGTCATTATTATAGTAGACCGTAGATTATCTGCCACACGATATAGCCATTTATAGGTTTTACAACAGTTTATTACAAGAAAGTCAATAATAATGAGATCAAAGGGAAAGAAAGCCGCAAGATTAACATTAACATAGTTACTATAAGTTACTCAAATTAATCAAATCCTAGAGATCCCAAAATTTGGAGCTGACAGAAGGACAAGGAATGCCGTGGACCCTCACCTGCGTACGGTTTTTTAAGATAGAACTTCAAAAGGAAAAAATAGATACAATTTCTAAGTGCATGTTTAGCATTCTCTAAAAAAATAAAGTGCATGTTTAGTAACTCGTTTGCTAACACATATTTTGGTTAAGTATAATTTACAAAGAGTAAAGTCTACTTGTGTAAAAAAAAAAAAGTCTACTTTATTCTAATGAGACTTTGAGTTAGGAATGCAGTCTATACATTCTTTTATGCTGTTCTTCAATCAAAAAAGAATTTTACTCTAATTTACATAATGAAAAATTTACATTGATTGTCTACCAAACTGCACGTTAATTGATTAAAGAATAACATTAAAAATATTTGAGAAAATACATCCAAGTTATATCTTTTCCGAAATCAAGAAAAAATTAAGAGAACAAATTAAAGGGGCCATCCTCCTCTGTTTCAAATTATTGCCTTTTTTTTCCTTTTCCAAGTTAAATACTTTCACTCCCATGAAATCCTTTATCCACATGCATTAGTTGTCGGAGACAGTAAAAAGTTAATAATGTTATTATCCATTAGGTGTAACACAAGTGGACATGATTAGTAACTTAAAATTATAAGTATAAAATTAGAAGTTTTCTGTGCGTTTGGTTTTTCGTTTTGTTTTCTTGGACACACATCAAGTTCAACTTGTTGAGAGTAGGTTTCACGCTTTTTTTTTTAATTGGACGTGAAAAATAGCCCATACCATACGTACGTTAACAATGTTGAACCAAACATATTATCTATTTGATTAGTTTTATTGGAAAAAGAATTATACTTTAATTAATACTCTATTTCTTCACGAGATTAGCTTTCTCTTTAAATTTTTTAAATAATTAAAAAGTAGAAGTTAAATACAGTTAATAAAAAAACTAATAATATAAAAGTCTTGGGAAATTAATATAAATTAAAATAAATTAAGAAGTAATTTATGGAAAAAATTGTTCAATAAAATATGTACACTAAATAGAATAATTATTTTTTATAGTTATAGAATCACATTTTCAAGAAAGAGAAAAAAATAGTTGCTTGGAGAGATACCAGTTACTTGTGAAGTATTTTATCTGAACCAAACGCTGTTCTCTCATGTGGTGCTCCGAATATTACAATAACCATTGTCCCCGCAAAAGCAACCATGTAGTGTCGGCAGTAATCATTCCCTTGTCTTTGCTTTTTACAACTGACCAGGAAATCCAAAATTCCATTCAAAAACCTCTTGAACTTTTGATTTGATCGTCAACATAATGAGGATAGGTGACATGAAAACAATAGTGTGCTATGAACTAAGCCTAGTCAATGACAAAGACATGACAACTACGACATATGTTTGACGAACGATTCCTGTTTTAAAACAGTTTGTGCCTCACAGTTGAAGGCTATAAAGAACAGTTATTTGGCTAGACAAAATTGTAGTTATATATAAATATGAATACAGATAAGAATCATGAATCATGAGACAATCCAAGGCAAAGGCCTGCGCGGGGTTTATTTTCAAACAAGAGTCTGCCAGGTATCATGTAACTTTATCTTCCAATTTGTGAATGACTTTATAAAGGGTTTGTACAACTACTTTCAAAAACTAGTTTATGTTGTGTTCATGCAGTTGAACTGTTACATCACATGGCTATGTTCGTGATTAGTGAACAGTTTGAAATAGCAAAAGGATCATCCTTGTAGATCTTCTAGTGAAAAATACGCCATTGATGTGAATGTGAAGAAAACAAAAAAGTGAGACCAGGAGGAAGTAAATGAAAGTGATGAATTGTTTGAATAATTGAATGCAAAGAAGGTTCTTCTAAAGGGTTTAAAATATACCAGTTGTCTCCATACGTAAATTTCAAATGCATTGCAAATCAAACAGATCCCCTATTTTCGTTTTCAGGGGTGTGAAAACCGAACCGAACCTAATTTTAAAAAATCAAACCATTTTGAAAAGAAAAGAAAACACTTTATAAAACAAGATTAGTTAACCAAATCATTTTTAATAAATAATTATAATCACATACAATGATTTAAAATCAATTTTACTAAAATTTTAAACCAACCGAAACTTAATTGTAAGCATATCAACATTGGTGCTAAACAAACAACAAACATCCATATAAAAAATTTGGTAAAAGGATACCAATCACTTGCCGTCACAGCCAAGAAATAAAATGGTTCCATCTCAGTTTGAAATTAACCAGTCACATCAGCTTACAAATTGAAGACAATACCCCAGTAGTTCTGCTAAGGCCATCTCCAATGCATATCTTGAATGAGTTCCTTAGCTGACCTGACATCCTTTCTTGGTATCTTTTCTTATTTTTTCTCTCTCCTGGAGTGTTTAAATTTAAGTTGAGTATCTTATATAAACAATTCTATTTTAAAGAGGATCCACCTAAGAAACCCATATAAGCACCTGCACTGGAGGTGCCCTAAATACACCAACATTTGATAACTAAAAAACAGGAGCAAACGTCATGTCACAAACAAATTAACTATACACTATATTATATGATTTTTACTTCCGCTTTGATTGCTTCAAGTTTTTAGAGGATCTACCAGTCTCCAGCTTTCTTCTTGTAGCTTCGAAGTCCTCTTCAGAGGGTTCTGGCATATCACCTCCACCATATTTTGACACTAGAGATGAGAACATTGAATCAAACTGGCCTTTCCTCTCATTTCGACATTGTGCTATGATTGCACATAGATATGTTTCTGACTGCTTATTTGACCTATAAAAAAACAATGGATCATTCTTAAACTACAGCATAAATTGCATTCGCAATGTAAAACCCTGCTTGATCAACTTACTTTTCCCTACTCCTCAAAGGATTTATGGGCGGTTTAGTTTCAGATACTTCCTTAGCCCATTTCTGGTAGGCTTTTGTTGCCTTTAGTTCTCCTACACAATATGGAGAAGAGAAATAAATAATCATCAAGGAAAAAGGTAAACAACTCAAGAATGTACTGGACTCTGCCATGATTGCTCATCTTAACATGCTAATTCACAGTGCCAAGTGCATCATCCACCATTCTCTTATTAACTTGCATTCCCAATCTAGCAATCAAAACTCAACATACAACTTTTGCTGCAGAGCAACTTAAAGTTTAGAGCAAAAATGTCGGGCTAAAACCTTGGATAACAAATGTATTAATATCCTTACCGGCGGCTATAGCCTCATCGAGAATATCCTTGAATCAGTGTGAATCAAGTTTAGGATCTGAACAAAGCATTGAACAAAAAAGTCTGCAAAGGGAGACCATTCTTCATATCAAACTCAACCTTTTCAAATATGGTTCATGCACATCAAATATTTACAATGCTTTCTTACCTATTCATGTTACCCTTGCACTTCTTGTACAAATCAATCAAATCATTTTTCTCTGAGTCAGATCCCCGATAGTTTGATTCAAACTCCTCAATATCAGCTTCATTGACCTGTGGCACATTTTAAACACCACGTAAATGAACACAAATATACCACAATGCTAACAAAAACTAATAATACTAACATGAACATTTGCCGATCCAAAAAAACAAAAAAAAAAAAACACGATGCATTAGAAAACAGAATACCATATATTAAAACAAATACCTTCTTGTACATTGTTCTGAAGAACTCTTGAAGATTCTGAACAACATCTCCAGCAAGGTCCTGATTTAAAAAATAAATAAATAAATAAATACAGTTTTTGTATATGGCTAAAGTATTCTCAATGCTACCCTTCCAGCATTTAACTTTTTAAGTAATTATAAGTATTTAGTAGAGAAAACCTAGCATCTTTGAAAATCTCATTAGTAAGATCCAAGAATATTACAAGAGGATACTTTCCTCCAAATCCAATAACAGTTAATAGAACATAAGAATCTCAACTCTATTTCTTTTATACCTTAATTTTTACACTCACCTTGCACCCGTCCCGATCTCTGTTTTTCTTCCTAGTTACATTTATCACTTTGTCTCTTGCTTTCTTATGTCTTCCCTCCCTCAAAAGTGTATACACCCTAATTGGTTGCGAAAGAACCATTTTTGTAAGGATATATACTTTGGATTTAGACATTGCCAAATATGAATTCGATTTATCATGCTTCATTAATTTGCCAACAAGAGCAATAGCCTTGTCTTGCTAAATAAGGTCAACTACATAAATCACACAATAGAGTTAGAGTCCTATTAGAATAAACTTTTCTGAGAAAACTCAAGAAGAAAATAAAAAAAGGTAAATGAATTCAGCTTTTCCCGTAAGTTAAAAAATCAACTTCAGCTGTTTCTGTAGAAGTTCTCTCATCTAGCTTTTCCAATTTTAACTTATGGACGAAAAAACAATCACCTTTAACTTGCTATTTTATTTTCCTATAAATAGTTAAATACTAATTGAGAAATTCATCCAATCAAAGTCTAATTCATCACTCATCAGCAACAACACATGAAAAAAATTAAAAAGCAACACTCACAGCATCATCAACACAACCAGTCTGATCATAGAGAGCTCGCTTCTCTTCATCCCCGAGAATCGATATCACTTTTTGCAGTTGCTGAAATTTCTCCTTAGCTTCCTGCAAAAACTCAAGAAATTAGTCGATTACAAGTGTCCACACCTAAAATCTATTGGGGAGATATAAGGTTGGTCCACTGGTTGGGGAAGGGTGAAGGGAAGAGCGAGAGGTTACAGGTTCCAATACCTCCAACTGACATTTCTACAAAACTAACATTTGTTCAAAGAAAAAAATCTATACTAGTGAAAGACCATGACGGCATATTCGGCTTGAATAATGACCTCATCACCAGGGTTCTTATCGGGATGAAGCCGCAACGCCAGCTTGTAGTACGCCTTCTTTATTTCCTGCTGAGATGCCGTTCTCTCCACGCCAAGAACCTACCACCACTCCAACACCGTCCAACAGAGTCATATATCGTAGTAACCACACGCGAATTAAATTTGAAGAGTGAAATGATCGGTTATCTAAGGAAAGCGAAAGAAAAAGCGTGAATTTTGTAGGGTACCTCGTAAAGGCTGGTTTGATCATGCTGCACTTCCATTTCCTCATCGTCGGAAACCCTAGCTTTCTTCTTCTGCGCCATTTTCGTTGTGCAGAGAGCGATTCCAATACTCGTTTGGTGGGTTTGCGCTTCGTGCTTGTTTGCGTTAGAAGTTAAACTAAAAAAAAATAAAAAAATAATGTTGGGGCTGTTCCCGCCATGTGATTCCGGCTTTACTCTTTTTTCCCGCCGTTTTGTTCTCATGCGGACACAGTGTTGTACTGTGGCTCACAAAACCCAATTATCAAGAAACCCAGCCCAAGTCACAAAGTTATGTTTGAATTAGTGGAAAATAACAAAAATTAGCAAAGAAAATGAAATGACATTATTAATCTAATTTCGTTTGGATATTTAAAAACATTTAAAATTTAAAACAAAAAAAAACTATTAATGCAAGTAATATTGGACTCGATATTTTAAAGTAAGATTTTGAATTTGAAGATTATAGATAAAATAATGTGATTTGAAAAAAAATAACTCAAAAATAGGGTTAATTATATTTTTTATTTTTGAACTTTTACAAATTTTTATTTTTAGTCCTAAAAAAAATTATCGGTCTTGGTGCTTGTAGTCAATGTTTTTAGTCTTTGTCCTTAGATTCTGGTATTAAATGATGACATGGCATTTTATGTTTGTGGTGATTACATTTCTGGAAGTTAAAAATTGCCAGAAATGTTTGATTGAAACATTAATGTGCTTTTAAACAATTTCTAGAAATTGCTTCACTTCGTCTCCGAACTTGTTTCTGCCCTTCTCCGATTCAGGCACACATGAACCCAATCAACAACAAATAGATCCATTTCAAATAACTAAAGAAATGATTCACCTAAACAATAGCAAAACATTAAAACCACATTGTAACCTATGTCAGGTTATTCTCGATCTTGCGAGTCAAATTGCAATCCTCATGAACATAAACGACAACACGATTTCGAGCACCAATGCCACCGAAAACACCACCTGAGCCAAAAATTCAATGACCAGAGCTGATAGTTTCTTCTGCCATCATTGATTTTACAGACCCTTCTCCATCATCGGCATCAACGACGTTTTTGCGACTTCCTTTCCATGGTCATTGTTGGTGTCGTCCAGTGGCAGATCCAGAAAATAAATCAAGGGGGGCACTCAAAAGTTCAAATACATATCCAGAAAAATAATTACAATGTCATCCTTCTAGGCCTTATTTTTTGGAATTCCTTCGTAATTGCCTTATTATCAATGCTTTCAAATACATCTTTTTCAATATAAGACACTAAACAATCATTCAACCATTCATCCCCCATCCGATTATGAAGTGCAGTCTTGATGTATTTCATAGCTGAAAATGCTCTTTCCACAGATGTAGTTGCTACAGGCAAAGTTAATGCTAACTTTACAAGTAAATAAATCAACGGATAAACAATATGTTTTTTTCTTTTCAACCATCATCTTAGCAAGATCAGTTATTCCTTGCAAATTCAAGAAATCAGGATCACTTTGCACATCAACGATATACGTGTCGAGCTTATATTCAAGCATGACAAAATCATTCAAATCAAAATTAGAAGGATAAAAGCCAGCACATTCACACAACTTATTCTTGTCAAATGTCGAGAAAGAGTTGCACGGATTTAAACATGTCATGCATTTCAGCAAATTCGAACTAACTTCACTAAAACGATCATTCAACTCCTCAAGTTGAGTATCTATCACTGCATAAAATATGTCAACCTTAAAGTGATGCAAATGAGTAACTAGTCCTCTACGTTTTGTTCTCCCTTGTAATGCAAGTACACTTTCCATATCATGGATATTTATATCATGTTTGATACAAAATGCATAAGTCTTTTGAAATAGATTATCCCACCTATTATCTCTCGTCTTCTGTCATAACACCTTTGAAACTTTTACAAGAGTCATAGCATTCACAATATCTTGATCTTTTCTCTGAAGTGCTTGTGACAACTCATTTGTTGTTGCTAAGACCTTGATCATCAAGTTCAAAAGTAATACAAATTCAAAAGTTTGCATACACATCATAAGGCCAGAGGCTTCAAACCTTTTTGCATGCACAAGGGTTTTATCGTCTTTTATAATTTCTAGCACATCAAGCACAAGATCAAACAATGTATACAGACTTACCAATGATCGGTAATGTGAGTTCCAACGTGTGTCCCCTGGTCGTGATAAACTCATTTCTTGATTCAAGTCTCTCCCTGATTGAACATCATCACTTGCAATACTTTTGACTATCTCATCAAATTGTTTTTCTCTCAAAATATTTGTTCTTTTGCAAGAAGCACCAACTGCATTACACACCAACGATATAAAATTAAAGAAGTCAGTCAATGCGTAAACCTTTTTTGCACAAGCCACTAGAGCTAACTGAAGCTGATGTACAAAGCAGTGAACATAGTAAGCAGAATTATTTTCAACTAAAATCAAGCTTTTCAGACCACTGAATTGACCACTCATATTGTTTGTGCCATCATAACCTTGACCACGAATCTTTGTCAAGCTCAAACCATTTTTGGCAAAAATTAACTCAATCGTTTCTTTAAGTGAACTAGCTGTAGTATCTGAAACATGAACAAGACCAAGAAAACGCTCAATAATGTCATCGTTGCAATTCACATATCTTAAAACAATGGTCATCTGTTCTTTAATTGATATATCACGAGCTTCATCAACTAGTATAGAGAAGAAATTATCCCCAATATCTGAAATAATAGCTCTGGTAACTAAACCAACAGCAACATTAGTAATATCTTTCTGAATTGAGGGAGCTATCATTTTGAGATTCTCTGAGGCATTATTCAAAGATACATTATTTGCCTCTTCATTGCTTTCACAAAGGAATTTTACAAGCTCCACAAAATTTCCCTGATTCATTGAAGCATTTGTCTCATCATGTTCCCGGAAAGCCAAACGTTGTCGTATGAGATATCAAACACATCAAATAAAACCATTTAGACAAATACGATAATCTTGTTTGGCTTTGTCAGAAATTCCAGAAATAATAATGTCAATATGTTTATTTTGATTCATCAAATCTTTGGTAGCACTGAAGCACAACTTATGAGTGCTTCCAACTTTCCCAATATGTTTAATCAGCCGTTGTTTGTCCTTCCATTTGCTAAATCCTTCTACCACAAAGGAACCATGACCACCCCTTCCATCACCATGCTCACAACTAAATAGATAACAATGCAAGAAAAATACAGCATCTTTTGATTCACTATACTCCAACCAAGTGCCAAACTCATTGTACCATTGAAGATTAAATCTATGCATTTTACCCCCAATTAAGGATTGAGGGAAGTTGTCAAGTTTTGGTTGACAAGGACCATTCATTAAATACATTCTTCGAATCATTTCCCTTTCTTGGTCACTCTTTGCAATGCTCATAATAGGAAGTCTTTTACCCGGATCAGGAACATACAAATCATTTCCCTTTCTCGAACACTCATTTTGTTTATCTTGAACTAAATCAATAGATGAAGAAGATTCACATCGAGAACGTTTAGAACTACTACCACTTGACTTTGTAAAAAAATAACCTAAATACCTTTCCATCCTAAAAAATGGAAAATGACAAAAATGAATCAATATATAAGTACACACCTAATTTGGAATCAATATACTCCAAAATATTAACAAGTTTCTTATCCTAAAGTTCCATGCCCAGTAAAACAGAAGAGGGAGATTTCATTTGAATGATTCGAATTAAAAACTATCAAGGTATCATGCTTTCCAGGCAAAAATATTTGGGAATGAAAGCTCATATTTTCTCTTGAATCAGCCACTTAAGAACCACTCACCAGTCCATGATAGACCCAGATGCAGAATTGAAAAACAAAACACCTTTTCCCAATCCCACTTTCAAATGCATAATGGAAAATGAAACAGTAATCTCATAAACCCCAGAACAATGCAGATCGAAAAGAGAAAACCCCAAAATGGAAAACACTCAAAATTGAGACAAATAAAACAGTGCAGTCAGTGCTCACATCACATGGAAATTTTTGCTTTTGATAAATAGGAAATTAACATAACTCAAAAAAATAATTTTCACGAAGATGGGTAGGTGAAATTGGAGTACCTTATTCATTGCGAGTGGTGAAGACGATGGTTCTAGTGTAATCATCGTCGTTCCGGTGTCGTCGCCAATGAGGCATTCGACAATGGTTACGGAAGATCAGAAAAGCTGAGCAAGAGCCTGGGAGGTTGGAGTCGGAGTTGGAAGCGCTGAGCAGGAGCCTCAGAGGTGGTGGTCAAGTGGCCGACGGTGGTGGTTCTGGTTCTGGCGGAGCCGCGGAGGAGGAGCAGAAGTGCAGAACGCTTGGAGGACTGGTGGTCTAGGGCGTGGATGCATTTTGCTCGAGAGGAAGGACTGAAGGAGAGCAAAGCAAATAAGGGTATATTGTGAAAAAATTTCAAAATAAAGGTATATTAGTAATTTAATGGAAAAATTTAAAGGGGGGCACTTGCCCTCCCTATCTTGTATGTAGGTTTGCCAGTGGTGTTCGCCATCCCTTTACAACATCGTCTGAAAGTGATTTTTGCTTAAGGACTAACAGATCTACCTAAAGAAGTGTGAGCCCATGGTTCTGGATGCACTAAAAAAGATCAAGAACAAGATCTAACAGATGAACCTTACCTTCCGTCGCGATAAAGGATTTATTAATACTGTAATAGACATGACAAACACAACGTTTAGGTTTATTAAGTTAGTAGGGACTTCTCTTCTCTTCTTTAGGTTAATAGAGAAACATAAAGAAGAAGAGTTTTGAAATTTTTGTGACCCATTTGCTGTGCAAAAGGTTTAATTTACTTTACCTCTTCAGTTCGTTACCCACACATTTAAAGAAAATAAGAAATAATTAGTGAATCAATATCTGGTGGTTTAAACCTTGAACAATTGTTTAACACCCCATTTAATACATTATCCAAGCATATTTTTGGTGGTCTAAGCTGTTAGAAATTAACTGCTGCCAAAATCTATACGTGACACCACCTTCAACTGTCATGTAATCAATTAACGACAATATTTAACAGGAGGGATCAAAGTGTTAATGGACGAAAACATTAGCACCAAAATTAGTCAATTTTTGGTTTAAGGACTAAAAGTTTAAACTCAAAAAAGTTTAAGAACTAAAAATATAATTAATTCATCAAAATATTATTTTCATAATATATGACATGAATGGATAATGGTTGTTTGACATATAAGAAAGGTGCTTATAATATAATAGGTAATACGATTGTGTTATTTTCAAAATGGTACAATAATATTAAAATTACTGTATGATTGTGTTATTTTAGATGAAGACAATTGTCCAATGTAGTCTTTACGTGATTTAGCTCTAGCTCTACTCCTACCAAACAAACCATCAAAAGAAGTTTCATGCATCCTATGAACTATTACCTAATCGATTACTATCTATTAAAAAAATGTTTTGTTGGGACATGTGTCAATCTCTAACTCTCTTAACTTTTGTTATTGGACCAAACTACCCTTCACCTCTTAAATTTCAATTTAGAATTCATCATTTTATTTTGTCTTTTTCCTTCCTTTCTTTCTTTCCCTTTTCATTTTCTCTCCCCTGTCTCTCGTCCTCTAACTCATTGTAAGAGAAGCTACAAGGCCTACAACTAATGAGCAACATCGATGCCTGCATTACGGTCCTCAACATCATTTGCACCACCCTTGACCCTCACAAAAAGCAGTTCATGCCCCCTTTTCTCTCACCGGTAATCCTCCTTCATTTGGTTTCTTCATTTTCTTTATCTATTATTCATCAAATTTCCTTTTCACTCGAAATCATCTTTCTCTTCTCACATTATCTCTCTTCCTCTCCCCTTTTCCATCTTCTCTCCATCATTATCCTTTTAAATTTGCATATTTGGTGTTTGGTGGTGTGGTTAAGGCTATGACGGGTTTGAGAGGTGGTGGGACGTGGTGTTTGGCTAGTGGTTTCGTGTTTTGTGAAGGATATTTTTCCTGCTAAAATAGTGCAATGCATTCTCAATATGAACTTTAGAAATTTATGTGTTTTCATATATATGTTTTACAAAGTCACTGACACATGTTTCCTTCAGGTTACAAAAATGGCTTTCTTTAGTAGAATTGGGAATTTGTTATGACAAACAGCGAGCAGGCAGGTTAGTTCAAAATTATGTTCGTCCCTTTTGTTTTTTCGAGCTATATGTTGTATGTCATATGCTCCAAGCACAAAACTGTTTATTGGAGGTGCATTTGAACTTCATTTTGAGCTGGATTCTTTTTGTGTTTTTTTTTATTCTTTGCCTT
This sequence comes from Glycine latifolia, assembly GCA_013407115.1. Taxonomy (NCBI): domain Eukaryota; kingdom Viridiplantae; phylum Streptophyta; class Magnoliopsida; order Fabales; family Fabaceae; genus Glycine; species Glycine latifolia. The sequence continues at coordinate 23,378,944 of CM023943.1, forward strand.
TTTTATAATAATGATTTGTGTACATATTTTTCTGTCACAAGTGTTTCATATTCTACTAACGAGCAAAGCTTGAGGGAAGCCTTTTCAAAATATGATGAAGTTGTTGATGGTAAATAGTTAGTTTCTTTTTTTTTACTTTACTTGTCTTAAACAAGTTGGTTTCTAGGGGGAGTCAATGAAATTATGTTGACATATTTTATGTTCCCCTTTAATGTCACGCTCTTTGTAGCTAGGATAATTATGGATCATGAAACTAGTAGATCCAGAGGATTTGGCTTTGTTACATACACTTTGGTTGAGGAGGCATCAAGTGTCATTCAGGCATTGGATGGTCAGGTAACACACTGTTTGTTCTTAGTGTTATAATCTTACGAGTAGCATTGGTTGTTATGGTTGTTGCAAAATCATCATGCTTTAACTTTTAACACCTACCAATAGTTTCAAATGAATGAACTATGTAGTATGCATGTTGTGCATGTTATGCTAATTTTGTTTACTTAGCAGTGTTTTGCACTTGGCAAACTTTTAAAGTGTTCTCATGGTGGACATGATGTGGCATAATAATGCAGTTCTCAGTTGGGGATGATGAGGTTGTGATGACCACATTAGGTGATGCAAACCCATATTCAAATCCGATGTTTTAAAATATGCAGTTGTTTCAAGTAAAATACATGTCAATATCGGCTTTATTTTACCATACATGCATTTTGGATGATATCTATGAGGATTGTCATCATTGGTTAATACTATTGTCTTCTGAAATCATTTCACAGTGCCTTTACCTGCTCACTCTTCTCATTAATGATCATATTTGTCAATAGCACACCAAACAGTAATGCTATCACAAAATAAAGAAGCTTTGCTTGGTAGAATGTTATATATTTGTCAACATAGAAAACAAAGAAAATAAATGACAAGCTTATGTTACTCGTCAATCCCAAGCTATGTTTTTTTATTCTAATTGGTTAGAATAATGACCATCCTACTACTTGTTATAGCATTCTATGATTCAGTGCTGACAAATATATTCGAATTTGGTGGGTCATGACACCAATATATGATCATTGAAATGTTCTCTCTTGGGATTAATAACTATGCTTTCCCTATCTATATTTTCCATTGTTGTTAGTATCGCACGATACGATCCGATACAGAAAAGGAACGATACGAACCAGACCATTGAATCATTTTTGAGTTGAATCACAACATTGAATCGTGAAATCGTACGATTCGAAATTGAATCGTGAATCGCTGAAACTTTCCAATTCAAATTTTAAAAAAGGAAAACCAACAGTCGCAAAGTCATTTGGTTTCAGAAAAGTTAGGGACTCAAAATCCCAATTAATAATGAGAATAACAAACAAAATAAAATCGAAAAGAATAGAAAGAAAAAAGAAATTGAGATTCGAGAGTTTCTAACCAGAACTCCAGAAGACAGTGGCACTTTGAAGTTGCAGAGAAGGAGCGACTTGCAGAAAGAGAAGAACTGAAGAAGGGTGATGCATAGAGAAAGGTGATCCACAAAGAAGAAAGGTGACGCACAGAGACTTGAAGTATCTTGGTAGCAAAGAAGAGAGGTGTTGTAGAGAAGAAGAGTAGTACGTTACTTTTAAAATGTGAGCTTTGAAATTAAAATATTATAAAATATTTTTATGAGTTACAGTTATAGTATTATCCTATTATATGAAATGTGTTGTCATTGTGTGATGGCATACGTCTGGCTTTATGAGTTGCAGGGCTTGCACAGCCTTTTAAAGTTTTAATATTTTTTGTGCACATTTGAACGTGACCTCACTAATCTGTAATTTTATTTTATAACTAAAAACGTGACATTGTAAAGTGGGTATGTATATAGCTATGTATATGGATATGGGATGAGCTATTATTTTTATTTTATATTAAATTAAGTGCAAACTGCAAAGTTGATATGCTTATTGTATATTTAATTTTTTTTCTCTAGCACAGAAACAACAAAAATGGCTCCAAAGAAAAAATCTCAAAAAGAAAAGTATATAACATGGGATCATTGTAAGTCCCTTGGCAATAGGTTGAATGTTAAATGTAACTATTGTCCAAAAACAATGTAGGGAGGAGCATTTAGCATGAAGAAGCATCATCTTGCTGGAACACACAAAGAAGTTGCTCCATGCTGACAAGTGCCGAATGACGTAAGAGATCTATTTTAAAAAAATTAGAGGATGCAAGCAAAGATGATGAACTAGAGTGCTTTGATGATAAAGATTCACAAAAAAAAGGAAGCATGGATAATTTTATGATAAAAGGAAAAAGTGGAGGTGACTCATCTTCTATGAAACAACAAACTATAAATTCAATGGTGAAAAATAGAGATTTGGTGGTTCGGGATATTTGTAGATGCATATATGGCAATGCATTGCCATTTAATTTAGTGAAGAGTCCATTATTTATTAATATGGTGAAATCTATTAGTGAATATGGTAGAGGCTTAAAACCACCATCTTATCATGAAGTAAGGGTATCATATTTGAAGAAAGAAGTTGATCTTGTCCATGCTAGTTTGGATAAATATAAGCTGGAATGGAAGAAAACTGGTTGTACATTGATGTCAGATGGATGGACTGATGGAAAAGGTAGATCTCTTACTAATTTTCTTGTTAATAGTCCTAGAGGGACTGTTTTTATAAAATCTATTGATACAAGCAGTTTTATTAAAAATGCTGAAAAAATGTTTGAATTACTTGATGAGATGGTGATGGAAATTGGAGAAGAGAATGTCGTTCAAGTAGTGATATAGTGCTTCAGTCCTTGTATCTGTAGGACAAAACTTGATGGATAAAAGAAAGCAACTCTTCTGGTCACCCTGTGCAGCCCATTGTCTTGATTTGATTTTAGAAGACATTGGTGGGATTACAGTGTTCTATAATACCATTTGGAAAGAAAAGAAAATTACAACTTTCATTTATAGGCACACATGGGTGTTGAATTTATATAGAACCTTTTCCAAAGGTAGAGAGTTAGCTAGGCCAACAATAACAAGGTTTGCTACATCATATTTGACAATGCAGTCAATTTTGAAACAAAAGACTGCACTTCGATCTATGTTTACATCTGAAAAGTAGATAGTAGTATTATAATAATGGTGACAGTACAAATTACCTGTTTCAATTAGTAAGTACATAGTATTTTTTATGTAGATTACCTTACCAGTCAAAAATTTAATTGTAAGTTTGAATATTTATCAAGGGTGCATACATTTATTAGTTTTATGTTTGATAAATGGGTTAATAGTGTTTATTCCTTTAGGCCGGAAGCCAAATTTGCATAAAATGTTGTTTTGGCTAATAAAAGGTTTTGGAAATCAATACATTATTGCTTGAAAATTGTGTCTCCTCTTGTGAAAGTTCTTAGACTTGTGGATGGTGATTCAAAACCTGCAATGGGATACATTTATGAGGCTATGGATAGAGCAAAGGAAGAAATAGCAAAGAGTTTTAATCATGAGGAAAAGAGATATAAGGACGTATGGCAAATCATTGACAAGCGTTGGGATTTACAACTTCATAGGCCTCTTCATGCAGCAACATATTTTCTTAATCCAAAGTAAGTATTTATTTTTATAAAATTCTTTGTATTTGATATTTGATTTATTATTAAGCCTTATTCTAAATTTATAATAATTATATAGGTTCCACTATGACTCAAAGTTTAACCCAGATCGTGAGGTTAAAACTAGCTTATGGAAGACACCGGAGAAAATGTGTCCTGATATTGAAACAAGGATCACAATTGATTCTCAAATTGAGAAATTTGATATGGCTGAAAGACTCTTTGGAAATAGTTTAGCAATTGCAACTAGAGCTAGGAAGCAACCTCGTAATCATTTAATTTTGTTTATTGATTAAATTGATGTTTTGATTTTTTTAAAATTAAAAATTAAGTCATCAACCAAATATTTATTTATCAATTATTATTTGTTTTGCTAGCTTTATGATGGAATAGTTTTGGAGATGACTGCAAAGAGTTGCAAACAATAGTTATTCGTATCCTAAGCCTCACTTGTAGTGCTACAGGGTGTGACAGAAATTGGAGTGTGTTTGATCAAATTCACTCTAAAAGAAGAAACCGTTTAAAGCTACAAAGGTTGAATGCTCTTGTGTTTGTTAAATACAACCTTCAACTTGAAACTAGGCAAAAACAAAGGGAGGAAAAAGGAGACACATATGATCCTATCTGCTTATCAGATTTAGATTCTGACGAGGAATGGATTACTGAGCAAAAGGAGCCTTGCCTAATGGATAAGGAATCTTGGATGGATGTTCATGAGTGCTTCGACGTTGATGAAGGAGACCAAAGCAAAAAGAGAAAGAGAGGTATATTTGCATATATAATATTTTTTTTCTAATCAAATACCTTATATAATATATTTATTTACATTATGTATATTTTTAGGTCCTCGAAATCTTCAAGTTGACAAGAATGATAAAAGCAAAGGCATCTTCATACAAGATAATGTCAACAGGATTGATAACAAAAAAGGATCTCAAATTGTTGAACAAGATATGAGAGATGAGTCAAATGACTTTACTAATGAAGAGGATGAAGGACTAGATATTGCAATACTAGATGCTGATAGTGATAGTAGTGATAATATTAGTCTTGAAATTTAATTATGAGAATAACTGGTTTTAGATTTGGTTACTTATATATTTTGGTATTTGGATTTTTTTTCAATTTGGATTTATATAGTATTATATATTTTTAAGTTATTTTTAATTTGTTTCTGAATCTTACAATTCATGATTCACGATACAAAAAAAATGCCGAACGACAATACGTATTGTGATTCGACAACCTTGATATTTTCCCTTAGCAAATTTCAAGAAAATACTAATTTTCAGTTAATCCTAACTTAAAGGTTCTGTTAGGGCATCATTGGTCTCCACAACAAAGTAAGTCAATCTTTTTATTTCCTCTTGGTAGGTGAGTTTATTCTTTTCTTTTTTTTCTATCTTATTGATATTTTATTTTTCCCTTTCCCCCCCTAATTTGATCCATTCTTAACAGCTTAACAATGAAGAACTTATAAGCCAAAAAGAGAAAATTTGGTTTGTCATCGAGAATTAAGGTGCATGCATAGTCACTAAGATGGTGGAAGAAAAATTTCTTAAGTAGCAAATATGTTCATAGCTCGTGCTTGAGGTAAAAAATCATTGGAGAATTTTTTGTGTTTAATTTTTACCTAGGTCATTCTTTTTCTTTCACATTGATATTTTATTTTATTTTCCTTTTTTCCCCATTTGATGCATTGTTGATCGTTTAAGAAGAACTTACTAACCAATAGGAAAAAAATTGGTCCATCATGAAGAATTAAGATGTTGCATAATCACTTAGATGGTAGGTTTTTCTTTTGTTTAGATAAGGTTTGACATAACAAAATCCTTATCAATTGTTTAGATTTGAATAATTTTAGATTTATCTATTTTGATATGATTAGATTTTATTTTACAAAATCTTTATCGGTCTTATTTTAAATTTAATTTTGATTTAGAAATTTATAAAGGATCTTATCAATTAGGTACAATATATTTTATCACTATTAGTTCAATTTTTTTTATCTCTTTCTAACATAGCAGTATTTTTGCGGTTTGGGTGTGTGCAACTTATGGTTGGAGCACCAGCCATGAATGAAGGCACTGTGTTTGTAAGAAATTTTATGTTTTTTTTATACTTAATGCAAGTAATTTTCAGAAGACAAATACTTTAGGATAAATGCTCATATAATATTTGGCTTTTCTATGCTTTTCATTACCAAGAATATGACCTACAATAAATAATGACCACTATTTTTTGGTCCAGTGATGCCATTAGAGAATGATATGAGAAGTTTCTTGCTTATTACTAATATTCATTCTTATCATTAAAAATATTCATAATTACGTATATATGTTAGCTTCATTGCAATTTTTTTTAAAATAATAGGATTATAATTTATTTCGTGCATCACTTGAGATTCAAATGTTAGTTTAATCAACAAGAGACTTATTAAGTATATATAAAACATCTAACGTAAAATAAAAAATAAGGAACTATTTTAAAATTTCGAATGAAATGACTTGTACATATAGCTCAGCCCAAATCATTGTATGAGTACAGCGCACTGAGTTTCATTTTTGGGTCCGGATACATCGTACTGCCTCAATCAAAATCTAGGTTCAGTCATATTTTTGTTTGTTACTGTGGGCCCAGTGTGGAACTTCATTTGAGGGCATCAGGCTTAGTTTTCGGGCCTGATTGTCTGTGTGTGTGTATATATATATATATATATATATATATGCAAAAATCAATCACATGAAACAGCAACTTATTAATCTTTCTTATGAGTAGTGGCAAAGTAAAAAAAAAAAAAAAGGCTAAAGTCTGGTAAACAAAAGTTCCTATAACATCTGTAACAAAAGAGAGCATAGTTGCGGTGGACAAAAATGCAGCACTACAAGCTATTGTTGATTATTAGCATTAGTCTTGGCTAGCTAATCCACATGCACAAGAGTTACCTTCATTAAGGACACAAACCAAGGAAGAGACTTGAAAGCTCTAAAAAGTAAAAAGTACGTTTGTTTTTACTTTCAACCTGCTCAAACATCCATTCAATTCAGAATAATAAAATACATTTTTTTAATGCATTGATAATTATATTAACAGTAAATCAAACACACACTTAAGCCTAAGGACGATGAACAAAAACTCCCTAGTTAATAAGCATGATGGCCATCATAGAATCAGCTACATAAATATATGACGAATGCTTGAATCCCTGTCTATAAAAGAGTGCCAAATTTTGAGTATCATTACATTGTATGGCATAATTTTTTTTTTTGACTGGGTATGCCAGAAAATATTTAGTTCTTGCATTTGCCTTCAATTTGAGACAATTATTTTTGTTAGTTTTGTATTTCTTCTTATTAAGCGTTATAAATGTCAAACTTATATCATAATTTTTTTAGTATAAACATTATCGAGGTGACTTTCATCCATTACTCTATCTTTTTTTATATTCTTGAAAAAAAAGATAAATTTAAAATAAGAATATGACAATTATGTTATATTTAAATTAAAATATTTCATCAGTTTATTTATCATCAAATTATACTTATGTTTTTAGTTTTACATATTTTATTTTTCTAGAAGAATTGTTAATTTTTTTGCATACAAAATTATATCGTAAATTTTAAAGTAAACTTTACTCAGTCGAGTTTGATCCATAAGGCGCTATATTATTGTTATTTTTTTTGCAAATTTGACTTCTTTAAATTAAAAAATGTAAAAAAAAGTACGATCTGATTTGAATTAAAATATTTAATGTATTTTATTTTTCAAATTAACAGTATCTTTTTTTATTTTACATATTTCTTGTTTTAAAAAAAATTAAAGACTTGTTTAGTATAATTTTTTCAAAATTGTAAAAACATTTGTAATAATATTTAGTTTTTAAATTTTTAAAGATTTATAAAAGAACAGTTAAAAATTCATCATTTTATATACATTGTTTAAAAACAAATTAAAATCAAAACAATATTTTTATAATTCTGTATGAAAAAATATATATTTTAGAAGAACCTATCTTTGTTAAGGTTAAAAAAGTAATTTTAATTTTAAGAAAAATAATTATGAGCAATATATATAAATTAATCCCTAATGAATTTTAGGATAAAATATATATCCATGTGATAATCTTTTTAATCTTAATCAAATGGAAAACAGTCATTGGCTATAAAATGGAATAAATTATATATAAAAAATATATATTTTATATGTATTCATTATTTATTTATGATAAAAATTAGTTATTACTTTTTAATGATAAATGTTGTATATTAATATTATAATAAAAAAATATATTTATTTTTTGATAAACATGGTTAATGATGAGATAAGATAAAATAAACAATCAAATTTCATCTTAATCTATTATTTTGTGAGCCAAATAGTATGATAAAACAATCATGGTTAATATTCTCTTATTTTTAGTAACATAAATGATGATAATATAATTATAATTTATATTTTAATGTTTATATTTATGTAAAATAAGAGGGTGATTATAACCTAACGAGAAATCTCTGAAAATTGGGGTATTTTTTTTTTTATATTTATGTAAAATAATTTGAAATTGATGGTGCAATTTGTATGGGAAATTTGAAATTATGAGGTAATGAAGGGGTATATTGGTAAAAGCCAGCTCAACCGACTCTGCCAAAAGCGCATGTTGGCTGATATAAACGTTCAGAGAGAGGTGTGAGAAAGAGAAATCGAGAGAAAGAGAGTTAGAGAGAGAGAGAATTACAGAGCATTTTCCAACACGATTACACGACCGAATCAAACCCTCTCTTTCTCTCCGAAGCTGCGTTTAATATCGTACTCGCCTTCGATTGTTCTCGTCTTTCATTATACTGTTCTCTCTTCGATTTGAGGTCACCACTCTCTCTCTTCTCTCGTCCTTTTCAATTCTTTTTGTTTGTTTATGTATTTTTTTACTATCGTCCTTTATCATAATCTTTTTTTTTTCTAATACAGGGAACAGTACAAGAGTGTGAGGATCGGTTAACCCAACTGCCCAGGTGAGGTGTCTCTATTTCGTATTCCTATTTTGTGTTTTTGCGTTCGATTTCTCCGCGGTTTAACTGGGCTGTTATTGTTCGAACGATGCGGTTGTTTTCTTCTTCTTCTTCTTATTGGTTTTTGATTCTTCCCTGTTTTTAAAATTTGATTAAAAAATTGATTTTTTATGGGGTTTTGGTTTGTTTGTGTTATGTGTTGAAATGACATGATTCGGTTGGTGTGGGTGTTGAAAGGTGTGATTTTTCTCGCGTCCTTTGTCGGGTTCGAGACTTGTGTTAATTGTTCATTTGGTCGTTCTTTGTTAGACATTGGAATAAGTGTTAACTGTTTTGTGGAAGTTTTGCTTGTGTTGGTAATGGGTTTGTTGGGTTTTGTTTGCATGTTTGAATTATTTGTGTACTTTGATTGTGTTTTGATGCTTTGGTTGGAATTTAGTGTCTGTGTGTTTGTTCAATGTCCATAAAGGGGATTCTTGCTGAGTTGGTGTTCTTTTTTTCCTTGTTTCATATATGGTGGATTGGTGGAATGTATTGGAAGGTTGTGTATGAGGGAAAGGAATGCCGTCAGTTCTGTTTTTACTCATTTTACATGTTAACCTATGTGTCGTGATGCTATTTGGCTTGATTAAGGTTTTAAATTGCCGTCATGGTATCATCACAATCCTTGGTGTTGCGGGAAATTGTGGCCGATGTGGCCGTGATTGTGGTCACGACTTCAAAACCTTGATGTTACTGGCCAAAATTGTGATTTGTTGTCATAAATTATTTTTTAAAACCTTGGGCTTGTTATTGACTATTTTGGCTATTGTTCCTGATTGTAATAATATGTTGGATTTTGGTAGAATTGATTTTGATTTGTTAAACATGATTGAGATTTGTGTCATACTGGTGTAGAGTTCCAAGAGTTTTGCTTGCATTCATTTAACTGTGGTCGTGATTTCATCACACTCCTTGGTGTTGCGGGAGATGCGGTTGTAATTATGATTGTGATCATGGATGGAGACTCCAAAAAATCTTGACGTTGCAGCTGAAATCACAGTTCCAGATCATTGTTTAAATAAAACCTTGGGCTTGATGTCAACTATTTGACTATTATTGTTGTTGATTGTGTTAATGTGTTAGATTTTGGTAGAATTGATTTTGAAATGTTAAACATGATTGAGATGTGTCACTACTGGTGTAAACAGGCAAACGTAATTTGCTGTATTTGTTTAAATCATAATTTTGCAAGTTCAGTGTGATGCTTAATAGTTCTTTATCTTTTATTTGTGAACTGATTTTTCTTTTTTTGTTTGTATATATCTTTTCCGAGAGACTGAGGTGCTTTTCTTGCAGGTAGTCACTAAAATAATGGAGTCTCACGATGAGACTGGATGCCAGGCTCCTGAACGCCCCATTCTTTGCATTAATAATTGTGGCTTCTTTGGTAGAGCAGCTACCATGAACATGTGTTCCAAGTGTTACAAGGACATGCTGTTGAAGCTGGAGCAGGACAATTTTGCAGCATCGTCGGTTGAAAACATTGTGAATGGAAGTTCCAATGTCAATGGGGCTGTGACTACTGGTGCTGTTGATGTACAAGTTGAAGCTGTGGAGGTCAAGACTGTCTCTGCTCAGAGTTCTGTGGATTCGTCCTCCGCTGAGATTTTGGAGATGAAAGCCAAGACCGGTCCCAGTAGATGCGCTACATGCCGGAAACGTGTTGGGTTAACTGGTTTCAGCTGCAAATGTGGCAACCTCTTCTGTGCAATGCATCGCTATTCTGATAAACATGAATGCCCTTTTGATTATAGGGCTGTTGGTCAGGATGCAATAGCTAAAGCCAACCCGATAATTAAGGCAGATAAGCTTGACAAAATCTAGGGATGCACTAGAATGGAGGTTGATGTATGAACCTTGAAGCTTCATCTTCTATATGTAAGTTTCATATATGTTGTCTTCCTGGGTTTTTAGGTGTCCTTTAGTGATTAAAATGATCCATGTCAAGATGGCAAGGGCATCATTAGGGAAAACATTTATTGTTTGCTGGGAGATCCACTTGTTAGCTCCAGTGTGTTTGTACTGGTTTGATGAACACTTTGGCTCATTTTGTAATCTGATTTCCTGCTTGGTCTGCATTTTTTTCCTTCCTCATTGCATGAAAAGTATTTCCTGCTAGTCTTGTATTGATCTTGCTTTTGAATCGTCACAGTAATGTTCAATTTTTAATGCTCAAAATACACGCAGTAATGTTCAATTTTCAGTCTATTATTTGTTATTGGATAATCCTATACGAATGGGAGGAACAATTATGTGGAACAATAAGAATTGAATGAGGATTTATGGATAAGTTATGATGTGACACTGCATAGATCCAGAGCCTTGAGGTGTAAATCTAATAGTGCAGAAATATATTCTGACTTATGAGCAAAGTATTGTTCATATTGCATTATCTCATATCTTGCGTCTCACATTTTTGTTTTGTTTTGGTACCATATTGCCTTAGGCCTTCCAATGGAATGCTAAAATACCTTCACAGGTTTTCAATTGGGATTTAGTTATATTTAAAGTTCTTCACTTCTTTTCAAGAGTGGATAATATAAAAAATTGAACTCAGGTTTTTCCCACAAATTTAACATGTGTTGCAAGCTCGAAACTCTTTTTTTTCTCTCTCTAATGTCATTTAACAAGTGATCATTTTTCCATTATTTTCTTTATAAGCAAAAGAATAAAAGTGTCCATTTGTTTCAGAATTAATGATAATGATAAAATCGATTTTAAATTGTGTATATTAATGTGGAAAATTAACCATTGTTGTAAACAGAATGGACTCCTGTGGGTTTCAATCTTGAATGGGCCTTTGAACTATTTTAGATTCTTCATGAACAGTTGTTTATTTGATCTGAACATCTTCTGCATATATTTTACACAACTTTGTCGATCCAATTTTTGGCTGTACCTACTTCATTGATGTTGGATGCTTCTTTTTTAAGGTTAAATTATTTTTGTTTCTAATTTATTATTTAGATTCGATTTGATTCTTTAATTTTCTAAAATTGTTTCAATTTGATTTTTTCGTCTAAAGTAAATTGATGGTGTTTGAAAATGTGTGTTTTGTGATGGTTTAAAGTCACTTAGGAACCGTTTTAAATCGTCATGACCTATGATATAATAGGTTGACCCAATTTTGAATGTAGGACTAAATTAAATTGTTCTTGAAAATTAGAGGATTAAATTGAATCTCAAAAAATTAAATGACTAAATTGAATATAAAAAATAAATTAGAGGAAAAAAATTAAGGGCATGTTGGATTTGAGAAAACGTTTTTCATTTTAATTTTATGCTTTAATTCTTTGAAATAAAAATTATTTTCAAAATTTTAGATTTAGGAAACATGTTTAATTTGAAATATTCTTTTGGTTTCCTAAAAATGAAAATATTGAAAATGTGTTTGGTTTAACAATTTCTAATAAAAAATGCTCTAAAAAAATTTACAAATAAATTTTGAATTATATATAAATTAATATAATGATTTTTAAATCAAAGTTTTTATTTTTTATTCAATAAATAATCTTTAATTATTTTGGAATGTTTTTGATGGAGGAAACTGGGTCTAATTTAACTTTCTTTTTATTTTGAACATTGAATGTATATTCTTTTTATCAGTCATGGTACATTTAGTAGAGAAGAGAGAAATAATATTTGAGAAAAAATTTATAATTTTTTTTTGGGATTCACACTTTTTACATTCCACTTTAATTCAAAAAAATTCATCTATTTTCATTCTTTCTATTTTTATCCTTTAAACTAAAAACACCTTCTCAATGTTAGTTATTAGTCTTTTGTTAGAATATTACTAAGAGAATTTGAATCCATGGCTTTTCTTTCCTTCTCTGTTCAACCCTTAAACTTTCATTTTTAATCACAAAACCAACTTTATAACTCCTAATTCCATCTAATTGCATTATTTGGGATGTTTTGTTTGTGGCCTTAATAATGGTTTTATTTTAATTAAAATTTCAGTAACGCTTAGTTTTGGGAAGTTCAAATTCGTGGAACATTGTAGCTGTGAAAGGCCAAGAACGTTCAATTTGGTATTTGCTCTTGACATTACGGTGAAAACAGACCTTAAAAAAGATGTGTTATTTTTTTATGATAATCCTCTGGTTTATCAAGAAAAAAATGATTCTAATTAATTTACAGTTCGATAAAAAATAAATAAAGTTTGATTAAATATTATTTTTATCTGAGATCAAATTTAAATAATATTTAAATAATTCAATGTTAACTTTAATATAATAATTACCTGTATCCAATAATAGAATATGTGTTGTTTGAGTTGCTTATTGGTGGCTACATATGAGCAAAGCATACGATAGTTGGTGAAGTATGTCTGATGTTAACTCGAGTGGATTAGTTTTTAATCATTCTCGGTAGTTTGATGAGTCTTTCTACTTTACCCCCCATTATCTATGCCATTTAAGTCTTTAGTCGGTAAATCACATAATTGACTGAGTTGAATGTCGAGAGTATTTGTTTAAAATAATTTGTGGTGGTTTTCTCTTTTCAATGATCACACTTCACTCTTGAATTTGATGGAAAGGGGGCATATAATTGACTCTGGGTTGAACGATTTTAGGAGCTAGCACTTTTTAAGGGCAACGTCTAACATGCATACTTAGAAGTTTGGAAGCCTGAACGTACCATTATAATATTAATAGCCATTCTGCCCATTAAAAGAAGAAAAAAAAACTACCGCTAAATTAATACTGGTAGGAAAAATCAAACAATACTCTATTGGTCAGGTAGAATTGTGGACAAGAAGGCATCTAAAGAGCATAAGAACTTATAATATCAGGTAAGTCTTCATGCTAACTTCAAAAGGTGTGTCTGAACTTTCCGTTGTTAACATTCACACATCTCAGGAATTTTACTGCAGGGTTTTCCTTTCAAAAATTGGTCTTGGAATTTGAATTTTTCAGTTTAATGACCATGTAGTTTTTTTTAGCAAAAGGCACTAGAAATCTAGATTAGTAGGTCATTGTTGTACACGCCATTAACCCATTTGACAGTATTCAGTGTCAAATTTAAGTACACCTTTAAACCAAAGAAAAAAGTACTTGTTTTCTGGGATTTTCAGCGCAGCAGGATTCAAACCTTGCTTTAAAACTTTATATCTTTTGGTTATTGCTAATTCGTGTTTTTAGAATATTGATTAAGAAATTAAAAGAAAAAAATATTTATTATAATTATTATAGGAGAGTGTAAAAGAATTTTTTTTTCTTTTAATTTCTTAATCAATGTCCCAAAACACTGATTTGCATTTATCATATCTTTTAACCTCTTGCCATTGGGCTATCTTGGAAGGGCCAATAGTCCGATCTAAACTCTATTATGGCCCTTCTCCTTGTAGTTGTTTGAACATTTATAGATGCTCCAACCTTCAACTATTCCTTTATTAAATTTTCAGTTATTAGTGGTTCAATCTTATTGGGTGCTTATGCCCCCAAGAGTATTATCTTCTCATATTTGGACCTAGAATAGGAAGGAGAAAGATCTGCATCTATTTTCCAGTGGGCTTAAATGCTCTTTCTCTTCACTAGGATTAAAGAAAGAACAAATTAATTATTCTTCTCAATAGTTTCAAGGATTGGAGTAAGGATTGTCATTAATTTTCCAAATAAATAAAGTTTTTTGTATTATCCAATAAATTAGAATAAGCAAAATTAGCAATACCAACAGTACCTTTATTTTTCCAAAATCAAAAACATTTTCTGGAATTTGAATATCAATTGTGTCATAATTTTCTGTTTCCAAATTTCCATCTCCAAGTTCAATTATCCAATCTACTGACTCTTTTACTTTTGGATTAATTGAAGTACACAATCCTATTTCCAATCTCATATTCTTATTTAATTTAAGAACCTTACAGTGAGCCCACAACTTGGATGAATTACTGTTTGCTATAGCATCTTCTCATTTAGTTCTTAGATATCTGCAAACTTTTGAGAATAATTGCCTCCAAATACACCAAAATTTCCACTAAAAGGTTGTTCTAAAGGACTTGTCATCAGTAAATTTCATAATGTCTCCTAGAGTATGATTTAAAGCTTCATAAACCCATTAATTTATCATCGGTGCTTCATTCCAAATAATAAGGCTTGTATGTTAAAGAAGCTTAACTTTCAATCTTCTCTGTTTGATATTGCATGTTTAAATCAATGGAATAACAAATATAGAAAAGTTGTTCTTCCTTGAGGCAAAAGAAGTGAAGCAAATGCCACTTAGTTATACATTCATCTGTGAGGTCGATCCATACTCAACTGAAGAGTAACAGCTCTCCAACCTCAAATACTTAAGTGCGAAGAGACTAAAAGAGCATGTGCGTCAATCCCTTAGAGTCAGCTAATCTACTATACATATATAAAAGCAAACTGCTAGCATAATTATAAAAGTAGACAGTTTATATTATTGACACTTGGCAAAAATTAGGGGTAAAATGGTAATTGGACATTGATTTGCTGATTGCACCTCTTTTTTAATAAGTAGACAGGGTTATTTTCAAATAAAAAATTGCTAATTGCACACACTTTTTTATAAGTGCACTCCAATGTTTTCAAATTAAAATTTGCTAATTGTTTGCTAACATAATTACAAAAGTAGACAACTTATATTGTTGACACTTGGCAAAAATTAGGGGTAAAATGATAATTGGACATTGATTTGCTGATTGCGCCTCCTTTTTAATAAGTAGACCGGACTATTCTCAAATAAAAAATTGCTAATTGCATACACTTTTTTATAAGTGTACTCCAATATTTTCAAATTAAAACTTGCTAATTGCACCCCTTTTTGATAAGAAAATCTATATTTCTTTCATCCCTCTCACATGTCATCTCTTTAACGTATACACAGTGGTATTACTTGTGTACACAAGGTATCGTACTAGCAGTTACAAAAATACAAAATCTCACTATTATTTTAATTTTTCCTTCCAAAAAACTCTAAACTATTGGTGATATAGTAATTCCTCCCTTATTTACTCAACAATTGTCTAAAAACTTGCTAAGTGCAGTGATTTCACTCATTATATCATTTATTTCATCCATCTCACACATTATTATCTCTTTAACGCATAGACAATGGTATTACCTGTTTACGTACGGTATCTTACTAGCCAGTTACAAAAATATAAAATCTCAATATTATTTTAATTTTCTCTTCCCAAAAGACTCTAAATCACTGATGATATAGTAATTTTTCTTTTATTTACTTAACAATTGTCTATAAAACTATAGTGATTTCCTTTCATTTTATATTATGATTTTCACAATCTCCTATTTTGGATCCTTCATATTTCTCAATATTGTTGTTCTCATCTAAATTGACTTAGTCTAATTATTGACAGGTTTCCACATGCGTAACAAGAGATAGAATCTTAAGTGGATCCATTGTTTAATGCCTGATTTCAACAGAGGTTTATTATCACAAGAAGAAAAAAATATTATTGAACTTCACTTCTTTCTTTCTCTTATTAATTTACATGACAACTATCTAGAGTGCAGTGGTCTCCTTTCATTTTATGTTATGATTTTCATAATTTTCTCCTTTGGTCCTTCATATTTCTCAATTTTATTGGTTCTCACCTCAATTGACTAAATCTAATTATTGACAGGTTTGCACAGGCGTGACAAAATATGAAACCTTAAGTGGATCAATTGCTTATGATCTGATCTTAACAGAGGTATATTATCACAAGAAGAAAAAATTATTATTGAACTTCACTTCTTTATTTCTCTTATTTTTGCTACACATTCATTTTGCCATTAATAAACTATGTTAAATCTTGCAGTTTCTTAAATATATTTTCAGTCTAAATGATATATTGTCTTAACTACCTTTTTAAGAGTTAGATGTGTTCAAATATCTTTCTTATCATCTTTTCTTTTTTCTCAACTCTGAAAATGTTCTTCTTCTCTAATGTTCTTTGTCTTCTCACCATTTTTCTCTATTATCTTACCTTATTTATTTACTCAATTTATTTTCTCTCTATTCGAAAAATAAACCGATGAAATATCTTTTTACTTCTCTGTTAACCGTTCAACATCGCAACCCTTACTAAAGATGCCTTTGCTAGCCACTGTGACTACAACTTCTTCATAATTTTTTCATGATTTATAGTGATCTTTAGCAACAAAGGTGAATAGTTTTCTTAATTTATATTTTCTTGGTTGATTTTGGTTTGACCTAATTACTTTCTTTATTTTTTTCTCCTTCATTAAAATTCCTCTAATATTGTGAATATGGATTAAATTTGTCAAAAAGATTTATTTGATATGGCCTATGGGTTAAAGTATTCTATGTAAAAAGATACTAAACATGTCTTTATAAGAATATATGAGAATTGGAGAAATTTTTAAATATCTATTTGATTTTGTTCTAAACTGATTTATTGGTTACAAATTATGTGTTTGATCAAATGTCAAAATGACATTTTTTGGTATGTTTCCTTATTTCTCATTTTACTTTTAAATTTATGACGCTTTTGAGACTACTTTTCACATGAAATTTTTTTAGTTGATTTCATCGATTTTGTATTATCTTATAGAGTAAGAATTTTTCACATACAATCTTTGGTTGTTGTTGTTGCTTATCTTTTGTTAATATTACTCCTATTTATAATCAATAGTTCAATTATATTTGTTTAAAAAACATTAGTAAATGAAAACTAATGTTTATTTCAGAAATTTAGGTGAATGGGTAAAAGATTAATGGAATGTTCAATTGTGAAATTTGATGCAGGACCCCTATAAAAGTTAACATTGACACAAACATAAGTGAATAAAAATAATTCAATTGATGATTGAGTAGAAGATGAAAGTTCATAGTGAAGAAAAGATGCAGGACAAAATGAAGGTATTATTTGGATAAATTGAAAGAGAAGACCTAAACAAGTGAAAATTTTACTAACAAAGCATTAATTTTACATAAAATTTTCAGTTATTTTATTTAATTTAAGTTCGAAATTGAAAGTTGCTTGCTACATATTACAATTCTTGCTTAGATTGAAAATTACTATTTTTGTTCAAAGCTAACTTTTTCATTTTTTTTATTCATCTTATAACTTTATCTTATAGTGATTATATGAATTTAAATTCTAACAAGTTTTCAATCAGCCATGCATTAGTCATGTTTCATTCAAACTATTTAAATTTTCAATCTTTTTGAAATTGTTGTAATTCATCAGTTACATTTATATACAATATTCTATTTCTAGGCTGAAATTTTGAAAGATATTAACAAAATTGTTAAGGAGTTCTACATTACAAATTGCTACAATTGTATTACACTACATCTATATACCTATTGTTATGAAATAATCTTTCTTTATTATCCATGCAAAAGGAATGTTACAAACGCAATCGAAGACAAAAAATATATACAAATAAGTGTTAGAATTTTCATTTATATGTTTACTTATAATTATCATATATTTATATTACACACAACAAACATAATTTCTTATTCCTATTATAAATTTATCATTTTCTTCATTTTTAAACTATTTATATATTTACTTATTATAAAAATAGTTTTCTAATTTAAAGTGAATTAAAGCGTAACAAATCAGTACATCCCGTACGAATGCACGGGTTACCGACTAGTGGATGATCAAAGAGTAGAAATATATTGTAGCATGTAAAGGTATTTGAGTTCGTTGCATCAAATATTTAGTCATATTAAGATTTTTTTTCCCTTTAAAATAAACAATTCACTTACAACGTTTAGCATTTTAGTCAATGTTACAAATAAGGAGGTCGCAACACTTGAGAGTTTCCCTTTTCAGTTTTCAGTAATTCTCATTATTTTATTTTATTTATACAGAAAATGGTATTTCAAATCCAATGAGCAAACCAACCGGTTTTTAAGCCTTCTGTAGATAACTGTTACTCTTGATGTAATTAGCACATCGTCTTGCATTTAAAATCCTTAACTTAAAAGTCATTGCTCCACTAGATAGTGTCAAGTAAATTGTTGTCAAACACCGCCTTCTCAGATGAATTGGATGATGACAATGCAGACTTTTCCAGAATAGTGATTCACGGGTGTTAATTGAGGTTCTATATATACCTACTTGCCTTTGCCTAGGCCTAGAGTGATAACTATGGTTCGGTTCTGTGCTTGACAGATATGTGTAACTAACGAAATATGAGGTTTTTTACTATTTGGGGTATTTTTTTTTCAAATTATTAGATATGATTTTTTTAATTAATTATCATTAGGAATAAATTATAAAATTAATTATGATTTTGAATTAATTCTCATTTATGTAAAATTCATATGAAGATTTATAACTTTCGTTTATAAAGTCGTAATTATTCTTACGGACTTATCCTAATAGAGAATTAATGCAAAAAATTATAAATATTTATTTGATTTCTACCCAAATGAAAATTTAATTCAAAGTCATAACTACTTATTTTTCTGATTTATCCTCAAATGAAAATTAATTTTTAAATAAAATGACTCTGGTAAAAAAAAAACAACCCGAAGTATGAACCAAGACATCTTTTGAATTCACTAATTTCACACACACATTCACTCTCCCTTTCTATCCTTTGTTTTCTTTTTCTACCACGTACAACTCTCATTTTCCTTCTCTTTTAATTTTTTTTATTTCCCTTTTCTCTTGATCCATCCATGAGATGAGGTGTAAGAGAATCATTTTTCTCTTATTAGAAATTGATTTATAAATGATATTAGATATTTCCCTCCTCGGAAGAGTGAAAAATTATCTTCAGTAGGGGAACAATGATATTACCAAGTTAAAGAAATGAGGTTACAATGTTACATCAATTGTGTGAATTGATATTTATTTTTGGGAAGATTGCATTGACTTGTCTTAGGGTATTGTTATATTTTAAAGGCCTTAAGGTATTTTTAAATGCTACTCACACACTCCTTTTTATTTGTAAAAAATATTCATCTCTTTTTAGATAACATTAAAGAATAAACCTTTAAGGTTCCAGTATTATATTCATTTATATATGACCTGAACATCAATCTCTCCAAAAAAAAAAATGCAATGAGAAGAAAAATGAAAGAGACATAACGAAAGAGCAACACTATACTAATAAATAATAATTATACATAACAAATTTGTTGAGCATCCGAGAACGCAAACTATTGCTTATCCTCTACAACATACAAAGAGGAATTACCCATAACACCTTCTTTAACAAACTATCATGATCAACTCTTTGTTGTTGATGAAACTTATCGAAAATTTTAATTTTGTGAATTTCATTTTTTTTATTTAATGAATCTCACTCATAATTTTTTATTATCTTATATTGCCTTTTTTGAGAATTGAGGGATGCAAAGTTGCGAAAAAAGAAATGTTGGTGGGCCTCCTCAAGTGGGTCTAATCACTTACTTTAATAAATAAATAAAGAAAGATAAGGAAGCAATATATACGGGGAAAGGCGTTGCACCCTAATTTAATTTTTCATTCTTCATCTTCTGCTAGCGCCGTCATATACAAGAGTGAAGAAATTTTGCTCACTTTGCAGTATTGGTTAGACACTCATGCATGAAATTTCAACCAATTGTTCCTAAAGTTGTGGACTTTTATCTGGTATACTCATAACTTTATTTCTCTCATATTTTGGCAGAAGATATATTTACCCTATTGTGGGTCTCTATTTGAATATTATTATATTGTTGATTTTCACTATTTTAAGAGCGAGTAGACATTTATGTGTAAGGTTCTGTTATAAAAAAATTTTGTTATACTCTTTGATATTTTACATAGTGGATATTTTTCTGGACTTGGTCACGTGATTTTTTGTCCCTCACACTGGAGGTTTTCCACGTTAAAATTGCTGGTGTTCTTATTGCTATTATATCTTTATTTTTCTGCACTCTTGGATTTTTTGGATTGTCATATATTACGCTTCTCACATATTCACTCAAGCGGGAAATGTTTTATTTACCACTACATATTGTATAATTTTTTCGCTGTGCATACGTGCCTTTCCCAACAACCGGTATCAGAGCTGGTTTATTTTTCTGAGAAATTTGCTTGATTGAATGATGGAGCCTAATTATGGTAGAATGATTAGTTTGAACATAACTAATTACCACAAGTGGAGAGATAAGATGAAAGATTTACTATTTGTGAAAAAATTACATTTACCTATGTTTGCTACTCAGAAACCTGATAATAAATCTGATGAAGAATGAGTTTTTGAGCATGAGATGGTTTGTGATTTTATTCGTTAATGGGTAGATGATAATGTTTTAAATCATATTGCTAATGATTCACATGCCAAAACTTTGTGGGACAAGCTTGAAACCTTGTACGCTTCTAAAACAGGGAACAACAAATTGTTTTTGCTGAAACAAGCTATGAATTTGAGGTATAAGGAAGGTACTTATATTTCTGATCATCTAAGTGATTTTCAATGTTGCTTTGATCAGTTGTCTGGCATGAGTGTAAAATTTGATGATAAAATTTTGAGACTTTGGTTGCTTAATACTCTACCTGATTCTTGGAAAAATCTTCGTGTTACTTTGACTAATTTTGCTCCTGGTGGTATTGTGACCATGAATTTTGTAAAAACTGTTATTTTGAATGAAGAAGTCAGACAACATACTTAGAAGGCATCCTCTTCATAGGCAGAGGTTTTGGTCACTGAAAACAGGGATCAAAAAGGAGGTCATAGAGGTAAAAGCAAGCGCAGAAGCAAATCAAGGTATGAGCAGAAAACTTACAAGTGCAGTTATTGTGGTAAAAATGGTCATCTTCAAAAGTTTTGTTATAAGCTGAAAAATGATAACAAAGGCAAGCAAGAAAAGAGATATGATGAGAATGGTGATAGTGTTGTCACTGCTAATGTAGGAGATCTTTTGATTGTTTATGATGAGAACTTGATCAGTGTTGCTTGTGATGATTCTAGCTGGGTTGTTGACAGTGATGCCAGTTTTCATGTGACTTTTAGGAATGATTTTTTCTCATCTTATAGTCCAGGTGATTTTGGTGTATTGAAGATGGGTAATAGTGATACGTCAAAGGTGATTGGCATTGGTACTGTTTGTTTGGAAACCAGCATAGGAACAAAGTTGATTTTGAAGAATGTCAGGCACGCACCAGACATCCATTTGCATCTAATTTCTACTAGTGTTCTAGATGATGATGGTTATTTTAATACCTTTGGTGGTGGACAGTGGAAGCTCACTAAGGGTTCCTTGATTGTGGCATGAGGTAAGAAGTTTTCAGGTTTGTATTGGATGAAAGCTTCTGTTTTAGTTAATGCTATAAATGTTGTTGACTGTGATAGTTCATCAGATTTATGGCACAAGAGACTGAGTCACATTAGTGAGAAGGGACTGAATTGTTTGGCCAAGAAGAATCTTCTTATAGGTTTGAAATGTGCAAGGTTAGAAAAATGTGCTCATTGTTTGATTGGGAAACAAAATAGAGTTTCTTTTAAGAGCCATCCTCCCTCCCGAAAATCAGAGGTACTTGAGTTAGTGCATTCAGACCTTTGTGGTCCTATGAGGACTAAGACTTTCAGTGGTAGACTGTATTTTGTTACTTTTATCGATGACCATTCGAGAAAGCTTTGGGTTTATGTCTTGAAGACTAAAGACCAAGTGCTTGGTGTTTTTAAGCAGTTTCAGGTTTTGGTTGAGAGAGAAACAGGGAAGAAACTAAAATGTATTCGCACTGATAACGATGACGAGTTTTGTGGACCTTTTGATGAATACTGCAGGTAGATGGGTATTCGACACCAGAAGACACCCCTCAAGACTCATTAGCTCAATGGCTTGACAGAAAGAATGAATAAGACATTGATGAAGAGAGTCAGATGTTTGCTTTCTGAAGCAAAGTTACCAGCTTTTTTCTGGGGTGAGACTTTATGTACTGTTGCACATGTTATTAACTTGTCTCCTGTTGTTGCTTTACAGGCTAATGTTCCTAACAGAGTGTGGTATGGGAATGATGTTTCCTATGACCATCTTCGTGTTTTTTAGCTGTAAAGCATTTGTGCATGTGCCAAAAGATGAGAGGTCCAAGTTAGATGTCAAGACAAAGGAATGTATCTTCATTGGTTATGGCCATGATGAATTTGGCTATAGATTTTATGATCCGGTTGGAAAGAAGCTTGTTAGAAGCCATAATGTTGTTTTTATGGACGATCAAACCGTTGAAGATATTGGGAAGGCAGAGAAATCAGAATCTTTGAGTACTGATGATTTAGTTGATTTTGATCCAGTTTCTGATATAGATACGTCTGATGTAGCAGATTTTGACAATCATGATGATGCCCCTACTTATATTCCAGATGATCTAGTTGAGAATATTGATAATGATGATGCTGATAATTCTGTTGAATCTGATGTTCCTTTTAGAAGGTCTTCTAGACAACATTTGCCTTCTACTCGTTATTCATCTGATGAATATGTGCTCCTTACTGACGAGGGAGAACCTGAGTGCTATGAAGAAGCTATTGAAAATTAGTACAGGAAAGAATGGATTACAACAATAGAGGATGAGATGAAGTCTTTGCATGATAATCATACTTTTGAGTTGGTCAAGTTGCCTAAGGATATGAAAGCTTTGCAAAATTGGTGGATTTATAGGTTAAAGACTGGAGAAAACAATTCTGTTCCACGATACAAAGCGAGATTAGTTATCAAAGGCTATCGTCAGAAAAATGGCATTGATTTTGATGAAATTTTCTCTCCTGTTGTTAAAATGTCTTCCATCCGAGTGTTTTTGGTTTGGCAGCCAGTCTTGACTTAGATGTTGAGTAGATGGATGTGAAAACTGCTTTCCTTCATGGTGATTTAGAGGAAGAAATTTACATGGAGCAACTTGAAGGCTTTGTGGTGAAAGGTAAAGAGAATTATGTCTGCAAGTTGAAGAAAAACTTGTATGGGTTGAAATAAGCCCCGAGGCAGTGGTACAGGAAGTTTGAGTCTGTTATGATCCAACAAGGATTCAAGAAGACTACTTCAGATCATTGTGTTTTTGTGCAGAAATTCTTTGATAGTGATTTTATCATTTTATTACTATATGTTGATGACATGTTGATTGTTGGTCATAATTTGTCTAGAATTAATAGGTTGAAAAAGGAGCTTAGCAAGTCTTTTGCGATGAAAGACTTAGGACCAGCAAGACAGATT
Source organism: Glycine latifolia (assembly GCA_013407115.1). Taxonomy (NCBI): domain Eukaryota; kingdom Viridiplantae; phylum Streptophyta; class Magnoliopsida; order Fabales; family Fabaceae; genus Glycine; species Glycine latifolia. The sequence goes on from CM023943.1 coordinate 23,402,712, forward strand.
CTTGGCATGCATATCACTTGTGATCAAGAAGCCAAGAAGTTGTGGTTGTCACAAGAGAAGTACATTGAGAAAGTACTTCAACGTTTTCATATAGATAAAGCTAAAGCGGTAAGTACACCTCTTGCTTCACACTTTAGGCTTAGCACTAGACAAACTCATTCTAGTGATAAAGAAAAAGAAGACATGCAATTTGTTCCCTATGCATCTGTCGTAAGAAGTTTGATGTATGCAATGGTTTGCACCAGGCCTGATAAAGCCCATGCAGTTGGTATTGTCAATCGTTTTCTTTCCAATCCTGGTATTGAGCATTGGAAAGCTGTGAAGTGGATGTTGAGATATCTCCTTGGTACTTCTAAGTTGAAATTGTGTTTTGGAATTGAGAATCCTATTCTTTGTGGTTACATTGATTCTGACACGGCAGGGGATATTGATTCTAGAAAATCTACTTCTGGTTATTTGATTACTTTTGCAGGGGGAGTTGTGGCTTGGTAGTCTAGGTTGGAAAAATGTGTTGCATTGTCTACAATTGAGACTGAGTTCATTGCTATTACTGAGACATGTAAAGAGTTGCTTTGGATGAAAAATTTTATGTAGGAACTTGGTTTTGAGGAGCAGAGGTATATTTTATTTTGTGATAGTCAGAGTGCTATTCACCTTGGCAAAAATCCTACTTTCCATGGTAGATCTAAACATATTGATGTGGGATATCATTAAATACGTGATGTTTTAAATTCTAAGTTATAGGAACTTGAAAAGATTCATACAGATGATAATGGTTTTGACATGATGACAAAGACACTACCAAAGGAGAAGTTTGAAGCTTGTCGATTTATTGCCAGTTTGGCATTTGCCTCCACTCGAGTCATTGGGAGAGTTTGTTGGTGGGCCTCCTTAAGTGGGCCCAACCACTTACTTTAATAAATAAATAAAGAGAAGGAAGCAATATATACGGGAAAAGGCGTTGCACCCTAATTTAATTTTTCATTCTTCATCTTCTGCCAACGCCGTCACATACGAGAGTGAAGAAATTTTGCTCACTTTGTAGTATTGGTTAGACACTCATTTGTGCTTTGTTTTGCATGAAATTTTAGCTAGTTGTTCCTAAAATTGTGGGCTTTCATCTGGTATACTCATAACTTTATTTCTCTCATATTTTGACAGAAGATATATTTACCTTATTGTGAGTCTCTATTTGAACGTTGCATTGTTGATTTTCACTATTTTAAGAGTGAGTAGACATTTATTTGTGAGGTTCTGTTATAGAAACTCTTTGATATTTTACATAGTGAATATTTTTTTGGACTTGGTCACATGATTTTTGTCCCTCACACTGAGGGTTTTCAACGTTAAAATTGCTGGTGTTCTTATTGCTATTATATCTTTATTTTTCTGCACTCTTGGATTTTTTGGATTGTCGTATATTACACTTCTCATAGGTTCACTCAAGCAAAAAAATGTTTATTTACCACTACATATTTGTGTAATTTTTCTGCTATACATATGTACCTTTTCCAATAAGAAGTTCAATGTCGGGTGTCTGTCCTTTTCCAATAAGAAGTTCAATGTCGGGTGTCTATCATTGACACAACAACATTTGTTATTTTATGTGTGTCATTTTTTTTATTAAACGAAATAAAGAGAGTTTGTGTCACTTGATTAAATAAATAAGAGTCGTGAATTGCATTTTATTAATGATGAATGGAGTTTATTGAAAAATATACTCCTAAAGTTTTGTGAAATTATACAATTTTTTAAAAACTTATTTTACATTACAGAAACCTCCTTATGTGGTAGTTTATTTTTCAAACATTTAGAGAATGTTAGTGTTATGTTTAATGAAGTGTTAGTATATATTCTTCAAAAATTGAAGAAATTAGTGGAGTAAAAAAAGTTACAAAAATTGTGTAATTTCATAAAACATCAAGAATGGTTAGTATAATTTAGTCAAAAACGAATGATTATGTGTATCTAATGTTGACTATTGATTTGTCACTAATGGCTATAAATTTTAGTTTTTTTATTGTAGGAATTGAAGTGATCAATCAATTAAATTAAATCCCTAAATAACTTTTTTATAATTTATTCTATTAAACTAAGTTTTTCTTTTGAGACTATAAAACAAATTGTTTATTTTATAAGTAGTAGTCAAATTTATTCTTTGTGTATATCTAATTAATGCTATCTATCAGTTAAGGATACGAACCTTAATTAGCATGCTCCTGTTCTTGTCCCTATTCTATAATTCAACCCATATCCTTTTAACCAGTTTAACAACCCAAAAGCAAAACATAAAAGGAAAATGAAAAAAGGAGGGGGTGGGGGTGGGAGGCTGAAAAGGAACTATTTTTCATGGCATTCATAACAAAAGAGGTGTATCTAAATCTAGCACTATTCATAACATAACATTTATATAAACATGGACAGCAAAATCATACTAAAGGTCCCCACTGTAAGGATCATATTGGTACTATGAGAGGCTAAGCTATGGAATGTGTATTATTATCCCTCATGGCTTTCTTCAATGCAATAAGTGGAATTTGATAACAAACTTGCCTTTCCCTCACAGCACCATTTCGTGTCAGGTTTCTTTATCAAAAGACAAATTTCACGACCTGATTCCTTAGCTAGCTGTGATCTGTATCATTTGGGGTCAGGGGAATATTGCAAACTAAGAGGGCAGCACAGACACCCATCTCCATCTTTCTTGTATATATATCTATCAAATCTTAAGGTCATAACATATAATTGAAACGCAAATGTTTTTATGTATACATAGTAGTACGATACTGAAGTAAATTCTTTCTTTGGATGCTCAAATTAAGGTTTGATATTTATTAATTGCAAAAATTGACTGTTGATTGTGTGCCAAAACAACATTATACACACCCAATTTCCCTAAGTACATACAATCAATCTTCTACTTAATATATATATAGAGAGTCATAGAGAATGGAATGTGATTATGTGTATTATAAAATAAATTGTATTGAAAAAAAATATTCATCTCATGTATGTTTAAAATTCTTAAAGATTCATTATTATTTTCAACGAAATAACCTTATACTAGTATCATGATCGAATAAATAACATTGTGCATTTACGATTCAATTTAGCATGCCAAATTAAAGAGGTTACAAACATAAGAATAAATAGTTTCTGATAGTGTATTTTTTTTTTATTTTGTCATTCAATTACATATTATTAAATATAATATGTTTATTAACATTTATAAAAAGTATATTAAAAATTATATCAATAATAATTTTTAATTAGATAACTGTACAACTTAGAAATTAAACTCCAAACACAAATCTTAATTTTACTGATAAAAGTCAATATCAATGGAAATATTTTTTATTTATTTATGTGAATAAAAAATAATATTAAAATATTACAATAATTTATACATTTTATTTAATTAACCGAGTTAAATTTTGTTAACACTGAAAATAATGATTCCAAAGGGCACGCATAGCTTTGAATGCCTTTGACCGCTATGATCGATGTGCCAAACAAATACTCCTGTCCGATTTCGCCCCTAAACAATTATTCTAGTCTACAACTTTTTTAATTATTGTTACAGTCTTCATTAGTACTACAATATATATTATGTTAATATATGATTGACTTTATTAGTAGGCAATCAAACATGATGATTAACTATAAGATGAAAAAGAAAGAAAAAAAAAACCAGAGTCTCACTTTCTTGGTTTTCTTTCACGGTCCTGATTAATAAATGAAAATTGTATTAGGTGATTAATTTTGTGGTGACATGGCCTAATGTAATCTAATTAGTCCTCAGTGATTGATGATAATTAGCTAATTGGACAGGGGTTTTGGTACGATGCAGAGAAAAGTCAAAGGAATTGATTGGGAACTGCTCACTGCCACCTAATTATTATAGTACTAATAATTTATACCAAAAATTATTTAGGTCTTTTCGTTTGTCTTTTTGCTACTGTCCTCGGTTCTTTCTTATTATTATTCATTTTTTTGCTACTAATAATCCTGCAGGGTGCTACAGTACTCTATACGAAGAATCTGAAAGGGTTTCTGATGCAGGGGGGCTTCACTTCTAATTGTATTTTGGCCCTAGGAGCTTCTCACTTTCTCTTTGGATTTTTCCTCTTTCCATTTCCATCATTTTCCAGGTCGCTGCAGGGGTTCAGCAATTTTCGTTATAGTCCCTTCAGAGTTCAGAGACTTGGACACTTTCACAGCAAAAGATCAAATAATGGGCACTGGTATCATGGTATGTCTAAGACAAAATTAAAGTCAAGTATAAACAAATCACCTGGAAAAATGCTAGATCAGTAGATGCACTGAAAATTTTGAAGCAGCAACTTTTTATTATTTTTACAATGTAGCGGCAAGTTAAAAAAATTAAAATAGAATTAATTTTAATTAAATCATAAATAAGATATAAAAATTTTCTTTGCTGAATATCACAAGTATCTTTAAAGGAAATAATTATGCTTAGAGACTACAACAAATAATCTTTGTTATATTATCTCCATTTATTAGAATTTTAGAGATAATAATAGCCCCATGTCAAATTTCTAACTATGTTTTTGGTTTTTTTATCTTTTTACAAAAAATATTTTTAGTTTTTTAATAATTTTTTTATCAATCTTAGTCTCAATATTTTTTTGTTAGGTCTTAATCTTATAACTTTCATCCGTCATTAATTTTAGTCATTCTCATCAATTATTATCGTTAAATAATGATATCTCAACTTTGTGACTTGTCATTTGAACTATTAATTAATATGATATAATAATTATACGATAAAATATTGTTGGTTGAAAATATTTTTGACAGTTTTAAAGTGTTACAAATTTCTCGATGGTGTAAAACTGTTAGAAAGTGACATTGAATGATTTAAATCGGAAGGGGAAAAGGCCATGTCAGGGAGAGGAAGGATATTTATCTTCATTGCTTTGTGATTTGCTTATTTTTGTTGATTTTGTTTATCATCGAGTTGTTGATTTTGTGTTTTTGATCATGATTCTATATGACTTGCTGATTTGTGTAAATTCTTCTTCGTGGTTTATTGATTTTGCTTATTGCATTTATTTTTGTTTTTCAAAATTTTAAACTATTTTTAGTAGTTTTACAATGCTAAAAAATTTGTTGCACCTTAAAATTATTAGAAAACATCTTAAACTAACAATATTTTATTAGGTGATTGTTACATAATATTAATAATAATTCACGTGACAAGTCACATAATTACTTAATGATGTTAATTAATTAAAATTACTAAAAAAAATAATGATAGCAAGTTAAGAGAATAAGAATAATAAAAAATATTAAAAAATTAAAATTAAAATTCACAAAAAAATAAGAACAAAATATAATTTATCCATAAATTTGATATTCAATTCTCACGGTTATATTAATAATATGATTGTCATGTTCTCACTCAATGATAATATTTAATGACAAAGATTGATATAAACTAAGATTCATCAAAATATTATTTAGAGACTAAAATTAAAAATCATAAAAATTAATGAATTTTTTTTTTTGCCCAAAATAAAATAACGAGCCAAATACAATAAAATCCTGTAACAAATTTAACTGTCATGACGTATTTTTGCATAATTATCTTGGAATAAAAAAAAAAACTCAAATATGTCAGAACTTTAGGCGAGTTTTGAATTTAGAAAGAGAAACTATCCTCGTGGGCCGTGTCTCTGTCTGTTGATAGAAATCACACAAAAGTTAAGAATCTTTTGATATTATGTTGATACTGTTAGGAACTTTTTGGATTTCGTCCACTCTTGTCAGAGAAAGTGGACATTTTATGATTCCCTTTATTCATTTTAAAATACATATAGGACATTTCAGTTTGTGTAATTGTTAAACTCAATATTATTATTGGTTCTGGTAATATTTATGAGAATATATTAGTACATTATTATTATTATTATTTAATTAATAATATAAATATAAATATTTAATAAAATTAATGTTAAAATAATAAAAAATATAAAATGATAAATTATGATTTATTTTAAAAAATATAATAATTTTTATAAATATATTAAGAATAAAAATAGAAATAAAAATTAATATTTTAAAAAACACTATTTTAAATACCGTTTCAAAAAAAAATAAATAATCAAACAAAATTTTTAATTAATTAAAAATTAAAAACTAACTAAATTATCTTAAATTCAAACAATCTTTCTTGATTTTTTAAAAATTATACATCAAACTTTTTTTTTACAAAAATATTATACATCCAACTTAAAAAACTAACATTCTTAACTTCTTCCTTTCCCTATCAAATGCCCTCCCATCTCCCAAGCTCTCATCCACCAACACATTATTCAATTCCATGAAACATGTTGAAGAATTATAGAACGAACATGAATATCCTGCAATTTTCAGTTCAAACAGTGGATTTATTAACTGTGAATTTAACTCATACAGAGTGAAAAATGATTTTAAGCAATAAAGTGAAGAGTTTTTTTTATATAGTTATTGATAAAATTAATATTATGACTAGATGTATAATAAATTATGTACTTATTTAAATTTTAATTAATAATTATACATTTTTTTTATTTTGTTCTCTAAAATAAATCCCTTACTGCAGGAGCTAGCTAGATTCATTAATTTGTGTAGCCTCCACCGCTACAATAAATTGTTTATCAGAGGATTTTTCAGATCATGTCTAATATACTTGTTTCATTGGTGAAATGTAATACTCCTCTTCCTCAATCAAAAGAGCCATTCACTCTCTTCCTGACCTACTCTAGCTAGATTGTGGATCCCATCCCATGCATAAAAAAGAGTAGCAACAAACGATTATCATAAATAATAAATATAAACAATTGATTATCATTTTTTAATCAGTAAGAATAAAAAATAAATACCAAAAAAATTTATATAAACTCTCACACAACTTAATCAAGTGAGTTAAACCATGAATATAAACAATTGTGATTATTCATTAGGAGGAGGGTGTCTAACTCTTATGTTTTGAAATAAGAAAATAGGGGTCTAACTCACTTATTTTTTTTGAAATAAGAAAAGATGGGTCTAAATAAATTAAGCAAAGGAAACAAAATATTGTAGAAGTAGTATTATATTATTGTGACTCATAAAAAAAATTATATTACTCTAACGATACTTATCCGAAGTTATCTTGACCTCCGTCACCTTGTTAATTTATTATTTGGACTTCATATAATTCCAAATGAGTCTGAAACGTGCGATGGGGACCTCTGTCTCTCATCAACGCTGTCACTCACGAGAAGCCTTTCTTCCGTGCCTCCCTTTTCGTCCTGTTATTCACACACTTTTTTGAGTTTTTTTTTTCTTTCTCTATTGCACCAACCTCCTAACTTTCAACATATAATAATACTACTCTTTCATTGTTTAAGTAAGTTGGTTCATCCCATATATTACATGGGACACCCAGTGCTCCTAATGTAAGTTTTGAATTATTGTTAATTTTTTTGTTATATTGTAAATGTAAAATATTTATAAGCCTTATTAATGATTAATATCATTTGAAAAACTTGATTATTGATAACATCTTTGGAAACAATTTTGAGCTTGACGTGACGCAAATTTTTAGAAGCCATTAGTGTTAGCTTCTGCATCAATGTTTGTAAGGTTTAGACGTGAAATCGAAGGATGCATGCGTTTATAATACCCTTCCAAACACGCATTGAGATTATTATTTTTAAGAATATTGTTATCGAGTGTAAGATATTGATTAAAGAATTATTAGTGTGAAAATTATAAAGTAACACAAAATGATCATAACTAACATAATTTTTGTCTTCTTATAATTTTTTTTTTAATTTTTTAATTAATATGCTAAAAATACAAATTAGCATTTATCTATTTTCAATTGTATTTTTCTTTAATAAAACTTAAATAAGAAATAATACTATTTAAGAGATTTAAATCTAATTTTACACGAATCAATTACAATTACATTCATGTGGATGTTGTTAATTTTGTTTAATACTAAAGCTAAATTCCCCGAGGGCAAAGGTACCAAGTTTAATGAAATTTTTGTTTCATGCTTGGGGCAAATCAAAGCTCTTCTGACTTCTGAATTCTGACGGTCAATTAGAGACCCCACGTAGGAACAGAAATTGACAATGTTGCCACGTGACCCGGTGACCGTGCCAAAACGTCTTCAATGCATTGAATTGGTTGCCGCGGTAATAATCCTAATCCTAAATAAAAACGTTTGGGCGTTCCAAGGTCAAATCCGGGGCCTATCCCTTCCTCACTATTTAGCTTCTTTGGATTCTATGTTGCAACGTTTAAAAAACTTCACCACTTCTTTTTCCCTTCTCGGGGATGAAAAGTCCCGCGATATTAGTGACTCGATGGTCTATAACAGTAACAACTATTTTGGTACAATGGCTTGTAACTTCTCACCAGACATTGTTTGGCCCTGTTTCGGAGAAATTTGCTACTAGTAGTAACAATAAATACATATACTAATAAGTGGAAACAAAACATAAAGGTAAAATTAAACATGGGTCGGGTAGAATGTTCAAATTAAGCTTAACTTATACTACATTATTCATATAATTTTTTTTTTATAATATTAAGGTCATAAGGTGATAGAAGTACTCATATTAGGAAGATATCTGTGATTATTTAAACAGAGCATTTACTTTTTAGTCTATGTAAAAAAACCATTTTTTGTTTGTTTATTTGCTCTAGAAATGTGTTTTTGACAAATAAATACTTATACATGAAAAATAAGAATTACAAGTAACACATTTTCAAGAATGATAAACATTTTTTAAGGGAAAAAACAAACATTAGTAAACACTAAACACAAACAAACATTTTTTAAGAAGCATTTTACAATATTATGTGTTTTTTCTATCTTTTCAACACATTGACATTTTACCTTATAATTTTTTTTAATATCTTCACATCACTTTCCTTACTGTGGAAATTATTGTACCATTTTCTTGTCCAAATACAATTCCTCTTGACACAGCGCAATGCCATGAAGGGAAAAAAAAGTCTTAAACAAAAGAGAGAGAGAGAGACTTTTGTGGGTTTTATCAATAAATTTCTCAATGGCCATATGAGTTTTTGCACGTAAAAATGCAAGCTTTTTTCTTTCCAACCCATGAAGCGCCCGTAATATCTCAAGACACATTCCCACACTAAAACACTGATATAGAAACCGTTGTTGAAAAACAACTCAAAGCAAGTTCTTTTGGAGACACACACCAAGCTAATGGCTACTACCACATTCTGTACATACCTATTCTTTCTTCTCTCTGTGTCCCTCTCAACCTTCATAAATCTTAGTTCATCTTCATCAGAGGGTGATATTCTTCTCTCCTTCAAGGCCTCCATTGAAGACTCCAAGAAGGCCTTGTCAAGCTGGTTCAACACTTCCTCAAACCACCACTGTAACTGGACTGGAATCACTTGTTCCACCACACCTTCACTCTCAGTAACTTCTATCAACCTTCAAAGCCTAAACCTTTCTGGAGATATCTCATCTTCAATATGTGACCTTCCAAATCTGTCTCATCTCAACCTTGCTGACAACATCTTCAACCAACCCATCCCTCTTCATCTCTCTCAGTGTAGTTCTTTGGAGACTTTGAATCTCAGCACCAACCTCATATGGGGCACTGTCCCTTCTCAGATTTCTCAGTTTGGTTCATTGAAAGTGCTTGATTTGAGCAGAAACCACATAGAGGGAAACATTCCTGAAAGCATAAGCTCCTTGAAGAACCTCCAAGTTCTCAACTTGGGAAGCAACTTGCTTTCAGGTAGTGTACCTACTGTCTTTGGAAATCTAACCAAACTTGAGGTTCTTGATTTGTCTCAGAATCCATACTTGGTGAGTGAGATTCCTGAGGACATTGGTGAGCTTGGAAATCTAGAGCAACTTCTGTTGCAAAGCTCTTCTTTTCAAGGTGAAATTCCAGAAACTCTGGTGGGCCTTGTCAGCTTGACCCATTTGGATCTCTCTGAGAACAACCTAACTGGTGAGGTTCCAAAGGCTCTACTACCATCTTCTCTCAAGAACCTGGTTTCATTGGATGTTTCACAAAACAAGCTTTTGGGGCCATTTCCAAGTGGCATATGCAAGGGACAAGGCCTTATTATTAACCTCAGTCTCCACACAAATGCCTTCACTGGTTCAATACCTAACTCCATTGGTGAATGTAAGAGCCTTGAGAGGTTCCAAGTCCAGAACAACGGTTTCTCTGGTGATTTCCCCATTGGATTGTGGTCATTACCCAAAATTAAGCTCATCAGAGCTGAAAACAACAAATTCTCAGGGCAGATACCTGAGTCAGTTTCAGGAGCTGTTCAGTTGGAGCAAGTTCAACTTGACAACAACACCTTTGCTGGTAAAATTCCTCAAGGTCTTGGCCTTGTCAAGAGCTTATACAGATTTTCTGCTTCACTTAACCGTTTCTATGGTGAACTTCCTCCAAACTTTTGTGACTCTCCTGTTATGAGCATAGTGAACCTCTCCCACAATTCTCTTTCTGGACAAATCCCAGAGCTGAAAAAATGCAGGAAACTTGTTTCATTGTCTTTAGCTGATAACAGTCTAATAGGAGAAATACCATCTTCCCTTGCTGAGCTACCTGTGCTTACTTACCTTGATCTTTCAGATAACAATCTCACTGGTTCAATCCCACAAGAGCTTCAAAACTTGAAGCTTGCTCTTTTCAATGTGTCCTTCAATCAGCTATCAGGTAATGTACCATACTCCTTGATTTCTGGTCTCCCTGCCTCATTTTTGGAAGGAAACCCTGGTCTTTGTGGCCCTGGATTGCCTAACTCTTGCTCTGATGACATGCCAAAACACCACATTGGTAGCATAACAACCTTAGCTTGTGCCCTCATCTCTTTAGCCTTTGTCGCTGGAACTGCCATTGTTGTTGGTGGCTTTATTTTGTATAGGAGATCTTGCAAGGGTGATCGAGTTGGCGTTTGGCGCTCGGTGTTCTTCTATCCTCTCAGGATTACTGAGCATGATCTGCTTATAGGGATGAATGAGAAGAGCTCAATGGGAAATGGTGGGGCTTTTGGTAAAGTTTATGCTGTGAATTTGCCTAGTGGTGAACTAGTAGCTGTGAAGAAGTTGGTTAATTTTGGAAACCAGTCCTCAAAAAGTTTGAAGGCTGAGGTCAAGACTTTGGCAAAAATTAGGCACAAGAATGTTGTTAAAATTCTGGGGTTCTGCCATTCTGATGAGTCAGTGTTTCTCATTTATGAGTACTTGCATGGAGGGAGTTTAGGGGATTTGATTTCTCGTCCGAATTTTCAGTTGCAGTGGGGACTTCGATTGAGAATTGCCATTGGAGTTGCTCAAGGACTGGCATATCTTCACAAGGATTATGTCCCTCACTTGCTTCACAGAAATGTCAAGTCAAGTAACATTTTGTTGGATGCAAACTTTGAGCCAAAACTCACAGATTTCGCTCTTGATCAAGTCGTGGGAGAAGCGGCATTTCAATCAGTTTTGAACTCTGAAGCAGCATCTTCATGTTACATTGCACCAGGTATGATAAGTCTTGCAAATCACTTAATTACATAAAACACTCACTTCAAGAGGAACAACTGAAAATGCATTCTCCCATGACTGAACAAACTCATGCAATTCATAGAATTTCCTTTAGATACAAATTAAGATATACATGATTGCTTGAATGTTCACTTTATTATGAAATTGCTTGTTTTTTTAGCCGAATTCTTTAGATGATTCATTTTGGTACTTCTTGACCTTGGCTTCTGATTGAGTGTCTACTTTCTTTCTTTCTCCAAATTTTTGCATTATTGAGGCCTTGTGTGGCTTGTTAGCTGATAAATTTCACAGGACTTTAGTGGATTTCAGTAGAGTTGCATCATCGTACTTGATTAACTATAACTGCCTGAATTATGTACCATATTTTCACATGAATATCCACTAAACGGATTTATAACTCCATTTTATGAAATATACTATTGATAGAAAACAATGCCTAGAATATCATCAATATGAATGCTGGCAACAAATATGTAATTTTGCTTATTGTACTAGTTAACAATAAAAATTACCATACCAACTAATTGTATTGTTGCAATGCAGAAAATGGTTACAGTAAGAAAGCAACTGAACAATTGGACATTTACAGCTTTGGTGTGGTATTGCTAGAGCTAGTGAGTGGCAGGCATGCAGAGCAAACAGAGTCAGGTGACTCACTTGACATTGTGAAGTGGGTTAGAAGAAAAGTGAATATCACTAATGGGGTGCAACAAGTTCTTGACCCTAAAATCTCACACACTTGTCACCAAGAAATGATTCGAGCCTTAGACATTGCGCTTCGTTGCACTTCTGTGGTGCCTGAGAAAAGGCCATCCATGGTAGAAGTTGTAAGAGGCCTTCAGTCCTTGGAGTCAAGAACTTGCATTGCAAATTTGCATGAACCATATGAGGAACCCTCCATTCCAGTCTGAACTTCTATGTTCCAATTCAAAGACTGCCTTGTTTTTTTGTTGAGTCTTTGTATGTAAATTTTAAGCTTTGTATTTCACATCACCTTTGGTTTCTTTTCAATCTGATGATTATATAGGAATGGTTTGGCCATAATACATTCTCTGTTTGGCATTGGATTCCAAATGTTAATGATACTAAGGAGCACCATCACGTATTTGTTTAGTTAGACACATACTTTTATAATAACACCAACTTCACAATACTATTTTTTTTCTGTTAATGTGGCATGTTGAGGAACAAACTATATTATGCATAAAGGCCGGCCATAGCGGTGTAAAAACAAGTGAAATTTTTTGTATCGGCAAAAGAATGAGTTGATAGAATTTGGGAAGTATTTGAGCCATGAAAAGTGGTTTGACATGTTACATTGTGTCTCTATTAAGTTTGCTAATTTCTTTAGTCAAAGTGGTAAAGACTAGCGAAGGAAAAATATTATAAAATAAATAAACGATATAAAACAATAGCTGAAATTTCTAAAAATATGGTTTGACAATTTTTGTATTTTTCTTTTTATTATTAATTAAAATACACAACTTAGAGAATGACACTCTTCCTCTTAAACATTTTCTATTACACTTTTTAATATTATATCTTCTTAATTTCAAAGTGCATTTTACATACAGTCCTTGCAAGTTGCAATAAGATTTTTTTTAACTCTCAACTATCTCAAACTATACTTTTTTTATATTTATATGTATATTTATTCTGAACCGCATATCCTTTTGAAATCATTCTACTTGATCTCCATTTTTAAATTAATTTCAATAGTTTTATTAAAGAAATTGGCAAGAATTAAAAATAACTCTATATTATAGTTTAAATGATTCATAATAAATTAGAAAATAATATATATATATATATATATATATATATATATATATATTGAAAAGTATTTATGATAAATTTTAATTATAATATAATTTATATATTTTAAAAAAATTAATGATATAAAAATAACCATTTATCATGTCATTCCTATGTAATGCCAATACACTTAAAAAATGGGTCAACTTATTTTGGAATAAAGTGTGATCTTTACTCGTGTTAAATCCTTTGTTTAAGTATTTTAGTAAGAATAAATTCTTAATCAATTAAATCCTTTATGATGTCAAATATTTATTTATATTTAATGCTTTTTTTTTTTCTAAATCAAACTACTTTTTAAGTTTTGCAAATTAAACTTGACAATAATCTTTGTTGGAAAATAAGAGAAATTCAATTCTCAGCAAAAATTTGTTTTTCCTTTCCTTTCTTTTTTAAGCGTTGAAAGATAAATTTGATAAACTCTCAAGATTTGATAATCGCTAAAAAAACATCATCACATAAAAAGAATAAAATTTACAAATATCCACCCTCGCACTTATTTAATCACACTTTTAGACTCTAAATTGCATGCACTTACACATACATTATCTCTAATTTACTTCAACTTATTTTCTTTTTCCTCTTCTCCTTTTACATTATTTCATGTTTCAACATTTTGCCATGTAGTTCAAATATCATGATGGTAAAAAAGAAAAGACACCATTTCCAACGTTACATCCTTTTTCCATAATTTCTTACATTTCTTGATATTACAAAGGTAACACTTGTTTTGTTCAAGTTGTTCTAATGTTGTTCTAATGTGATCCATTTATTTAATGTGATGATCAAATCTTAAAAATTTACCAAATTTATCTTTCCACGCTTGAAAAGAAAAGAAAAAGGAAAAAGAATTTTGACTGAGAATTTCTCTCATTTTTTCAATGAAGTTTAATTATCAAGTTTGACTTGGAAAACTTTAAAAGAATAGTTTGACTAGGAAAAAAAGCATAAATATTTGCTATGTTAAAGATTTGAAATTTTAATTATTTTAAGGTTTAAGCATTAAATATTTATGGAATACAAACATTTCATATTATTAATAACAAAGTGGAAAACTTATAAGTAAGAATTAAATAATTGTCATCATATTAATATAATTAATATTTTGGCTTGTGGCATAAAATAAATATTTATTGAATTAAATTTTATAACAAAAAATTCTTTTGAATATATAAATTATATTTTTTATTTATAATAAATAATTTAAATAACACTTGTAGTTAGAGGGTTTTTTATTTGTAATGGCAAAATAATGAGTTGATAGAATTAGGGGAGTATTTGAGTCATGAAAAGTGGTTTACATGTTACATTGTGTCTCAATCTTAATTTTGCTAATTTCTTTAGTCAAAGTGGTAAAGACTAGCAAAATAAAAAAAAAAAACAAATAAAGGATAAAAAAATAGCTGAATTTTCTAAAAATATGGTTTGGCATTTTTTATTTAATTTTTCTTTCATTATAAATTAGAAAACACAACTTAAAGAACGAGACTCTTGCTATTAACATTTTTTATATTACACATATTTAATATTATATCTTCTTTATTTAATTGTGCATTTTATGGATGTTGGCGCCGTTTGATTTGATTGTTAGACAAAAAATCATCCAAAATAAATATAAATTTTAAAGATGCTATTTAATGTAAATATAATATAAATTCATTCCAAACTAAATTAATTTTTTACGATTTGGTTTGACAATTTTTTATTTTTTAATCTATTATCATAATTTAAAATTTATCAACTAAATTTACATAATTATCATATCATATTATTTTAAAATAAATTTTATTTTTTTATTAAATTTTATTTAACATATTTAGTTGAAACTTATTATTTTCACTTTTATTTAGTATTATTATAGAATGATATTACTAATATTTTTTTTATAAGATAATAGTAATTTATACATCACTTGATATTTAATATTTTTTTTATCACATATTGATACATCATTTCTTAATATATGAAAGTAAAATATATATTTTGATTATAAAGAAAAATAAATGTAATGTTATTAAATATTTGATATTAATTTTCAACACAAAAGTCACATATTCCAAACTTATTATAAAAAGGAATGTATAAATCACATATTATAATTATTATAAATTAAAATAAGAGTTTAATATCTATGCACTTACAATATAAAAATAAAAAGATTAGATGATGATATAAAATTACTTTACATCGTGAGTATATAATCTTTTTTTTATTAAAATAATACTAGTTACATAATACTAAATGTCCATGAAATAAAATCAATATAATTATAATGTGATGGTTTGTTTAATTTTTATAACAAGATTCAAAAATCGAATCAAATAACAAAAAATATGTGATTTTTAAAATTTTCAGATTTTGCAGTTTTTGATTATCAATTTCCGATTTTTTTGACCAATTTGTCAGTTTACAAATGATTTAATTCAGTTTTGAATACCCATAATACATATTACATGGAGTCCTTGCAACTAAACAAAAAAAAAATCTCTTAACTATCTCAAACTATATTATTTTTATATGTATATTTGTTCTTCTTAACTGCATATCCCTTTCAAATTACTTTATTTTTAAATTTACTTCAATAATTTAACAAGAACTAAAAATAAATTTTATATGAAAATATAAATTATTCATAACAAATTAAAAATATAACACATACATACACACACACATATATATATATATATATATATATATATATATATATTTAAAAGTATTTATTTATTACAAATTTAAATTTTTTATAGACATTCATTTTAATTATAGTATAATTTATATAAATTATAATTATAATATAATTTATATATTAAAAAATATTTATTTGTTTACTTTATTTGTATAAAATAACCATTTATCATGCCATTCCTATGCAATGCTAATACACTTAAAAAGTGAGTTAGTATTTTGGGATAAAGTGGTATTTTTTTTTTGTTTTTTTTATGCTGAGGAAAATAAACCAAGAAAGAAAAACAGAAAAGAGAAACTAATGTCTCAGGAACAAGATTCCCAAGATCAACTATCAACTCTGGTTTAACATTATCTGGATAATTTTCCAGAACGACTCTCCTTGAGCGCTTTCCTTAGGAAGATTCGGGATAAAAAATAATATGAGGGAAGCAATTTTTGGGGCTATTAGTTGCCAAATAAATGGTTCAGCAATTTTTAATTGTTTTCAACAAGCAATTTCTGAAAAAAAAAAAATCACAAATAAACTGTGATATCATTAATTAACAAACCAACTCGACGATATGAACCAAAAATCAAAAGGAAAAGTAATTTAGGATCAAGAATCAGTCAACATTTCGTGGATTGAATAAAATAAAAAATCTTTAATAATTGAGGGATGTATTTTATTTGAAAATTTATATTTACTATTTTTAGTACATTCTTATCATTATTTTCACTAAATATTTTTAATAAAAAAATTGTCAAATATAATATCCTGCTATTCACATTTTTTTATTCATATTTTTTTTACTCTAATGATATTCTTGATATAAAATAGAAGGGAAAATGCATAGCGTAATTCCCTCAATATTAATTTTCAAGATTTTAAATTCCTCTTTTTTGTGTCATATGTTTGTCAAGATTTATGTTTATTATTATGCATTGAATTTATTTAACTAATTAAAGATAAAATATATTTAATGATTTCAAAGTGATTAATGATTTTATGATAAGTTGATTGAGTAAAAAGTAAACTTAAATGGAAAATGTTAAAACTTGTTAATTAATTCATGCCTTTATACTAAAATATTTTATTATTAATTCTTTAATTAATCTTCACAGACCCAAGTAAAATATTTTTTGGTTTCCTTCAACTACAAGTGTTATTTAAATTATTTATTATAAATATAAAATATAGTTTATATATTCAAAATAATTTTTTAACATGTTATATATTTTAAGTATAATATATTTTACATAGTAAAAAATATTTTTTAATTATGAATTGTAATTCTATAAAAATAAATATTAATTTTATGCCATAAGCCAAAGTACTAATTATATGAATTTGATGTCAATTATTTAATTTTTACTTATAAGCTTTTAACTTTGTCAATTTATTAATAATATGAATTGTTTGTAGTCCATTAATATTTAATAATTAAAATTAAAATAATTAAAATTTCAAATCTATAACCTATCAAATATTTATTTATATTTAATGATTTTTTTCATTAGTCAAACTACTTTGAAGTTTTTCAAGTCAAATTTGATAATAATCTTTGTTGAAAAAATGAGAGAGATTCAATTCTCTTTTAAAATTTAATTTTCCTTTCCTTTCCTTTTCAAGTGTTGAGAGAAAAAATTGATAAACTCTTAAGATTTGATCATCATTCACATTGGCAGAAAAAACATCTATCACATAAAAAATAGAATGAATAACATTTACAAATACTTACCCCTCAGACTTATTTAATCACTTTTAAACTCTACACTGCATACACTCACGTATACATTGTCTTTAATTTACTTGATACTATTTTTTTTTTCTCTTCTCCTTTTACTTTGTTTCACGTTCCAACTTTTTTGTCATGGAGTTCAATTATCACGATCGCTACAACCAAAGGACATGATCTCCAACATTGCGCCCTTTTCCCATAATTGCCTATGTTTCTGGATGCCCATTGCAAGGTAATACTTGCTTTTCTTCAAGTTCCTCTCAAGTGACCCATATTTGTTTGATGTGTTAACGTTGTTATAAAAAAACAAAGTTTTTTATAACATTAGTTTATTTCTAGGACGTGCTTTTGCAAGTGGTTTTTTTGTTTATGTTCCAACACCTAGTGTTTTTCCAATATCAATGCTGATTAATGCCGATTAAGCATTTCGACGAGAGGTTGGAATGAGCAAATACGATGAGAGCTGGAGAAGGAGGAAATTAAGAGAAAGATATCCGCTGGTGAAATGGCATTAGCCCAACGAAGAGAGATAGAAGATGAAGTTATGAGAGAAATGACGTCGGAGAGAGCATTGGACATCCCAATGCAAAGACAAGAGACAATTTCGGTTCCAAAATGAATATCGATGTCTTCAAACCAAGATTGTCAAGGTAAGAAAATTAACACATTTGGTGGTCCACCATATAATGCGCAGAATTATAGGTGTAAGAAATTTTACTCTTGGTGGTCCACATTATAATGCACAGATATGTAGGGATCAAATGAGCACATTGGTTAGTGTATAATAATGCTATGTATAATTTACCCTTTTTTTTCTGTTTTTATCTTTCTCTTTAATTTTATTGCAGGCTAACCCAAATTTTGATAATTATGTGTTAGAAATCAAACTCAATTTGCATCTCTAGATTAGTTCATAATCTACAAGGGTCTGGAAGCTTCTAGAAACATATGGAAGCTTGAAGAAACTTCTAGAAGCTTATAGAAGCAAGTAGAAACTTCTAGAAATATATGGAAGCTT
>CM023943.1:23426510-23504698 GCA_013407115.1 Glycine latifolia
TAACTTGAGTTTCTCTAAATAAAAGATGTATACTTTCATTTTCAACATTATGATGCAAAGCATAAAACGGTGACATCTTCTACAGTTGATAACAATGAGCATTGTTCAACTAGTTTGAAGAAATTCAAGCATGAGTGGGATTGCACACTATGTCAAATTACCACGACAAGTGAGGAAGTATTGAATATTATTTTCAGAGAAAAAAACACAAGATTAAAGAAGTATTTTTGGGAACTAGAAAAAATAGGTAAGAACATCAAAATGTAATTATCATTAAAGAAAAATAAAAAATGTCTTAAAAATCTAATGAAATTCTTTCTACCATGAATTCAGGATTGGATGATCAAGACTTGATAGTTAGAAATTTTAATAATGGCTGTACTTGAGATAAAAGTTTGGAAATGTCTAAAGAATTAAGATTATAACATATCCCATTTTAGTGTACATTTTTTTATTGGGCATTTTTATCTTTAATTTTTAATATGGGGCATAAAGTGTACATTTACTAGTTGGTGAGATCTTATGATGTATGAGATGTTTATTTTGTAAAAATAATTAATTACTTTTATATTGTAATACATTTATAATAATTACCGATCTATTCCAATCGTTATAAACAAAACCTTTGACTTCTACATCCCAAATTATTATACTCACTTCAGCACCATATAGATTGACCTTGTAAGAATTATACTATCTGCTTGAAGAACAAATATGGTACCACCAACCATGTTGTCCACTCAAGAGTCACCAGTTATAGCCCATCATCTTATGAATCCACAGATTGGAAATTCTTATCAAGGGTCGATGAACAATTTACCTTGTTGTTCATTCAAGCAATGTCATATCTCATCCGTATTAAAGGGAATTCTAGACCAAAAATACATAGAAGAATGTCTAATCCCATCCAAGTTATTGTCGCACAAACATGACCCCTATGCAATGTACGTGTCATCTATGGTAATTTATTACTTCTTACAATAATACACTCAATTTTATTTTTCTTTTCGTGAAATATCGTGACAGGAATGAGAATGATCGAAAACAAAATGGAGAGCATCGTAGTTTTAGTGAAGTGATTCACGGAGGGAAGAGTGTATATCGAGGAGTAATCAAGTATGATTCTATATATTCGAAATTAAGCTATTGCTTACGTTTGTGTTCCAATTTTTTGTGACCTTAATTAGATGTAAAATTAATTTTGATTGATTATATAGGTGCAACTACACGCGTTTCGAAGCATATGTGTGGGATAACTCCGATCCAGGGAAGAGAGGAAGACCAGGTTGAAATAGCCTTTAATAAATATAATTAAATCTTTTCAATTCTCCATTTATTGGCTACCTCAAACTACTCACTAACTTGACTTCATTTTTTACTTGTATATATGCCTGGATCTTCTTCAACTATTGCAGTTTATGTGGGTAAGTACCCATGTTTTCTTTTCTGTTTTAAATGATGCTTAAATTAATGTTAATAACCGAAGATAAAATCTTGGCTTTCCTCACAATTGAAAAACACACATGTAGGATTTTCCATATGAATCTTTATTTTCTTGTTTTGTTTTTCATTGATACTAATTGGATTTTTCTTGTTTTGTTTTTCATTGATATACTAATTGGATTTCTTTTTTCGTTTGAGTTGGCAGGTGCTTATTCTACTGAAGTTGACGCCGCCAAAGCCCATGATTTAGTGTCGGTGAAGATTGGGGGCTTAAAAGCATTAACGAATTTTGCGGTATGTCATCGTAGATAGATTAATGAATGTTATTGCAAAATCATTTTGTGGCGGATTTTGATTTAATTATTATTAATTACTTGAATTCCATTTCATAAACATACTATTATTCGTAGGTGAGACGCTATTTGGACGAAATGCAATGGATGAGCACAACGGAATTTATTTATGCGGTTAGATGGTAACAATATCTTTAATGTTATATATTCAACAATTAAGATTTGGTCTTCATAAAATCTCTTAATAAAGAAGGTGAATAGATCTTCAACATGAAAAATGAATTTTCATAAAAAAAATTCTAAATCTCTAACATAAAGAATGAATTTTTATAAAAAAAAAACCCTAAAGACATATACATTGTTAAAAATGGAATAATTTTGTTTTCTTCTCTCTCCCTAAGATCTCAAAATGAAATCTATCACTAGAGATGGAAATAGGTCAGACCAACTTGGTTAGGCGTGACCTTTCCCTGATTTTAAAATATAAAGTTTTGTCTAGTCTATTTATCTGTCATAAACTTTTTTTAGGCTTGACCTGACCTATTTAAATGTCTAGTTTAGCCTACGAGCATATTAAAAAGTCTATTTTAATAGAAAATTTAATTTTACATAACACTTTAAATCAATTTAGGAAAATTAAAGAAACAATTTTTAAACAGAAACTATCTTAACATCTTACTTATATTTTCAAATAAGTAATAATCATTTTATAAGATTTTCAAGATGATTTTTTGAAGTGGTTAATTATCTACCTTTATAATAAGGAAAAATATTTTTAGAAAATAAATATATTATTTTTAAGTTTTAATATATATATATATATATATATATATATATATATATATATATATAGACACACACATATTAACTAGGCCTGATAAGTCTAACAACTTTTTTTAAAGTTTGAACCTAGCATTTTTATTTAAATAAGTTTTTAAAAAAAATCTTAGTCTAACCTTTATAATAAACAAGTCAGGATAGACTCGGCCTTAAACAGACCAGGTCAAAGACCCCTGATAGACGGCCTGACTTATTTTCATCCATTTCTAACACTAAAGAAAAAATATGAGAGATTTTGAGAGATCTTACATCATAAATGACATTATAGGATCTATCAAAAAGTGATTTAAGATTCTAATTTAGGATCTATCACTAAAGATGTTTTAAGACGTGAATTGTATGTATATGTGTTTTTTTAGAGGGTGTGTATATTTATTAAATGTGGATAACGTGTTTACTTGTTTATGTGCGTAGTTGCATTAAGTTACATTATTAATCATGTGTTAGTTGCATATAATACTTAACAAAATATGAGTGATGTGTAAGATCTACTCGCTAAATAAAATTGATCAACATGACTTATTTAGTGACTTGTATCATTAAAGAAAAAAGTTCTATAAAATTTAAATTATATATAATAAATTTATATAAGTTCAACAAGTTAAAACTTTTTTTTGACAGTGTTTCTTATTTTTCAAATCAGCTATGTAAAATTGGTTCTTATCAAAATAAGATTTTAAATTGTTCTTGTGATGCTTAACATTATAGGAAATTAATAACCATTTTTAAAAAATATTCAACCATTGGTATGATGTTCATAATTAAGAATTTAAGATAAAGAGTGTCATTGATTCCATAAAAACTTGACAAATTTCAGGACGGGAAAGGACTATAGTGACGGTGAGTGTGACTCCCCTTACCGTGGCGTCTACGGTTTGCATTTTCTCTTTCTTTCTCTCTTTCATTAGTTTATTTTGTTATGCTTCTCACTCTCTCTCATTCCTATCAGATCAATCAGGGTCCCAATAAGCAAGAAATGGGAAGCGAGGCTGGGTCGTGAGGGGCCACTAAACATGCACTTGGGAACTTATTGTGAGTTCATATTCCAACTCTTCTAATTCATTTTCTAATTTATGCCTGCACACTGTGAATAGTAATTAAGCTATTTTTTTATCAATAAACATTAATTATTAGAATATAAATTTTATTGACATAAGAGATTAAATTTATGATTTTTTTCTCTTTAATCATTCAATTTATCTTATATCTTCAGATCAATATGTATGCATAATGTATCTCAAGTGAATGTTAGTTACTTAGTTATTAATGTACATAATCAATAGAATATGTTTGCAAATTGTGCTAAATATATCATATTTTCTTAAGTTTATAATGTAAGACATGTATATGTTTGTCTACTTCAGATACTCCCGAGGATGCAGCCAGAGCTTTTGCTATTATATCAATAAAAATGAAGGGAAGGGATGCCATCACCAATTATGATTTGAATAGCTACGAGGTGAATGACATCATGCAGAGTAAGATTACAACAGCAATGGATGGATCGGTTACTTTGAAGAGAGAAGGAATCGACAACGAAACTGAAGCGTGTTCCCCTCAAACTCAAAGCATAGTCCAACACAATCATCAACAATTGATCAAATCATCATCCTTTTGTCGTCACTATCAAAACTACAATCTCTTTTCAAGCAACCGTTATGCTCTTGGTGGTTTTACTGGCGGTGCTGGAACTAGTGGCGGTGGCAATGATAAATCAATTGTTAACCATGCAGCACAGATTGCACAGTTTCCAAATCAGAATGCTACACCGCATCAACAATTTCAGACTCAGCAGGGCCAAGTGAATGTTACCAACAATTTCAATCAGAATATTCTCAACAACAACAACTACAACCAGTTTCTGTCTCAGGGTTCTAACCGTCCTGTGCTTGCTCATGGCACCCAAAATCTTAATTTGGATAATTGTGTCAGTTTCCCTGATTGGCCATCTGGTTTTGGAGAGAATTTGCTAGGGGGGAACTTGGAATTGGAACCATTGAGAAATGTTAATGTACAACCTCTAGCACAAGTCATGGTGAATGAAAGTACAGGAGCAACAAATGTTGTTTCTTCATTAGGGACACAAATCCAAACAGTAGAACCATCTAATCAGGAATTTGGAGCTACACAGCTACCGTTTCCTGAAGTGAACAGAAGTTTTGAGCCTTACAACATCCAAGACAATACTTAGAATCAGATACCACATGAGAACTTGAACTTCAGCCTTTCTGATAGTTTTCAGAACCCTAGTTCTGAACCAAACAACTATGGTTCACAAGGTGAGACCAGTGGATGTCAAATTGACTTGGACATGAGAGATTATCTCAACGGATCTTATATAGAAGATAATTATTTTGCTTGTGATTTTGACATGTTTGGAGCAATGAATGGGGATAGATAAGGCCTCTAGTATACGTACTGCTAATAACTGCAGGCTTAGTTTAGAGAATAAGAACCGGTTAGTTTTCATTTGTCATTCAGAGCGGATGCAACTTTGGCTCAAACAATGTGGTTTGAATAAGCGAATATGATTTAGAATTAGTCTTGAGTCAAATTTCTTAAAAACTCATATTTCTGTTACCTATGATTGAGACTTTTGATAGACGAATCCAGATGGTTAATTTTATCTTACCTTAATAAATTTGGAATGTGAACATTGTTGTTTTCATGAGTCTAGTCTCATGAACTCAGGTTCAATTTGAAAAGGTTCTAAATATGACATGGTAGAACGAATTAAGAAGTTCTGAATTAATTGATTAACTACATCTTTTTCACCTGATTAGGAACGTAATTGCTTCTCGTTCATTTAGACATTGGCAACTAAATTTTGGTAAATCTTCGAATGGATTCAAAGGTATATGAATTTATGCCTAACTATTGTAGTGAAGTTATAATTTTATTTATCATAGATATATAATTATATCGAGTTAGTTTATTAAAAATATAGTTGTTAACATTTTTCGATAAAAAAAAGCAATCTTTAAAATAAATTTTCATTGAGATTTTTTTATTTTAAATGAGAGTAAATATATTGAATATTTTTATTAACATGTCTAATTTTTTGTTTTCTTTTTCTTTATAAAAATGATTAAGTAACAAATAATTTAGTTTGTTGATAGATCTAAAACTTAGGAGTCTTATCCTTAAGTTGGCCTACCTATCATAAGGGCATATTAGAAAAAGCAAATATCTATGATACATAACTTACTAGTGAGAAATGTTAGTAACAAAATCATTGACTGAAATTTATCAAAAACTATAAAATTTTACTGGTCTCATAATTTATTTAATGATTCTTTCTCATTTTAATAGTTTTTAATAAATTATAATCAATAATAAAATGTGTTAAAAAAAATATTAAAAAATATGTTATTAACACCTTTTCCTCACTAATTGATACGAAATGTGAATGGAATAAGGTGAAGATTCATTAACCAAAATGACTTTTCTATTAAATGAAATATATATATTGGGATGAGAATTTTCCTCACCAACTAGCTTCTGTTATTTCTTCTTATTTTACTACATATTTCAGTTGAATAAAGCCCAATTCATTCAAAAAAATTCTAAAATATTTTAATAATATTATTATTCTTGATAATGTAATGTACAATTAATTATATTTTGTGGAATCTTTAAATATGTCAATAATCTAATTATAGATCTTATCAATAATATGGTCAATAAAGGAGTGGATATGTGCTCCTCCAAGATTTAATGTTGATAATTTTCATCTCGCACTGTTTACTTACAATTTATTTTGTATAAATACTTAGAGTCAAACATGTCTTGCAGTGATCGTGGAACTCAAAGTCAAATTCTTTATCTCAGTCAAAGAAATTTAATCCAATGTTTACATTGACTTAATGTTTTAAAAATAATCATTTTTAAATTCTTCCCAAAATTTACAAAATATTTATTGTTTCTCTGAATTAAATAAGACTATATTCATTTAAGTCTATGTTGTTTTTTAAAGAGAAAAGAAAATAAACCTAACACAAATAATTGAATTTACAACTTTAAACCCTCTCTCCCTGGGAAAAATGCGAACATTACAGTTGAAATATAATATACAATATTATTTCTCTGATTACACCACTTTTTTCTGTTACGTTGAAATATAATATACAATTTACGTTGAAAATTAAATAAGACTATATTGTTTCTCTGATTTCACCACTTTTTTCTGTTACGTTGAAATATAATATACAATTTAGTCTATTATTTAACTTAATTAACACCATTAAAGCAAACTACACGATTTTCCTTCTGATGAAAATATTCAATAAATTACATTATAATTTCTTAAAAGATTTTTTTTTTTGTAAAAAAGAAAAACGAAAAATATTATTTAAAACAAGATCCACTTTAGCACAAGTTGTGCCAACATAAAGAACATTTACAAAGCTGCAGCTCTTGGTCATAAGACTAATTAAGCATTAGAAAAGCAAATAAAAGATCACAACTGCATACAACATCTTGCATACATGCATTAGAATGAGCCAGAAATGTATTCCTACTCCTGCAAGTCTCGAACCAAGCACATATCCATCCCAGCAAACTGCACGTACCTTGAATATTAGTCTGTTTGTTAGTGGATTAATGCCACGATTCTCGAACCTGGTCACCTCATTGCTTGAAAATTAACAATCTGAATTGCTTAGCAAGAAGCCAAAACAGCCAATCCGCTAATGAATCAGAGTTTGTGCATGCCCTCTCCCCTGAAGCATGCAAGCTATAGGTTTAACTATCCACGAAGATAACGAGTAGAGAAAAACACCTGTTACCATTTCCAAGATAGAACCTGAACAAAGTTTACGTTTTAAATTAAGAACCTAAGAACCATCCCCTCTTCACGCCCCTAACACCCTCCTCATCAAGCTTCCACACACAGGGTTCCTTTAGAGTCATCACCCACAACCTTCCCATTCCGCGACCCATATAAACAGACCAATACCTTATTCCAAGATCCCTCTTCTCCGCCACTTCCCCAATAATGCATAATTAAAACATCTCAAATCTCTCACACCCAGATCACCTACCTCCTTAGAAGCGCACATCCTATCCCAGAAAAAAGATTTATAGAGATTTCAAGGCCAGAAATAATACCTGCTGAAACCTTGACGAATGAGAGATAATTACTTAAAAGACAGGAGTATTACAATGCTTGTCCCCTCTTATAATAAAATATACAGTTTAGTCCATTTAGTTTAATAACATTTCTAAACCATTTTAAAATATATACTTAAATAATTCATTTTAATTTAACAATTTATTCTTCACTCACTCAATTTTTAAATACAGTTAAATTTAAAATTATTAAAATAATTGTTAAGAATATAAATTAATATACAAATGCATGCATGATGCGTCTCAATATATGTACGTATATTATATTAATTTAAATTTTACATTTTAAAACATTCTTAACAAGTTAATTTTAAAAGTAATACAATATATATATATATAATCACACACACACACAGAGTCAATTGTAGAAGGAAATGTATTTTAACATTAAAAAAATTGGTAATAACATTCTTTTAATGGAATGGAAGTTAACCTAAAATAAATGAAAAATGAAGTTTGTCTACTTGAATTTCTTACCATTGTAGAGTTTTTTTGTTTTAATCTTTCAGTTTGTCAAGAATAATAAATTATGATTAAGCAGAGTTTAACTAAAAGATAAGTAAAGTAGACAAAAAATTATTTTCACAAAGGATTAAGCTCAGATAGTATCTAAAATATTTAATGTTAATTTCACTACATTAATTATTTGTATCCAATCATTTGCTTGTTACACAATGATAGTGAATCTATAAGATAATGTCATTGAATTTATTCATTATATAAAAATTTTATAAGTTATATAATATGAGTGGTTTTAATTTTTCATTTGATTATTGATTTAAATCAAATTTAATTTTACTATAATTATTTGCATAAAATATAGGTGCAATAAATAAAGAATATTTGGATTAAATTATTAACATGTAACAAAATTTTATACAATTTCAAAATTATATTAATATTTATATAAATTTTTATACATTAAAATATGTTTGATTAATAGTAATGTGCCTTTATGTACATGTGAGTTTAATGAAACAACTCATAGTGTATCGAAAAAAAACCTTATAGTGTATTGATTAACTAACATATTATATTCCTCTAAGAAAAACTATGCATTAATTTTGTTTTTTAAAATTAATCTTTTATTTTACTTTATTAAATAATATGAAAATAATAATTTGAATACGCATATTAAGATATTAGTTATGTAATAATTAATTTTTTATTAATTAGTTATTATAGTTTTTTTAGTAATTTTTCAATAAGAAGATTCATGTTTAATACATCATAATATCATAAAAATATATAGAGAGCGTACTCACGAAATTATAATTTTGTTTTTTCTTTTAATTTTTTATCTATAATTTTGGTTTTTTTTTATTTTTTCATGATTTTAGTCAAATCCTCAATTTTATATGTTTATTTCTTTTAATTTAATCTAATTAAACTATAAACCAAATATATTCATTTAAGGTACTGTTAAAAATTAAAAATAAACATATGTTAAATTGACGATCGGTCGGGCTTTATAAAAAAAAATCTACAAATTAAGATAAGTACATTAACAATATCTTAAAAGATCCTTATTGGATTTTTTTTTCTTAATTGTAAGTAACTTAAAATTGGGGATTGGACTTTATATACATAAATAAAATAAAAATTTACACCTATAAATAAAATATTCTTACTTTACCCAAAAAAAAAAGAAGATTCTTATTGGATTTTTGTTTTGAAGTTGACAAGTGACTATTCGACTGAATTTGACGCAGCTGGAGTTCATAATTCGGTTTCAATTAAGATAGGGACTTAACTACATTAACAATTTTTTTCTGTATATTATTGTGAATAGATTTATGAATTTCATTGTAAAAGCATTTGACGTAAATTTTGATTTAATTATTATTAATTAATTGAGTTCAATCTAATAATTAAACATATTATTCACGGGTGAGATATTATTTGAGGGTCAACGAAATGCAAAGTATGAGCAAAAGCGGTTATATTTTTGCTGTTAGAAGGTTAGATGTGAATAGTTTTTATATGTTTTTTTATTAAATGTTTTTATATGTTATATCTTTTTATAGTATCCTTATGTAATATTCTTATAATACTTTGTAGAAAAATTAACAAATAAAAAAGTAAATATATATTTTGTTTGAATAAACGTCTCTCCTTTTTTTAAGCGTGAATATATTTCTCTATTATAAAAGAAAAAAAGAATTTGAATTTCTCATGTAAGCTAAATTAACTTGTGCACTTAATTTTTAAAGAAGTTCTTTTATTCCACTTTTCTAAAATTTGTAGTGCATAAATAGATTTTAGCTTAAAGAAAAAGTATAATTCATTTTATCTTTTTATTTTTTTCTTATAATTATTTATAAAGAAAATTATTTAAATAGACCATGTTTAATATCTTGGAAACATTAAAAAACCAATCTTTTTTATTTAATAAATTAATAAGATAATTTATAGAAAGATATGATAGGAGGATGAAAATTTTCTTATATTATTGTTAAAACTTTGAATTACTTTCAAAGAGAAAATGTACATTTCATCTAAGAAAAAGAGAAATTACACATTTAGTAAAAAAAGAGTGAGAGAGAGAGAGAGAAACTGCACATTATGTGGTTCCAATTCTGCACAGGGTCATATATAATCATTGATTCATTGACAAATTTGACATGCTAACTAATTTCAAAGAGAAACTGCACATTGCAGTCAAAAATAAAAGAGAAACTGCACATTAAGCAGTTACAGACTTACACAGCTGCAATAATTAATATTAATTTAATTTTCAATATTAATTTATTATATATGAAATTAAATTAAGTGAATGAAATTCATAGGTTCCACTTCTGCATAGCATGAAATCCTACTATATATATTGATTATGCTTGCATCTTTCCCACCCCATCTCCAAACACAAACACAATAGTTCCCCTCACCTGTGACCTCTCCAAGTTTAATTTTTTTTTTGTTTTCTCTATTTACCCTAAGGTGTGGGATAACGTGTTTGCTCCTTTGTATGTGTTTGTTTAGCATGGAGAAGGCAAAGAATTCTTTAAACATGTACAACTATTGGTATGCATTCATAATTAAGATAAAATCTCTATATTTTTTTTTTGGTTAAATTAAGATAAAGAAAGTTATCATTTGCATGAAAATTTGACAATATTTCAGGAGCGGCAATGACTATACTAATGAAAGCGTCTCCCCTTACCTTGGTGTCTACAGGTTTACATTCCCTCTTCTTTCTCTCTTTCATTAGTCTTTTATTCCTCTCTCTCTCACTCTCATTCCTATTAGAAACATGACCTCGGAGGAGAATAGGAAATGGATAGCGAGACTGGATCGTCAGGGTCTACCAACCTTGCACTTGGGAATTTTCCGTGAGTTCATATTCCAATTCTTCCAATTCATTTCTAATTTGTGGCGTACTGTGAATTGTTGAGCATCAACATCTATGTATGTAAACTTAGTTATTAATGTAGTTCTATTATTAATGTAGTTCTAGCAATACTCTCTATATATGTAAATTGTATTCTTATACATAAAGGTTAAACATATAATTTAGTTCCCATGAGTTGTGAATATTTAATTTGATCCTTATACATAAAAACTTATTTAACGGTTTAATCTATATACATGTAGTATATTTTTACTTTGGTCTTTATATATGTAAATTGTATTCTTATCTCAGTCACTACATATAAGAGAATAAATTAAGAATGTGTTATACTTATATGAATTAAATTAAGAATATATTACATATGAATTAAAAATGTACAAGGGGGTTAACGATATAGAGACCAGACATTTAATGTTTATATGTATAGAGACCAAATTGCATGTATAATGACTAAAGATTTAAAATTGTAACACATAGGTACTGAATTGTATGTTTAACCTTAAATAAAAAATAAAAGTAGAATTCCCAAAATTTATTTTTAAACAATAATATAAAGTATGCTTAAAGAGTGGTAGTATTTCTCATGTACATAATCAAAAGAGTATGTTTGCACATTAATTCTACTAAATATATCATGGATTAAGTTTAATGCATGACATTTTTTTGGGTCTATTTCAGACACTGCAGAGGATGCAGCCAGGGCTTATGATATTATATCAATAAAGTTGAATGGATGGGATGCGCTTACAAACTTCCATTTGAATTGCTATGATGTTGGGTGCATTATGGAGAGTGATTTAACTCAGACCACGGATAGAATAGTTACATTAAGAAAAGTAGACAGCAATGGCAGTACTGAAGGATACCCTCAACAACTGAACAACTCATCTTTTTCTGAGTTTTCTCATGGCTTCAAAAACCCTAATCTCATTCCAAGCAACCCTTATACTCTTGATGGATTTACAGCTGCTGCCGGAAGCAGTAGCGATGGCAACTTATTTGGAGGAGAGTTTCCAAATATGAGTGCTACACTGCAGCAACCACTTCAGCCTCAGAGGCAAGTGAATGTTAACAATGTTTTCAATAATCAGAACCTTTTCATCAACACCAACACCAACAGCAACAACAACCAGTTTCTGCCTCAGAGTTCTAACTTTACAGCTGCTGCTGGAAATAGTAGTACTGCCAATGTCAATCCAATTGGAGGAGATTTTCCAAATCAGAGTGCTACACTGCAACAGCCATTTCAGACTCCGGGCCAAGAGAATGTTAACACTGTTTTTGATCAGAGTATTCTGAACGACGGCGACGACAGCAACAACCACAGCCAATTTCTGGCTCAGATTTCTAACTTTCCTTTGCTTGCTCGTGGCACCAAAAATCTTGATTTAGAAAGCTGTCTCCGTTTCACTAATTGGCCGGCTGAGTTTGGAAAAAAGTTGCTAGGTGGAAACTTGGAATTGGATTTGGAACCTTCTTCAAGCAATCTGAACGTGCCATCTCCAACACATGACATGGTGAATGAAACTACAGAAGCTGCAAATGCTGTTGGTTCACTTGGGCCATATATCCAACCAATGGAAGCTGCAAATGCTGTTGGTTTACTTGTGCCACAGATCCAACCAGTGGAACCATCTAATCAGGAATTTGGAGCCACACAGCCACAGTTACCTGCACTGAACCAAAGTCTTGAACCTGATCACAATTACAATGCCAATACTTTGAACCAGATACCACCTCAGAACTTAAATACCAGCTTCACTGATACTTTTCAGATTAATCCTAGTTCTGAACCAAACAACAATATTGGTTCCCAAAGTCAGACCAATGGAAGTCAATTTGATTTTGACATGAGAGATTATATCAACATATTAGAAGACGATGATTTCAGCTACGATTTTGGCATGTTTGCAGCAAGGAATGAGGAGAGGCAAGGCCCCTAATACTGCAAGTAACTGCACCAGGTGTAGTTATCATTAGTCATTCAATAATAACAATGGGGTTTGAACAAGAGTGTATGTTTTAGAATTAGTCTTAAGTCAAGTTTCTCAAACAAGGTTTTCTATTACCTATTATTGATTTTCTTGTTGTGATAGACGAATCCAGATGATTAGTTTTATTTTGTTACCTTCATAATATTTGGAATGTGAACATTGATATGTTTTCATATGAGTCTCATGAACATAAGTTCAATTTGGAAAGCTCTAAAGATAACATGGTGGAACGAATTAGAGAAGCTCTAAATTAATTAATTATTTCTTTTGGCAAACCAATTGGGCAGATGCTAATGCTTGTTTATTTTTCTATCGGTTAAAAAAATCACTTAATTAGGAAAGCTGCTTCTCCTTCATTTAGACAATGGAAACTAAATCTTGGTAAATTTGCTAATGGATTCTCATTAGTATATGAATTGTCAACTTTTCTAGTGAATTTAGAATGCAAATAGTTACAAAAAAAAGTATAAAATGAAAAATTATATATTGTTTTACTTAAATAATAAATAAGTAAAAAAATGTCTTTTTATAAAGTCATTACATTAATATTTTTTTAATTTCTCAAACGAAAATAAATTCATAATACCAAAGCATTTAATTATTTTATTTATTATACTTGCATTAATATATGTTAAATTTCTAAAGTAATTATTATATAAACAAACAATTTTGTTTACCTAGTGTTTTATTTACAATATACAAGACAACGTGAATGGATTTATTTAATATATAAATGTTCTATAAGTTATATAATATGTGCGGTTATAATTTTTTGTTTAATTATTGATTGCAAATAAAATTTGATTCACTGTAACTAAATTGATGAAACGCATGCTCAATAAGCAAACACTTTAGAATAAATTATTAACATATAACAGTATTTTAAACAATTTCAAAATTATATTAATATTTATTTAAGTTCTTTAGTACATTAAAATATGCTTCATGAATAGTAATAGTCAATAACAAAAATACTTCTACTATATTGTATGTATATACAAGGACAGATTTAGGGAGGCAAGACCCTCTTCATCCCCTTCATCAAGACTCTTTATGTATATGTAGGAGAAAAAATGAATAAGAAAAATAGGATATTGATTTATATTTGCTTTTTTTTTTATATAAGATTGATTTAAGAACAAAATAATTAAAATGAATAAGAAAAATAGGATATTGATTTATATTTGCTTAATTTTTTTTATAAGATTGGCTCAAGAATAAAATAATTAAAGTTTAAACTTTAGATCCATTAGAAGAAAAAAAATTGTTATTAGTTCTATAAAGTAAAAACATCATATATATTAATAAAAACATAACATATATTGGTAAAAAAAATCCTAATATATAATATAACTGTTTCATTTAAAGAAAAAAAATTCTTAAAAAAATTTAATTTAAGTCTCACTCAATGTTGGGTCGATCTGTTTTCTTATAATAGTGGATTATATTCCTAGTTTTACACATAACATTGATAGTAAATATTTTTATGAAACTCATTATTTATTAAATATTAAATATTTAAATTATTTTTAAAAAATTGACCCTCCTTTAGTACATTCTTGGATCCGTCCATGTGTATGTATTGAAGCAATAAATACTTCAACCATGGTGTATTTATTAATTAACATATTATAATATTGTTCATTTATTTATTTGTTTGTAAAACTTGAATTTTTTATTTATTTTGATACCATTTATTAATTGACTTTCTTAAACAATATTCAAAATTAATAATTCTAATACATTTTTTTAGGTATTAAATTTAGTATTTATTAATTTTTATCAGTTATTTATTGTGACTTTTAAGTAATTTTTTAATATGAAAATTCATGTATTTAAAAAATGTACATTGCATTTAATAATATAATATATTATGAATATAGTACTTGGTATTCGTCGAGTTTATATAGAGAGAGAGGGATTAGAGAGACTAGATTTATCTCTTTTGGGGTATACTTTATTTTCACCTTTACTAACGCAGTAATTTCAAATGACATCAAAAGAAAGAAAAAAAATTATATTATACTTTACTAGTTCTTATATTTCCAAATTGATATTTTGTGTCTGTTTTTTTATAATTTGTGATTTTTCTTGTCTGCATATTATATTTTATAAAAAAATGAAAATGGCATATTATAAAAGTATAAAAATTTAAATAATCTTTTTTATTAAGACATAGAGATGTTAAAGACTATTTTTGAATAATATATATATATATATATATATATATATATATGTAACCAACAAGTATTCAATTTTTTATACTCAACTAATTCTCTCTTGCACAACATCGAATTGTTTATTGGATTTTAGGAATCAAAATTTGGATATTTTTTAAATAAATAAAAATATATTATTCTTTATCTTAAATGTGCTATATTATTTTATAAAAAAAATGAAAAATTATTGAATTTTTATTTCTTCAAAATGATTAATTTTATAAGATTAGATTGACTAAAAAATGAAATTAATCATATATAAAATTAAGATAGTTATATTTCAGAAAATTATGATGATGGCGTTAATCTCGATTCTTTATTCTCTTTTTGGAATGTAGAGAAAAGATAAAACTTAAAAAAATATTAATTTTTTTATTAGCCAAAATTCAAGTTTGATATTTATGTAAATAATTTTTTTTTCTTTTGTTTCAAAGTAAAATGATATTTATAATTGTGATTCCATTTGCAGCTAGGAAGAGAATCTTAGTCCTTATTCCAAAAAAAAAAAACAATAAATCTTAATCCTTAATTAAAGAACATAAATATCAAATCACTTGAGAAAAATTAAAGACTTGAAATACATTGTATTCTTAGTAATTAAGTGTATAACGTACGAACGGATTAATAACAGTTGCAAGATAAAATGAACATTTAAATTTTCATTTTTACAACCTGGCTGACAGTGGTGAATACAGGAAAATGCCAAATTTGACAGCTTCTTTCTTAATTAAGAGAATTACTTATTTTTTTTTAAAAATAACCACTCCTTTTAATTTTTTATGTATTTGTTTCAAAATAATCAGAAATGGAAAAGAACGTAAATCTTAATAAAATCATAAGATATTTTGAATAACTTCTCATAAAAAAAAATTAAAAATAATTTTATACTTGCAAACAAGCATAAATTAGTTTCCACTTTTATTTAAAATTTCTATAAAAAAATATATACTAGGTTATTTTACATCAGAATCACTTTTTTTTTTAATCTGTAACATATATGACGGCATCTGGGTGGCAATTAAATCTCGTACGAATGACATTCATGCGTGTTTTAAAAGAAGCAAACAACAAAAGGAGACTATACTATGGGTTTGTATAAGTAGACGTTTATTTTCATTGAACGTGAATGATGCTAGCTAGTAGCTAGAGACATGTGTCTGTTTGTTTTTTTGTTTTCAACATCCCCCAAACAAACAAACGTTTAAAGAGAAGTAATAATTTGTTGTTTCTCACAAACGCATGCCCACGAAATGAAACGATAAAACAAACATAGCCTCTAATTCACGTTGGAAGTGCTTTGAAAAGTGAGAATAAACGGGCAAATAAACACATGCACTATCATTATCTGTGCTGTTCCTTTTACTTTTTAAACCAAGATAAAAGGGTGAATATCTCAGCATAGGGTGGGAAAGAGAGGAGAGATAGATACAAATAATGTACTCTTCTTTTCTATTCTTAAGAAAAAATACTGATTTGGTTTCTGTTCTATATGTATATCTCAATCCCTTACTTCATATAAACTACAAAATAAGAGTAACAACTGTTATTATTGTTATTATTTTTTGGTGCAGCTTTTCTGGTCTTCTCAGACAATCAGACATCATCAACCGAGTCAGATCCTGGGAAGAAAACTCTACTCAGACTGCATATATAGATTAGTAAGTAGGAACAGTTAAGTATGCGTAAACTCATTTAAAAAATTTCATTCTACGGATTATTTTTCCCCGTTATGATAAGAGTTCAATCCATTCACATATAAGATAACAGAGAGAAAGGCTAGTTATGACCCGTTAGATTTTTTTAGAGCAAATTACAACACCTCCGGAAGTTTGATATAATTACATAAGCATTCCTTGTGTTTTTAACCATTATTTTTGGTAGGTGGTATTAGTATAAAGTTTGAGGAGATGTTAGTGTTTTCAAACATAAAGGACGGTTAGAGTAGAAACTCAAAAGGACGAAATTATGTGTAATTACACAAAATCTTAAGAAATATTATTGTAATTTTTTTTTAACACGATCTCTCCCTATTTGGGTATCGCTTGAGCACCGGTTAATTATTGCAAGGACTAGCACTAGATGTATATCTAAGGAACCCAACCGATAAGCCAAACCATGAAAATCTAAGTATCAGGAGAATACAGAAACATTGCCCACTACAGCCATAGGTTTAGTGTGTGATGAATTGATATAATCTATATAACTAGCAATGTTATTTAGCCCCAAAATTTTTAGACCGAAGTTGTTAAAAACATTTCATAATTTGTCATAATTGAAGAGAAAAAAAGAAGAAGACATATTTAAAATAAAAGACTAAATGATAAAATGCAACATTTTCCATTTTTCTTTTCAAACGTTGTTTTACCAAAAGCACTTTTTTTTAATCTAAAACATGCAAGAAATAAGATAAAGGGGTTAGCAAAAACTAAGAAGATATATATACTTGTAGATTTAAGATGAGGAATGTAAGATATATACCATGCATTAGGAAATGGAGAAAAACAAATGCAAAATATAATGAAGTGGATGACTTCATTTTATCTATATACCGATTGTTTGATTCATTTGGTTCAATGTATTTGTTAAATTTTGAACCAACCCGAAACTTGAATAATCCACAAAATACTAAATCAAATATAAAGATAAACTGTTGGTTTTAATATGTTTTTCATTTTTATTAGTGTGGGTATATAGTTTGGCTACTACCCCAAATTTTATTTTGCCACTAACTTATAGAGGTCAAGTTTTACTTCCAGTTCTGGTCTAGTACACGAGATAGGAGCATATTCACACTGATATTACAGGTTCAATGCATAAATTTATATTGAAAGGCGATGTTACGGAGGGTTTTACATGTATTTATAATGATAGTTTGAATCCTTCTAAAAGTTAATGCCTATTATTTGAGAATTTAAAGGATTTAAATATATTTAATTCTCCTTAAATTATCTTAAGGAGAATATATTTAAACCACCTTTATTTAGGGCTTGGTATAGAAACACATCCTATGAAAATGTAGAGGAGAAAATGAGAGAGATTTTAATGAAGGAAAAAAAAAAGAAAGGAAGGAGATGATTTTCTTATTTGATTTGGTTGAAGGAGAGGGAAGGGGAAAGTCTCCTAGCTCGTTTGCTTAGTAAGGAGAAGGATAGAAAAATGATAGTAATCTTAACTATAATAAAACTGTACATACCCTAACCACATGGAAAATTTGCCACTGTTTCATTTTCTGCATTTCAGTATCCCTGGTTCTTACAATTTTTCCTTCATCTTTTTTTTTTTTAAATAAAAAGAAGAAAGAAACGCAACTTGTTTTGACAAGTAGCTGTTTATTCAAATTATTTGTTAGCTTACTAAGAGTAATTTTCATTGATATCTTTAGGGTTTCTCATTGTTATAAACAAGAAAGCAAGAATAAAATGTTTCCAAACAATTATGATATTTCATCTGTTCAGCCTATTGTTGCTGCTTCTGAAGGAACCACAGTTTTTGGTAATCAGCGGAATGTTAGGGAAGAGCACCGTACATATCTGGGAGTACAAAAGTATATACAGTACTCTTTATATCTTTGCGTTTATATGTCTGCATTATATTATTCTTTTATGTTATGCCTATGAAACTTGCTAATAATATGGATTTTATGTGAATTCAGGGTCACGGATAAACCAATCTATATAGGTCAAGTACGTGAGAATGATGCAACCAAGAACGAGCGATCAAGTAATGTTTTATGTACATTAACTCAGAATTTCCATTCCCTATATATTACTATTTAATACATAATTTTTCTTACAGGAATAACACCTATTCACCACTTGATAGGTTCAAAATTCTAATGTTATGTTTACCTGTGTATCTTGCAGTATATCTTGGTGAGTGAAGCAGCATGCTCAAGTACTTTTGATGACTTCAAAAGGGGAAGTACAATAATTAATTCAACTCTGATAACTTGACCTATCGTTTTTGAATGGAAACATTCAATAAAGTGAATGTTGTTGATGAAAAAATGTTTACATATTGCTCTACATAATCTAACTGAATATTTCTTTTTGTGGTGAAAAAGAAGTAATTTTCTTATATTGTTATCTCCAAATGCAATTAATGATTTTTATTGCTATATGAATTATACTGGTGATGAAAATATTCTTCCTTCATAGATTTGGTCATTATGCATATATGGGTGCTTCGACTGATAAATAATTTGAGCAGGTAAATTTGACAAGGAGGTAAATGCAGCAAGAGCTCATGACTTGGTGGCTCTGAAACGTGGGGGATCCAGTGCAAAAACAAATTTTCCAGTATGCTATTTTACTGTTAGATTTACGTGTCATAACTCACATATGCATGCATACACGGATATAGTACTATAAAAAAGTAATCTTTAGGCAGTGCTTAATTGACAATAAGAAAGAGAAAGGGAAAAATAGAGAAATATAGATAAATATGAGATATATGTGAGATAAAGAAATAATATGTGCCAATTAATGAACTTTAAATCAACTAACCTATGGTGGAATATATCTCCAACAAACTTGTGTTATAATAAATTTTGCTAGCTAGTCTTATTATAACAATGTCATTCTATCTTCTAAATGTTTTATCTGTTCAATCATCTCCTCTGGCCTCCTAAAATATCCCATCAGGTTATGTTCCAAACAAAAATATTAGCAATCAATTATCAGGCACTTCTAACATGAACTTCGTCCTTTCCTACTATTTTTTTAGTATATTGTTTTATTAATTTTAGCTTTAACACAGGAAGGATAATATTTTAAAAATTCAGATTCATTTTAGAAGAGATTAACATTTGTTCTTGTACTGAGTAATGATATGCAAACACATTCACATATAGAAATTAATTTCTAGTTAATTTTGGAAAAGTTTTAGTGTAAGCTAACTCTTTTACTTTCAAGTGAATTCTCAAAAATCGCTGCAAATTTGTATGGTTTAAGATGGAAACGTTGGCTCGACAATGTGGTCTGAATAGAATGTACAAAGAATCTGAGTCTTGTTTCTCAAATATTATTAATTGATATTTCTTCTACCTTTTAATGAGCCATGTGATAGGTGAATCAAGATTTATTTTAGAGATTTTTTTATGCATCAATTTTGTCCAATAATACCTTGTTGCTCCAGGAAAGTCACTACAAGCCAGCATTGGAGGCTATGTTGACTGATATGACACAAACGGATGTTGTGGATTCTGTCAGAATGTAATATCAGAAAAGACCCTTTCATATCAGTGAACCACTTAATATTCCTAGTTTTCATTGTAGTTTTAACTCAATTAATTCATTTTCATTTTGAAGTGTCTTTTTTCCTAGTGAAAAACGCGTATTAATCAGACCATATCATTTGATATCCCTATGTATGTATAGGTTAAGTTACAGCTTTGTGAAGTCCATATCCAAGTATCGTGGAGTCATCAGGTATATACAAAAATAGTGTCGCTTACTTTCTAGCTATATATTCATCTCTCTCCCTCTCTCTCTCTCATTTTACTCTATTTTTAAGCAGAGATTCATCTACTGCGAAATGGGAAGCAATTTTTGTTACAAGCAGTGACGACAACAAATCCCTTGGATTATTCGGTGGAGTTATTTACCCCATATATTCTATGTAGTATTTTTAAAATATTTATCTATTATTTAAGCTATTTAAAGCATTGATTAGTTTTCGGATTTGAATCCATGACTAACAAATCAGCAATGTAAAATTTTATAATTGTGTTAGGACTTTCCCTCTCTTTTTTTTATAGACAAATATTAATTAATAATTTTTATTAGTGAAAAAATTTGAACCCACCACCTATTTCTTCCTTCTTTCACCCTGACAGTTACTATCAAGTCAATCATATATCTCCTTTTAATTATGTAAAACAGACACAGAAGAGGAAGCAGCAAGGGCTTATGATGTTGAAAGCATAAGGTTGAAAGGGTACAACGCCATTACCAACTTCAATATCAGGTTTTACAACGTTGAGGCCATTTTGAAAGGAGTAACTGATCCTGAAAAAGTAATATATCAGTCACAAGACACTGCCCCTGTGGAAGCAATGCAGCCTTTGAAAGTGCTTCAGAATATTATTGACCAAGGCTCCTCGAAAATGTTGTATGGTACTACTACTGATACCTTCGGAAGCAATGTATTTCAAAGGCCAATATCAGGAAACACAGAAGAACAGGCAAATTATGTGGCCTTTGCCTCACAAGGTCGTGAAAATGACCATAATAGAAATTTGTCCTTAGTGATTGAGGGGCAACCTTTGGTCTATAGAAGCAGTGGTGAGGACGATGGTCAGGGAGGCTCATCAGCCAGCATGTGTTTTGAGGATGAACTGACCAATGCTTATAAAAAATTCATAAAGAGGAGTTAAGTTTATAACCTCCAAGACCAAGTTGATGATGTTATATGGAGAAGTTCAGAATTGTGGCTGTGAATTTGTTAGTTAATTCTCTGGATTGGATTTTTACCTTAATTTCAATATGTTGAACATGTTTCACTGTCAACAATTTATAGTCCATCGGTTGAAGTTAAACATTATTATAGCTCCGTAGCTGTGGTGCGAATGCATGCTCTTTTTCTATGTTAGCTTGAACATTATACTTTCATATGGCAAATTGGCAATCCTAGAAGGGTCGTCAAAGCTTTGACTTTCATTGCTCAAGTTCCAGTGATTTCATTTAAAAAAAGAATATTCCTTAGGCTGATTTGAACGCGGTGATCCTAGTGTTAATTTGCATGCTCTTAAATTTAACAAAGTCATGAACAGGTGTAATTTTCTTAGTGGAATTTTGATTCCTGTTTAGATTTGGTAAGATACTTGGCTAAAGCTTAATTTGTTGTTCTCCACTTGAGGACACGTTGAACACCAGCCCCCCTAACTGAAGAAAATCTCCATACAACAATAAATAAATATATTTGGAATATGACTTACGCTACCTTGTGTCAAGTCATGCATCCAAATGCTACCATGTATCGTGCCTCAAATATGAAAATTGGCTCCAAAAAACACGAATTAGATTGTTGTTGCAAAGGTGGACACTACATTACAATATTGTAATTGTTTCCATCATAGAAGGCCAATACATGCTCGGGCGTTCATACACCAAAGTGAAAAAGGGTAATGATCAATCTCACCCGAGGCACTAATCCACTGCCAAGAGGAAATCGTTATGGTTTCCAAAAAAATTTCCTCATCCTTAGTTGTAGCTGTGAAAATCAACGAATTGTGGGTCAATCATATTGCCCAAACCACTGCAAACCATATTGCTTGCAACACTTTCTCTTACTCCTATGTAAAAAAAATGTGCATTTGTGTATTATCGAACTGATAAATCACCAATCCAAATAGGCCTTCCAATTTATCGAGGAGATTTGACATTCAAAAAACAAATGCCTTGTACTCTCATCTTCTCTTTCACAACCTTAACATATGCTTTCTTCAAGGTTGATTACATTTCTTTTCACCAAGTTTTGACGGGTCATCGGAATTCAGTCCAAAACCATTTTCCAAGCACATATTTGTACCTTTGATTGTATGCTTTTCACCCATATCCTTTTTAAAGAACTCTCTTGGAGCACCTATATGATTTCTTTAGATTAGTGGCTAGAATTCTTTTAGCCTTCCAAAGTAGCGGGGTTCAACTCCCATCAAAAATAGATTTTGAGACTTATAAAAATGAGTTATTTGGAGAAACTAAATACCTAAATGAGTTTGAAAACAATTTATCGGACATGTGATTTTTTTTCAAGTCAGATTTGGGAGGAGGCACCAGGTTACTTGTAGCATACTAGGAATGCCACATAGCCTGGAACCTCGTGTTCAAAATTTGTTGACCATGCAGGAAACTCTAGTTTGGATGACGCCTCCTATTATGCCAAAGGAGTGTGTGCTTTTGTTAGTCACATGTTTAGATGCACTTCTTTTGAGTATTTGGAGTGTGTGCTTATACCATGGCGCACATTTGGAGCATATTTGCCAGATTTTGTAGTTAAGTTTTTTTTTTTATCATGTGATAGGTGAATCACGATTTATTTTAGAGCAAAGCCTGATTTTCTATGTATCAATTTTGTCCAATA
The DNA here is from genome assembly GCA_013407115.1 of Glycine latifolia. NCBI lineage: Eukaryota > Viridiplantae > Streptophyta > Magnoliopsida > Fabales > Fabaceae > Glycine > Glycine latifolia. Next base: position 23,449,864 of record CM023943.1, read on the forward strand.
ATACCTTTGTTGTTCCAGGAAAGTCAATACAAGACATCAGTGTAGGCTATGACTGATATAACACAAACGCATGTCGTGGATTCGGTCAGAATGTAATATCAGAAAGACCCTCTCATATCAGTGAACCACTTAATATTCCTAGTTTCCATTGTAGTTTAACTCAATTAACTCATTTTCATTTTGATGAACTGTCTTTTTTTCCTACTGAATTAATCAGACCACATCCTTTGATATCCCTATATATATATGTGTGTGTTAATTAAGTTTGAGCTTTTTAACATATCCATGTATGCTGAATCACCAGGTATAGACAAAAATATAGTGTCTCTTTTCTTTCTTGCTGTATGTATTCATCTCTCTCCCTCTCTCTCATTTTTACTTAATTTTTAAGCAGAGATTTTTCTACTGGGAAATGGGAAGCAAGTTTTGGTATACGCAGCGACGACAACAAGGCAAAGTCTTGCGTGCACAAGTGAAACTCTTCACGCATGCATGGTGCCAGAATTTTTTCAGACCTGTGGATTTAACAGTTAAAGAACAAACGGTGAATAGAATGAGCATATAAGATGTAGATAACATGCTGTATAGCAAGCACTGAATTTGCTTATGTGATTTCAATTCCACGCTGATTACCATTTTTTAATCTTTAACTGTTATTTTGATTAACAAAAAAAGAAAAATTAATGCGAAATCTAAAAAAATGCAGTGGCACGTTCCTTTTACCTTTATTGTATTTTTTTACTGAACATTTTATTATTATTTAGCTAAAGTTCTTGAATTTTTTTACGCTTCATAAGTCATGTTATTGGATAAGATTTTCTATTATACTTGTAATATTATATTTTTTTAGCTTTATTTAATTATGATAAAATAATATATATTAGTGTAAAAAAATTATATTGTTATATGATCATAAACCATCATATTTGATAAGATTATTAACTTTAAAAATAATTAGTTTAAAAGTTATATCAATAATAATTTCTAATTGATTTATAGTGTTAAAAACTTTACATTAACTAAACATAACCATTAAATTTCATTTATTATTTTATTTATTTCAATATGAATATAATTTTTATTTTACAGTATCTTCTCATTAGAGATGACAATTGATAGGGTTGTTAAATCCTTAGTAACTGTATCGATTTGTCCAAATAGTATTAAAATGATAAGATCAAGTATCAAGTTATAGGGACTTTAATTGTGCTTGAGATTTGTGTATATCTAATTTTAAACGAATAAATGATTATACTAGATATTTGTCAAGTTATAATGCAAAAATGTAAAATTTAACCATAAACAAAGATAACAAGGGAGATCACATACCATAGACAGAAAAACAAACACTAGAAGGTGTAAATTGTCGTTTGGTACAGATTTTTGTGGATGTGTTGGATGTTTAACTTATCGAAATTACTAATGATGCAAAGTTGGAGATTTTTCACCATTTAACATCTGACTATTACCTCCATCCGTTAAACTACCTTAATCATGATTCCTCGTGTGAAAGAGCTTAAATTACCTAATTTCACTCTTAATCCCTTAAGAGCTACACTAAATAATTTGCTTTAAAAATAAAAATGCATAAATAAGGCTAAATAACACTATTTTATCCCTAAACATGGATTATCTAGAAACTCTTTCAAGTTCTTAGGGTGCAAACATTTCTCAATTATTAAAATCCTATAACATACATGTGAATGAGAGATCAAGCCATAAACAAAACAATAAACTCATAATAGCATTAAATGGATAGTAAAGACCATTACATCAAGAGTGTTTGATTATTAAGCCCCAACAATGGGTGATTTAGGCTCTCATAGTCATAAGAGACTTAAGAATACAAAATGAAGCAAAGAAAATGGAAGAAAATTGAAGAAGGGTTCCAAGTGAGTGGGTTTTTTTTTTCTATTTGTGTCGTACTATCTACTCCTACCAAAAGCACACTATACTCTTTTTGTGCTCTTCAAAACGTTACACAACCATGTTTTTCAAAAATAATTATGCGTTGAGCCTGCATGTGCACGCTAAATGTTTAGCGCGTATGCACGATACATGCAAAGTCCAATTGGCTTAAGTGACAATGCGCTAAGTCTCCAAATGCACGCTTAGCGCGTATGCACGATATAGTTGGTTCAGTTTGCCTTTTGGCGTTGAACGTGCACTAACACGCTGAGCACGCTACTCTAATTTTTCAACATCTTTCAGACCCCCTGTTGTGTCAAAGTCTACAAAAAGTGGAACCAAAACACTGTGAATTGACTAACCTACTAACTTTAATATTCTCTGGATAAAAACTAAGAATAAACTAAATTTATATCTTTTTAAATCAAAAGATGCATTAAAAGAGAACAAATTAGATAATTGTTATGTAATTTAAATTTACAAATTAAGTATGCAACAATTATCAAGGGTTTGAATAAGATATTATAATACATGTTCATATACTCACACTTAAAAAATTTATGTAACTAAACCTATACCTGCGTGGATATTAATTTTAATACTTGTGTCTTTTCCCATTGAGTACCTAAAGCGTAGGGGAAGATTATGTAATCGAAGGTGCGCAAATGCATATCCTCATTTTAACAAATTCGCATATATTTGGGTCAAAAATTTATATGTTGCACTCCTTAATTTTATATGTTCACACTCCCTTATTTTAATATTTATTTTTTATTTTCATGTGTTTAAACTCATTATTTTTGTTCTCACTTTTCGTTTATATTTATTATTATTTTATTTACATATTGATTTGAAAGTCTATTTTCATCTTTTCTTCAATCAAATCCAATAAATTTTTGTTGCTTAGTTTATATGTTTCATTCTACCGTTTTAGCTCTCACTCCATCTATTTCCCTTCTCGCACGTTTATTTTCTATGCGATTCTTGTTTCCTTTTAGGATGCTTTGATCATATTTTACATTGTGCAACTAAGTAGCTTGATTCACGACTTGTCATTACAATTTATTTTCTTTTCCCATAGACACATCTTGATTAAGCGCTAATAGCTCTTACTTAAAACTTATGATTATAACATTTGTTTTTTATCTATCTATCTATCTATCTATCTATCTATCTATCTATCTATATATATATATATATATATATATATATATATGATAATTTTATTTGATTTTTATAAATACATTTCCCCACTAGTCCCTGATCCTAGATTCGCCATGGCCTAAATGCACATACCCATACTCATCACCGGTTTTTTATTATGAAAAATTGAAAAACAAATAATATTAATTAAAAATATTACAGTGATTTTTCTTTAATTTAAAGAATGTTATAATAATTAAATTAAAATCTCATTAAAAATTATAAATCATAGTCATAAAAACATAAATAATTTACAAACATGATCTTTTAGCACATAAAAAACTTGACTTTTTTTATGAATTAAGGAACATAATCTATCTCTATAAGGAACATGATTTTTTTAAAATTAATCATTTGTATCTAATTAAAATAATAAATAGGAGTCATATTCGTCTTTAAAACATAAATATTTTTTACTTAACAATCACCAATTTCATATGTCACCGATATCTCTAATGGATTTATAATAAAAATTGGTACAACATTAAACAATATTTTTTTGTGGAAAATCTTATTAATTATATTTCAAAAATCTACTAAATTAAAATAAACTATGTTACTTGCTAAATTTTCTTTTACGAAAGTATATAATAGCCAACAAGATTAAAGAATAATTTGCTTTCAAATAGTTGGGATATAAAAGAAGAAAAATATCATGACAAAAGTTTCAACTTTGAAAGTAAATTATGTCATACTTTTTTATGCAACTTGATGTTTGATTTGTTTTCATAAGATTTGCATAGCATGTTGGACTCTTGTACTTGAGATTCTAAAGCATGTTAGAATCTCCCATATAATGACAAGAAGAACAAAGATGTGACTTTAAAAATAAATAAAAGATATAGGAGAAATGATGATATTAAGATAGAATTTTTCTGTTGATGTTTTTCAAATTTTAGATAGTTTTTTTTAATATGATTTAGATAGTTTATAAGTTAATTTGAGCCATTGGTAAATAATCTTTAGTTCTCAAATAAATATAAAAGGAATGCTAATACAATCATTAACTATTAGAATTTAGAAAGAAAAATATATGATGCCCAAATATTTTATCAAAAAAAGGAAAAAAAACACAATTATCTTTACAATAAATACTACAATAGAATAGAATTTTTTTATGAATAAAAAAGATAAATAATACTTAAATGATATTGTATATTTACATAATTAAATCCCTAAACAAAAATAATTTCCTAAAATAAATATTATATATTAAAAAAATTAGAAAAAGTTAGGTGGGCAAGATTCCATCCAATAACACAAATATTTCTCCATACACAAGCCAAAAATTAAACTCATGACAAGAATATTTATCAATTATATCACACACTATATTGGTAATTATTGTAATTGATATATAACTTTTAAGCTTATTACTTTTAAAGTTAATAGATTTATTATAAATTATAGTTTATGATTAGATAATATTATAATTTATTTACACTAACATATATTATTTTCTCATAATTAAAGGAAGATACAAAAAATATAACATTGCAAGTATAATAGAGAAATTTATCCAATAACATGACTTAAGAAGCGTAAAAAAGAGTTGTAAAAAAAGCGCAAAAAGATTCAAGAAATTTAGCAAAATAATACCAAAAAAAATGATTAAATGAACGTGTCAATGTATGTTACTCCAGTTGTTAGATTTTGCATTAATTTTTCTATTTTTTTAATCAAAATAACAGTTAAAGATTAAAAACTGGTAACCGATGTGAGATCGAACCCACATCAGTGAATTCAGTGCTTGTTATCCAGTATAATATATACATCTTACACACTCAATATATTCACCGTTAGATCTTTTATCCAAAGGTCGGAAAAAACTCTGACACCGTGCGTGAAGAGTTTCACCTGTGCAGACAACAAATCCCTTGAATTATTCGGTGAAGTCATTTACCCCATATTCTTTGTAGTATTTTTAAAATATTTATTTTAGCTATTTAAAGCATTGGTTAATTTATGTGCTTGCACTTATGTAAACAGACACAGAAGAGGAAGCAGCAACCGTTTATGATGTTGAAAGCATAAGATTGAGAGGGTACAACGCCATTACCAACTCCAATATTGAGTGTTACAAGGTTGAGGCCATTTTAATTAAAAGGAGAAACTGATCCTGAAAATTTTTTAAATCATCAATTAGGACTATAATGTATCTCAAAGTCAAATGGTTAAAAGATTATACAGGATGTTTAATTTTTTAGATATTTATTTTGTAGTTTTTTTTATTTTATTTATGTAAAGAATAATATGATGTTAACACATTTGATTAATATCAATTAGGACTATAATGTATTTCTACTTTAGGAAATCATAAATGAATTGAATGAAATATCTGAGTCTTTATTGCTTTATTTCCTTTTTTTACCTTTGTTCTTGTAGCCCTAATTTTAGCACCGTAACAAGGCACTGTCCCTATGGAAGCAATGCACCCTTTAGAAGTGCTTCAGAACATTATTGACCAAGGTCCAAGGCTACTCAACAATGTTGTATGGTACTACTACTACTGCAGGCAATGTATTTCAAAGGTCAATATCAGGAAACATAGAAGAACAGCTTAAATTATGTGGCATTGGCCACGCTAGGTGAAAATGACCCTACTATATAGATTGAGGGTCAATCTTTGGTCTATAGAAGAATGGTGAGGATGATGGTCATGGAAGCTCAGCCAGCATATGTGTTTTCAGGATGAAAGGAGCAATGCTTATAAGAAATTCATAAAGAGGAGTTAAGTTTATAACCCCTGAAAAAGTTCAGAATTACGGCGGTGAATTAGTTAGTTCTCTGGATTGGAGTTTTAATTTAATTTCAATGTTGAACAGGTTTCCCTGTCGAGCAATTTATTGTCCATTGGTTGAAGTTAAACATATTAATGGCACTATGTTAGCTTGAACATTATACTTTCTCGTTTTTATGTTAATCCAGTATATAAATTTGCTTTGTCCCTAAAACTCTCTTAACTAATTCATACTCTTTTTAAAAAGTTAATTAATAAAATAATAATATTAAGTTTGTTAACAATTTTATATTATTTTGTCAAAGTTATTTTTAAATTTATTGAAACTCATAATCTTTTTATTTTTATTTAATTACTTTTACATCTAATAACCCTTCTAAGAGACATAGTGTATTTATTGTTTAAATATGTATTGTAAAATAATAAAATATATTTGGATTAAAAATAATTAATGTAAAAGATAACTTGAAAAGACTCTTATAAAAAAAGATAAATAAAATTGAAAAAAAAACTTATATTTAAAGATGAAGGAAATATATAATAAGATTAATTAAATTTTTAATCCCTCAACTATTTCAATTTTCAATTTTTAGTCTTTCAAAAGTTTTTGAACAAATTTCTATACTCTGGTAATTTTCCATCTATATTTTTAGTTCTCTCATTATTTTTGTTTATTTTTAATCCTTCATTTATATTTGATTTCTCAATAGTCCTTGTTTTGTGCTTTTTTAGCCCGTCATTTTATATATTTTGAACTAATTTTTAGCAATAAAAAAATGAAGGACTCAAATATAGGAAAAAAATGGAGGAACTAAAAATGTTGACAAAAAATTAATGAAGGATTAAAACTTGTCAAATAAATTTTGAGGGACTAAAAATTAAAATATGAAAAAACTGAATGACTAAAAACTTAATTAATTCAATATAATACTACATGGTAATCCTAGAGGAAATAGAGGGGTCATTAAAACTTTGGTTTTTGTCAATCATGTTCAGTTGATTTAATAAGTTACTACTTCCTTCATTTCAAAGTAAGTGTTACATTTAAAAAAATTGTCCTAAATTAATTTTTTCCACTAATGCTCCTTAAAATTTTCACTTTGATTTTTCAATGTAATACTAATACTAGTCTCTTTTTTTTTCAATGTAATACTAATACTAATCTCTTTTATCTACGTCTGAATGTAAATATATGACTCTTTTAATTAATTCATATTCATTAAGAAAGTTAATTAATTTAGTTAATAACATTAAATTTGATAGAAATTTATATTATTTTTTTCTTATCTTCAAAATAATTGAAACTCATCATTTTTCTTTTTCCACTTAATTACTTTCTATATGATTAATGAATGTGTGTTACTCCTCCCAGACCATAAACACACACATGCAGTCTTTACCGTACCATGGTCGTCAACATCAAACCAACAAATCACCGAAATGCATTGGAGAGACAAGAACCACATCCTAAAAGAGATCCAATGTGTTGGAGGGAAATGTGATCTCCGACAAGTAGAGAGGGCTAGAACTAAAGATGACACAAGACAATATTGAACGAGAATGAACGCAAGTGCTATACGATAACACAAAGGCTCCCAGCAAACACAAGCACGCGATGGAGCTTCTTCCAATCTCAACAAAGATTTGGTGGACAAATGTGGTATCGCCATACTAATGATGTGTTTGGTTTAGAGAATAAAAATAGAAGTTTTTTTAATTAAAATAAAATGTAAAAGATGTGAAAATTACATAAAACCCACACATTTTCTTATTTATTTCTCTTCTTCCTTCCTTAACCAAACATAGCCTAAGTGTCAAGGAGAAATTAGTCTTGAATGTGGAGAGGAAGAAAGTAGACTTAGGAGTTGGAGGGAGATTGAGCAATGAAAGAAGAGGTGAGACATTAGGTTTCAAGGGCAAATTGTGAAAAATAGAATGAAAAAGAAAAAGAAAAATATTTCAATCATCCATTTAAAAACAGATATATCTAAGGATGGAAAAGTAATCTCCCACGATGGGTTTCAAGTTGCATGCTCTCCCATCCTAGCAAAGTCATTTGTACATATGCAATATAGGTTTGAAGTGCATTTAAGTTACCAAATCGAACTAGCAAAAGATTTATAGATGATACTGGAAGTAAAACCTCATAATAAGCCTTTACCACGATAAGTGCTCAAGTTATGAGTTCATAACTCCAATATATCCGTGAAAACTAAAAAAGATTTGTAAAGCAACTAATAACATTCAAATACGTAAGCTTTGTAAACTATAAAAGATTTTGTATACAATTAACGACAAATAAATACTAAAATTTCTATTACAAATATATCTTGCATTCTAATTGTAAAGCAGACACAAAGATGTAAACATTGAACAGAACAAATTTTTTAATCCTACACTATAATGACTTATTTTTATATACAAAAAATAAATCTGCAGGCTGAAGCTCTGCTATTGGTGAAGATTCTCTCACAGTATCTTAAATCTTTCTATTCCATTACTTTTTAATTTTCTTTCAATTCACAATTCTTTGCAGCCAAATCTCTAAAGTAGTATTCATTTTTCCCTTGGTAGGTGTAAACATGTGGAACTGACAAGGTTCACATGGACCAAACTTCACGTAGGAGTTGGTATCTAGCATTTGTGGTGGGGTTGCCACCTTGCTCTCTGTGATTATTACCTTTTCCATTTTCAGTGACTGTTGGAGATGAAGGAAGCTTATCAATGATGGATGTAAGAGGGGAATCTAGTTCCTCTAGCTCTTCATCACTGGTATATCCTCTTCTTTGAACAGCTGATACATTTCTTGCCAAGTGAGACTTTCCTCCAGCCTCTGCAACTTTCTCTGCCACATTAGCAGAAGAGGGAGCCATATACACAACGGGCTCAGCCACATAGGGAAAACTTCTTGCAGATTCTGCTGACAATCTTCGCTCTATAATAGTCTGAAAGATGAAGTTAAAAAAATTCAATAAACTAGTTTCCAGAATTACTGCACTATTAAAGTAGAGCAGAAAGTTACAAATTATATGCTTCATGAAATTACATAAGGCAATATCAATTTCAGAATTTAAATAATTTAGAGTAAATTATACTAATTGCCCTTGAGGTTTTCTTTAATTATACAAACACCACCTGCTTTTGTAACCATTAGTCACCTTTGTAGGTGTTAGTGTAACATATAAGGTGTCAGTATAATCTTTTCAAACATATAAGAGGATGTCAATGTAATGTTTTCAAACAAAAAAAAGGAGGTTAATGTAGAGAAAGAAAAAATAGTCATGTTTTGCGTAATTTGAGAAAAACTCATGGGGATACGAGTGTAGTTTGCTTAATAACTTATTATTTCCTTGCTAATGAAAGTTATTATAGCCAAAGTATGATGAGAGAAAATTTAATAACCAGGCTGGTGTTCATAACAACATTATCCATAAAGTAACAAAATTTAATGTTCATTTTTTTTCTTTTGGACCAACTCTTAAATACTTCGAAGCTGTTAAATCTAGCAACAAATTGATGTATCCTCCTGAACAGCTTAAAAATGAAAATGAACAGCTTAAAAATGAAAATGATGTAAGGTATACCTCTGCATTCAGGGCCTCCAAGACAGTTCCTGGAACAGGATCTGGACAGAACTCATCCGGAGTGAAGTTACAGAGAACCCGTATAATCAATGAAAGATTGATGGTTGGACACACCTGTACAAGAAAAAAAGATATGGAATGAAGACAATGACAAACCAACCAAAAAAGTGAGGGTGGCATGCCACTGAAAAAATCAGCATTTAATTCATGAAACTAACCTCCTGTCTGATATTTCTATCTATAAGCATGTCTTTAGGTAGCATCAGAAGGTCACTCAAGTCATTAAGGAGAACAAAAGGTTTAGGTTCACCGTCTCCGCCCTGCTTTTCATCATTCTCATTGTTCTCCTGATCTTCTTGCAGCAGACAATCTTCAGCATCAATGCCAAACATGTCAGTAAGCCATCTAGACCAATTGCCAACCTGCAGTTCAAGTAGTTCTTCCATAAGCATAACTTTGCTACATGATGAATCCTTGATACTTCATAATAGTGACATGACTTATGCCAACTATGCTAATTGATAATCATATCATTTTTTTTTTCAATTATAACACTTTTAGTGGCTTACTTTGGACATTGGCGCAAGAACAAGATCAATACCGCAAGGCATCCGAAGAGTTCCCCACTCTCCAGTATAAAATCACAAATGCATACAACATGGTATCATCTAAGCAGATGGTTTTTTAAGATTATGTAGGAGGTTAGAATATAAAGGGCGCTCAATACATCAACATATCATCAACAATCATTGCGCTTTTCTTTTCCAAAGAAAGAAAGCATATAAATTAATCAATTATACGCTAATCAGATCAGTTGAACAAGTAAACCAAACAGTATTTCTGAGAAACAAATTTTCTCATACTACAAGCTTTAGTTTCAACACAAGCAGGTTGTCCAAGTTATACAAAGCAAACATGCTCAGCAGATAAAATCTATTCGTAGTTTTCTTAATTTTAATAACAAATTTTTCGAAAGCTCCCATCAAGAACTGTCCCTCCGAGAAGTTGACAATATTGATGATGAATGTTTACTATAGCCAGATTAGAAATTCAAATATTCAAATTCAACTTTTTAAACAATGTGTGTGAACACCAAAACCAGTAAAAGGGTTAAATACATACAGAATTTTTTAGCTGTGCACCAGATCCAAAGCTTAAATCTCCTGCTGGAATTGGCAAAACCTTTGAATCCACAATAGGGTCTGATATAGGATCAGTCGGGATCTCAAGGGCCGACTCCCGAAGAAGAGCATTGAACATAGCAACATCTAGTCTAGCTATGCATTGTTCCATGACCTGGTAAAAGAATTTAAATCTACTTAATCCTGAGCAAAAGAAAGGGAAATTATAAACACTGCAAGAATGGAAGGATTAAGGATATCATTAATAATAATAAAAAGCACACCATTGTAGCTAATACAGGCAAACAACCACACTCGTGCCCTCCTGCTCGAACAGGACAAAGTCGTTGAAAAGCATCTTGGAAAGCATTTCTCCAGAGATTGATGGAAAAGTTTCCTTGATTGTGATCACCAAGAGCAGGTCCCATCAGCTTCCCAGTGGATTTATTTGAAGAGTCCCCAACTGGAGACTGCATGTAGGGAGTCAAAGCCTGAAAGCATAACATGCTTCTCAAGTTATCAAAAATACTTTGAAGAATGATACAAAGATCTACTGTATCAATAGCGTACTAGAGTATATGAATCATCAACCATACTAATGATATATCAACTTTAGAACATATAATGATTAATGATTAATTCCTATTTGGAGTTAAACTAGTAGATAAGCTAAACATGGGAATAAGATGGATGGAATAGACAATGTACTCCTCCCACTGTACTGGGCAATATGCAAGAATGATTATTTTCTTACATTAGTGCATGCATCAAATATCTAACACAAGAGACAACATCTACCTGCCACCACACTGACTCCACTATCCGAGAAAAGATCCACGATTCTACTCTTTCTAAAGCAAATGTAAAGGTTCCTGTCTCTTGCCAATCTTCAACAAGAGGCATAAAACCATTTCCTGCTTTACCATTGGAGCTACCTTTCCATTTCAGCGACATAGACTTCCCATCGTTTCTCTTCCCAGCAGCATTTGACTCGGCCAACCTTTTAAGGGGACTAGCTTGACAGGAATTCCCAAAAGCTTGTGAAATTATCTCTCTCAGCACAATGGTATTTGACAACCAGAAAGTTAACCTGAAACACAAATCAAGAAGAGAATAATTATTGTTCATATTCAAAATCAGTAAATGACAGAATTTGAATAAAGCACATGTGCATACCTTGAAACATCATTACCACAAGACTTGGCAACCAAAATAAGACCAGAAACAGTATTCTTGGCAATCGTTGCTCGCCTTTTCTGGGTCCAATGCTTACAGGCATGTATATAGAGCCTAGAAATGCGCCGAGCAGGTGTGTGCACCTTGTGTGCTGAGCTTCCATGCTCTGGTGCAATGGAATAAAGTGACACTTCAAGAGCAGCAACTTCTCTAAGCTCCTCTTCGAGCTTTTCAATTCGTAATTTCATTTCTTCAACTTTTAATTTTGCAGTTGTATCATCCTCATGTTCACCATTTTCTTCAGCATTAACTGTTTCATGACTTTCATCTTCACTTCCTACACTCTGAGCACCATTGGAGGATCCATCCACAACATCAATTTCCTTGACCTCTTGAACAGGTTTTTCATCTACACTTTCAGAGGATTCTGATGATACATATACAGGAACTTTCACAGTCTTGGAATTGGTTGAGGGAGTATTTTTGTTTGTAACTTTGGAGGGCCCTTTATTTGAGTTCATAGGTTTCTTTTGATTGCTATTCGATACCTTTGATTGCAATTTATTTGTTTTTCTATCAGATCTCTCCTTTGATCCACGGTTGCTTTCTGAAGGATTCACTTTAACCTTACTTTTAGGATCTTTTGAAGCCTTTTCTGTTCTCTCATCCTCATTTGTGAAAGAATCACCTTGGGAAGATACTGAATCCTTTACTGTCTCAGTATCTGAGACTTCTTCGTTCCCTTCCTTTTGCTCTTTCTCCAAATCACTGGAACGATCATCAGCCACTTCATTTTTGTTTTCATTAACTTTCATCCCGGCAAGTGCCTCCTCAGACCTGTTGACATCATCCACATAATGTATAACCACATTTTCATAAGTTTCTGAATTCTCTGAGGCCGTGTTTGAATCACTTATAAAATTATTTGCAGTTGGTCTACTACTATCCTGGGGTGTCTTAGATTCAGTTCCTTTTTCATTCAATGTTTTGAAAGAATTATCTTGATGCAATTTATTCTCTCTCCTTTCGGTTCTTCTTGAACCCTTTGTCTGACTATTCCTTGAAGCTTTTCTCTTCTCAATTTCTTTCATGCTTTCAAATTCCTTCAAATATCAATCAAATGAAGATGATGTGACAGGGGGAAATGATAGCAGTAACTAACCTTAGCGAGCTCCTTAAGCCTTCGTTCTCAAATCCTAAAGTCTGATTGTTTGTAATCACTAACAATACCTACTCCCCAGAATAGTGGTTTGGCTTCCACCACGAGAGAAGTGCTCGTAAAACCTCTCTGTTTTTCCAGAGGCTCAAAACAACAATTTTCTACCTGCAAAAGTATTGGTAAAATAAGTGGCTTGATTCTCAGAGAATAATAGACAAAAATCGTAAAAGGAAACCAATTTTGATTATCGGGATAAGAGGTGAGGTGAAGACATTTGAAGCATTTATCACAAATCACAATGAGTGTCAAAAAAAAGAAAAGCCCAGAAAGATGACTAGTGCAGAAAGTTCATTAATATAGCACACACAATTTGGAATAATTGAAAGGGAACCAAGTTCAATTTCAGGCCACAAAAATTATGCATAAAATAGATCAAGATCTCGTTTCGAAAGTATCTAATAACTCTTACTCCACGATGGTAGGCAGCGGCAGAAATCATGTGAACATATACTATAATAAAAAATACAACATGAACAAAATTACAAAAGGTACGGATGGATTAATTCGAGTTCTTTGATAAGAAATTCTGCATCCATTTTGATGTTGTCCACACTAGTGAAATTTTAGTAAGTTCCTAAAATTAAGCAAACATATGATTTCATCACTTCTTTGTTTTTACTCTGTGCAGGAGCAAGACATGCGCCATTGCAGACAAAAAAAATATTATTCTGTGGTACCAAGTCGAATTAGTATGGAGTGACAGGGACATAGTGGTACCCTGGAAATATTCTCAGCAAAAAAGAAAAACAGCCAACCAAACAAGATGCGGCCACCATGTTAGAGTAAAAAAATAAACAAATAAATAAATAAAAGAATCTCTGGGTCGATTTGCGATAAACCAAGCATAGCAGAGACCTAGAACAGAACTAGAGGGTGAAGAAAAACAAATATCCTCCATTACCAACGTCATCACAATTCACATACATCAAATATGCTAGCTGGCTATATTCCAATAATTTCAATGAAGACCCCTTATAACAACTGTCACTAATCAGTCTAAAAACGTTGTCTTTTTCTACTAACTATTAACTTTGACCAACCCAACCCATCAAGGAAAAAGAGTAAAATTAGTAGTGGAAGAAGCTTAGGCATTCGACTGCTACGACATTTCCTTAATTTCCACCAAAACCAAAACCAAAACAGAAGGAAAAGGAAGTTAGATCACAGTCACTATTTAATAAGCAGAAGCATAAATAAATAAACAAATAAATGAAAAAGGCAGAAAACGTATGAAGATTCAATGCATTAGGATTAAGGACAAGTGGGTTCTGAAGATTTTATATTAAAAGACAACTATAACCGTACCCAAAGACATTCTACGTTTCTACGTAGAGATAAGAACAAAAACAAAATCGTGAAAATCGGAAACGAAGAATTATAGAAAAGCCAAAGAGGGAAGTTGAGTAGAGAGAAGAAACGAGCACGATGTAGGAGGAGACAAACGAAACAGGAAACGTGTGAGTGTGTAGTCAATTCGGGAGATTTGAGGTCGTGACGGTATGATATACTATCTCACGTGAAACGGACAGAGAAATGTAAAAAGAGAACGAGAAAGAAAGCATAGAACAGAAGGAAAGAGTCAACAATAACTTGTTGGTTCAAATCATCTTGGATTTGATTTTTTTAAATAAGATATCTAATTTGAATTTTATAGATAAAAAGATATGATTAAAGGAAAAAATTATATGAAATAAGATAAATATTTCGTACCAATATTAAAAAAAACTGTAATAATAATAAAGGATGATGGGATGGAACAGTTAAAATCGTTGGAACTTAACTTACCAGTTACCACCGAGTCTCAAACACTCGGTTTTGTTTTGTACTTTTGTTGAAGTGGTACGTACGCAAAAATGATGGCAGACAAAAGAATCCTTGGGATTAGCAACGTTGTTACTCTTGTTTTCTTTGTGTTGTTTTTGTTACATTCAAACGCTCGATGAGAGATTCTCGAGAGTTGTGGGAAGAAGAAGAAGAGAGGGGGAAGAGAGTGCGGGAACGTGCACGCGTTTTAAAACGGAACAGGGAGTGGTGGAGGGTAACCGGGAAAGGGTGTCGGTGAGGGAAAGTCACCGGGTATAGCCGGTCATCATAGTCAACCTTTTCGTTATCTGAATGGGTGAGATGTGACTTGTTGGGGCCCTATTTTCCTAACACACACCGCCCTCTTCCCTCGCCCCATTCTCCATACTTTAATTACATGTTTTAATTCCTCTTACTTTTCTTAATCTCTAATAATTAGGTTTAGGGCCCAGACATTACAACATGCCTTTAAAATTAAGCAGGAGTATATTTAATAATTTAAATTTAATTTTTATCAAAATGAATCTTTTAAAAAAATTGGTATTTTCAATATAGGTGTTCCTAAAAAATCTAATTCAGGAAATTAAAGCAAAAGAAGTATACAAATATTACTATAAACATATTGTTTCGTAATTTTTTAATACAACTTTTTTGTAATTTTCAATAAAAAAAATTGGTACTTACTATCTTAACATACTAATTAGCAAGACATTTATTCAATTTCGTTTACCAAACTCAAGTTCTAGACATAGAGGCATCGTCCCTTTCAGTAAAAAAGAAGTAACACTTATTTTTTAGATTCCTTCAAAAAAAATTAATATGACTACAAAGATATAGAGACAGGTGATAATTTAGAGTAGTATATTGTTTTGGCAATAAGGTGATATTTTATATATGATACTATTATGAAAATAGTAATTGTCAAATTTGTATTTTTTAAATAAATTAAAGTCACTGATTACTTATTTTGTGATTTAAAGAAAATATAAGAAGAATTACATTATATAATTACAATTCACTTTCGATGATTTTTGCCACTGTATATTTCACTAACGAAAATTAAAAACATACAATTTGGCAGTGGCATTAGGCCATTAGCATTAGTGACTGTATTTTGAGAGAGAGGAAATGTTCTAAAAATTAATATGAAGAATGCTCAATTGTATTTATATATACATCCTAGGTCTTCCCGTTCCTTCATCTGGCTTATGTTCTTCATGTAGCATTCAGACTGAATGACTCTATGAAATTACGTCGCTACTTCCACATATTTCCACAATAAATTTTCTTCATAAAATCTTTTTTATTTGTAATTTTTTGAATCCTCATTTTTCTTCATAAAATTTAATATTTAATTTCTAAATTTTAGAGAAAAAGAAATGAAATATTTTAAATGGTTCAATTTACAAAGGTTTTACATAATAAAATAAAGTATTTCAACGTTTTAAGTAAATAAAAAATTGATAGAAGAGCTTAATTATATAAAAAAGGGTAAAAACTATTAAAGAATTTAAATTGCACATTAATTATAAAAAAATATTAAACCTATTAAAATGATATCACACAAAGTT
Source organism: Glycine latifolia (assembly GCA_013407115.1). NCBI lineage: Eukaryota > Viridiplantae > Streptophyta > Magnoliopsida > Fabales > Fabaceae > Glycine > Glycine latifolia. Next base: position 23,466,189 of record CM023943.1, read on the forward strand.
AAGAAATATTTTCAACCAATTTCGTACTGCATTTATTCAGTGTTAATTTCCTTAAAATGATATGAAAAGGTCAATTAATTCCTTATGGTTCCATGGTCGTTTTCATTGGCTGCTCTCATGTTCCATTAAGCCCCAATAAGAACCTAGGAAGTATCCCCTAACAAAAAAATAATCTAGGAAGTAGTTTAACAGCTGAAGGGTCATTTAAATCTCTTTATTTCTCCAACCAAAAAAAACCACGCATTACTGCTTAAACGTTAATTGCAGAATTTCTCACTTCATGTCAATACATAATAATGTGCTGTATTTATGATTATTTTCTTATCATGGATGTATAATGTCATACTCCAAATTGAATTGAATAAGTTAGTCCTCTCTTTTTTTGCTACATTTTATTTATTTATTTATTTATTTTAATTAATTTTGTCAAGTAATTAGTTTAGTTACGATCAAAATGGATCATAATTTACAAAAACATTACAACCAAACCAAATGAGAAGTCAAAAGAATCAAATAAAAAATAAATATGATCAAATTAACTTTATCTATTTTTTTCTTCAAATTTTTTTATATCTATTTTTAGCATTTATATATTATCATATAAAGTGGTACTTGGAATGTCACGTATAACTAATTTAACATGTAAAAATTTATAAATCTCGTTATTCTACGTCAGCTAGCTGTAGCATTATTTTCTGCAAGTGCAATAGAGCAGCAATTAGCTGTTTTTCGTTTTTTATTCGCATATTTTTGTGTTAATGTAAATCTTTATATTTCTTGAATGAGAAAATAGGTTATGCAATTACATTTATTTAATTATAATTCATGATAAATTTATTAATAATAATTTTAAAAATCATATCAATGATAATTTATAATTTAAGAACAGTATATAATTATTTTACATTATAAGTGGAAGACCATTATTTTTTTGATACTTTTATCCCACTTCATTTACCCATTAGCTTTTTGTTAGGAGTTTTTTAAATGCATCCATGTGCTTTTATGTTCTTTGATCTCTCTTTACTACATTTTGTATAATATATATTTATATTTAACGAAAAGGAGGAACTGAATAAGCATGCATGTTTAGCAAGCAAAAACAAAAGCAGCTTTTTTGTGGAGGGAAAAAAAGACTATATATTGTGAGTTGGTTTTATATAATTTTTTGGAAATATATATCAAATAATAACGAGTTGCCTTCTCTGAGATAACGTGCAATTCTCAGTTCCTCATTGTTTCATTGTACTGATAAATAGATCAAAGAAAGAAAGAAAAAAACATTCTTTCAATATATTCATTCTTCTTTTTCTCAAATTCTGGTTAGACTATATATATACAGGAATCTTAATTTGAAATATTTAATAATTTCAAATAATTTGTTTAATTGACTTAATTATTTTTTTCAAACTAAAATTAATCTAATTGCAATCCTTTAATTTTTTTTTTAAATCTACCTTTTCTAACTTGAATTAATTTGATCGCTTAATTTTTAATTTTTATTTTAAAAGTTCTATTTTTAAATTTTTCGCATGTACTATTTGTCTGTAGAGACAATCTTATTCAAAATGTAGTCGAACACTGAATATAAGTACACCTATGAACAAACATTCTAAAAATTTATACATTTTAGACTTTAATATTCAAAATTTTCTCTTATTTTATTTTTTTTCATTTGTATTGATATTTCTTTCTAATGTTGTTAATAAGGTAAAAGGCTTAAAATTTATACATTGTACAGGTTTACTAAAATTCTAGTCAATTTTATATATATATATATATATAATCATTATTTAATCATGGTGGAATTACTATTTGAAAAGAATGTAATTTACCAAAAAAAAAATTAATTGGTAAAATAAGAAGGAAACAAGTTTTTTGAAGCTGAGGAAAGAAATTATAAAATGTATTTAAATTAAGATATAATATTTTTTATTTGTTAATTATATATGATATACTAATGTTTAAAATTTAAATTTCGACTAAGATTATTTAATTTTAAAATATATTAATGGAGATGAATATAATCATATATAGAGAGAGAGAGAGAAAAAAACAGTAACATAAACATGAAGAGGAGTTAAGTTATTCTGGGAATAACTCTAGATAAAGTTATACCTTTTAATAACACTTTGTATATATTAAATTTTATTAATTAATTCAGTAATGATAAAAAATTATTAATTCAGCTGTTGAATTATTTTTATTAATTCAACCATGATTCACATCAAATTTTAAATAAATTGTTCATTTGTAGTGATGCAATTTTATAGTTAATATTTACTTAATTTTTAAAATACATATTATATGTTAATTTGAATTAATTTAATGACATGTATAATAATTTTAAATTTTATAAAAGTTTTATATTTGATCTACTTATATAACTTAAATCAATTCTTCAATAGTAATATAGTATATGATTTTTATTGAGTCAAATGTTGATTATAATTATTTATATATATATATACACACATTAATAAATAAATAAAATCCAAGGATTTTTTCATTTTGTGTGAATATTTATGTTTATTGTAAAGTCTAAAATCTGCTAATGATTTTTTACCATAATTTTATCTCATATTTTAAAATAGAAAAAGGTGTCTTCAACTATAAATTTTTAAATTATATCAAATAATTCTTCAACATTAACTATTATCTTGATAAAGGACCAAATATAAAAACATTAAAAATATGTAAGTATTTCAATAAATTAATATGTATTTTAATTTTTATAAATATAATTAAATTTATTTCTATATTTATATAAAAGAGTGAAAAAACCATGGGGCCCATTTCAATATTTTGGAAGGGTTAATGAAAATGGGTGGGTTGAATGGGACCACACCACACGTCAACACCAAATGCTATTAGAATCAAATGCTGTCAGGTGAAAATGAGATCAACGCGGGCCCCTTAAGGAAAATAGAACTCTCTTAACTTTTATTCAGCATTTATAAGACTAATGATATAGAGAGATTTTTTTCTTTGGAAGGATATAGAGAGAGACTTGTTATTCTCTTTATTGATATTTTTTCTTTTTTTTCACGTTATATTATTTATTACTACACTAAATGGAAAATATTATATATATATATATATATAATATCTGTTTAGTCCTCATTATTTATTATTTTTTGTTTTTTATTCTCATAATTTTTTTTATTTTTAATCCTTAAAACGCTTTAAATAATAATAAAAAGTGTTATCTAAAATATTATTAAAAAATTAAAAATAATTTTGTTAAGATGAAAAACATGAAAATACTAAATTATAAGAACTAAAAAGATATTTAAATTTATAATTATTTTTAATTTTTCTCTTTAAATCTCTATGAGTACTAGGTGTTCATGGATATTTTTGCATATTTAATTGAAATAAAAGAAACACTAAATGAGAAGTTAACAATATGCATGTGAATTACAAACATTTCATAAAGTTTTTCACAAAATACAAAGTTTTAAAACAAGTTTGTAAGCTTTCGTCCAAAAGAAAACGTGAATGGAAAAATAGAATAAAGAACACGGGAAAAAAGGATAAGGTGTGTGGGAAGAATAAGGAGGGAGAAGAGAAAAGAAATGGAGGCAAGGGGAGCCATCATTGAAAATCGCCTCCAACGATGGCAAACAGTGGAGCATGCATGGTGGCACTATTTTTTTATTTTATTTTTACTTTTCTGCTGATCAATTATGTTTCCTTTTTGCTTGCATATACTTTTTTTTTTCTTTTTTGTATTGTTTTTTGGGGTTCGAATTTGATAGTGCATGCGTTTGGTTCAATGGTTCGAAAATGTATGGTATTGGTTTATGATTCATGTGATTCGCGGGTCATTGCTTAGTGGATGTGATACTAGTTTGAGTTTTTGTTGATCACAGATGGTGCGTGTGTTTAAACCAAATGTCCTTGGAGCTTTGACGATGGATGGAAACTATCTCGTGCTCATGAGTTATCCTTTGTGTTCATAATTTGGTAGAGAAGCACAAGGAAAGGTTAATGATAATTTTGCATATTCTTTTATTTTAGTTTTAACATATTCATTTAAAATACTATTAAAAATATTTAATTAATTAAAATATAAGAAAAAATAAATAATATAAAATTGATAGTTGAATCAAAATTATAAATTTATGAGATTTAAAAGATTAACTATCATTATTTTAAAATGAAATGATTAACATTACGAATTTAATAAAATAGACAGAATAAAATTATATCAAAAATTTGAACCAAATTATATGCATTTCGAAATTCAGTAAGCGTATAAAAAAGGTATGAATAGTTAAGTGAGATCCATGCAGGGTGTGGTGGGAGCACAAAGAGTGGACCAAAGCTGTGAAGCGCAAAAAGAAAAGGAGGGAAGATCCACCGACAGGGAATAGAAGATCACAAAGGAGATCATGGTGTTTGTGTTTGTGTTTCTGATGGGACAAGAGTCACCATAAACATGTGGCAATGCGCGTTTAGATCTCATCTATTATCTATAATAGTATCATATATTTATAGTATAGTACTACATGTGATATGTGAACACATGTATAAATATAATTAATTAATTTTTTATTAATTATAAAAAGTTAATAATAGAAGTGTCATTTAATTTTATTAATTTTATGTAAAAAATAAAAAAATAAAAATATTTTTTATTGAAATTTGATATTATGAATAAAAAATCATCAAAAATAAAATTAGAATTATATAAAAAATATTTTAAAAAAGATAACATTAATTATCTTTACTTAAATCTAATATATAAGATTATTTTTTTATTTACATATAAATATAGAGGAAGTATATGATTTAATAAAAGCACGGGTGTAAGGTTTTCTTCTAAAAACACTTCTAGGCTTATTATAGCAAGCCCCAATGAGATATTAGAAAAAGTATAAATGGCCTTGTTCATATTTCATTTTGGGGTGCTTGGTTGCCACATAATTTGGCCGTCTCTGTTTTTGCTTGACCAAACAGTGACATGTCCTAGAAGGGGGTGTGCTTCATAATTCTCTGTTAGCTAGGTTAACTAGGTTAGGGTTGAGTATTTGAGTAATGTATTGACTATCTCTATTAAATATAAAATTCTACATTTAATTCAAGTACCTGTAAAGTAGAAGAGCTACATGAGTAGGGTCATGTCAGACCAAATCAATGAATCCTTTACTTTTCAGTAAAAACTTATTGTACTAAATTTTATATTAGTCCATTTTCTCTTTATCCCTCTCGTTTTATTCATACATATTTTTTCTTATATTTTGTTGTTTATATAAAATGATAGATGTAGTTTTCTATAATCAGAAAAATAAATGAAATTTTCATCAATTTTCAAAACAAAATAAAAAAAGTATAGAGATAAAAGATAGAATATAGGAAAAAGCAAAAAAAAAATCCTATTAATAAAAAATGAATTCAAGTTATTTACAATAATCAACATGTAAGTTCATTAAGAATAAAGTATTACAAATATAATATATATTAGTACTACATTGTCTAATATATATATTGTTCTTTGCTTACTCAAAAACATATTCTTAGAACCTATTTGGTTGCCCAAAAAATTTGATTGGCCAAATAATGACGAGTATTTGAATTTTTTTTTTGTTAAAATTATTTATGTGATTAATAAAATTAATCTTGAAAGATGTAAAATTTATAAACTCAAAAGTACATTGATTCTAAATGTAAGACTTACCATACTTACTACTCAAAAATATGTTCTTAGGACCTATTTGGTTGACTAAAATATTTGATTGCCCAAATAGTGATGAGTATTTGAATTTTTGGATTGTCAAGATTACTTATGTAAATAGTATAATTGATCTTGAAAGATGTAAAACTTGTAAGCTCAAGAGTACATTGATTCTAAATGTAAGACTTATCAGTCTTGTTAAAGCATGCTCATATTTACATTTCCAAAGTTATCTTACAATGTTCTTTAATTAAAATAATTTTTTAAATTAACTTTTAAAAAAATTATTTTTAAACATAATTAAAATTTAAAACCAATCCTTTTTTAAAATCATTTTCAAGAATTTATTAAAATTTAAAAGGAACCTAACTTTAATTTCGGACAAACTGCTTTTGACTACTTTTTTTTCCTGCTCCATTACAGCAGTCTGCTTTTTTACTTAACAGATCCAGTTTGCGAACGATTTCCACACGATGCTGATCAAGGGCTTTCTGGTCTCGATGTTGAAATTGGGCTTTGTTGGGAGGCTGATCCACCTATTCTAAGAACAGTGATCTGTGCTGGGCTTGCGTTGGCCGAGTTGTCCAATAGTTGGGCTTTGCCCACTCCAGTTGGCAAATTTACGACTGTTGCTTCCTGCACCTCTTATTTTTTTATTTTCGAGAATGATCAATTCAGAATACAAAATTATATTTCAGAATACATTTTTTTTTAATTTTAGAATGTCCAATCCTAAAGATATAAAAAATATTCTGAAAAGGACAACAGCCCAAATTTACCATTGAAAATGCCCTACTGACATCGACCATCTTTTGGGCTTTAAAAGGCCGATAATTAAAGGATAATTAAGCATTAGCCTTTTAGAGTGGTCACTGCTCATAACATAAATTCTTATTTTAATGTTGAAGTATGTATATAAATTTTTAATGTACTTGACCTATATTTTTTGAAAAAACAGAAACATGAATTTTGAGAAATAATTAAAAAATAAATATTACCTTTATATTATTTAATTAGAAGAGAAATTTTATGATATTTTAGAAAAAACGAACCTTATAATTATAATTAATTAAAGAAAAAAATGTGTTTTTAGTTATTGTATTTTGTAAAATTCTTAATTTGTCCTAAGAAATGTTAAGAACCCTACTTAAAATATCGTAAAATCTAATCTGTTTTTTGATTTTATAGTTCTTCAAATTAATTTGATACCCAACCATCAATTACTAACAAATATTGGTATATTACAAAATGTGAAGGTACGAAGAAGCCTACTTAATACGTACCATTTTTTCTTCAAAAGTTAGATAATTAAACATACTGATCAAAGGGCTTGATATTTTATAAATTTATATTATTATTAATTTAATTATAATTTATTCTTTTGATGATAAATTAATGTCTTAAGTTAAAATTTTAATATTTTATCCAAGTATATGATTAATAAATAAACTACTTGGCTTTTGAATAAAAAGTTTCTATAATCAATTAAATCAATCCAAATTTCACAAATCAATGACATTCATATGACAGATGCACAAAGTGAAGCACTAGATCAAGGTTTAACATTTTTATTCACAGTAGATGGCCTTAAACCCTAGAGATTTATTCCACTACTCTAGTTGACTGTTTGACCATCTCATTTCAACATTTTTAACCTCAAGCCCTTCAATGTGCTCCATCATCATCCCTGGAGTCCTGTGTTTTACCAACCCTTGGCATCCTAGCCTATATAGTCCAATAACCCACCAGCATAATTGGTGAACCTTCTATAAGTGATGTGCATGTTGATGAATCTCAAATTTCTCAACAATCCTATCTTTGAACCAGACAGGAAGATGCCATTTTCAGAATTTGCAGTAATGTTAATGAAAAGTATATTTGAGATTGAAGCCTCCTTTGAGGTTGGGTCTCGTGGGCAACTCTTGACATAGATAGGCTCCGCTCTCGGTAAAAGAACCTAAATAGTATTTTTTTGATAAAAAAATTATCAATTTAGGACTGTTTTGAAACTATTTACCAATCTGATGCTGTTGGTCACGCCCAAAATTGGGCGTGACTAAATTTGTCTCTAAATCGGTCTCTAATTCGGTCGCTAACAGTTTTTCGACAGAATATGGTATTTTTTTTATTTTTTTATGTTTGCGACAACAAATTCTGTCGCAAAAACTGTTAGCGACTGATATAGCGACTAAAAAGAAGATGGCTAATAATTGCTAAATGCACCCCAATTTTTGATAAGTTTATCCACAAAATTGAAAATGGCTAATTACACCCCATTTTTTATTAAGTATAGTTCAATCTTTTCTTTTAAATCTTAAAATTTAAATGATAATAGATTTAAAATATTAAATGTAATTCAAAGTAATTATAATATAAATTACTAAAATACTTATTTTAATATTTAGGGTATATCTGATGGAGACGTATTTTATGTCAAAACTCTCAAAATTAAGAGAAGTAACTAAAAAAATAAAAAATAGCATGCAATTCACTAATTGAATAAATAAAAAATTAGAAAACAAGAAATTTTTTTGGAGGTTCGAAGATTAAATCGCAATTTTGAGGCACTTAGGGGCCTCTTTTGGGAAAAAATTTTGAAATTAGAAGATTAGTTATATAAAAAATCCAAAAAATATTAAACAAAATCATATAAAAATTTAGAAATTATATTAAATAAAATAATATATTAAAAATTAGATATACAAAAAATTCTAAGTGTATTAAATAAAACCATATAAAATTAAAACAATATTAAAAAAAATAAAAAAGATCATATCTATGGTGAAGATCAGTCTAAAAATACTTTAAAATTAGATTAAAATAACAATTAATAATATTAAATGATATTTTACGTCAAAAATTAAATCTCACAAATTTTGGTCTCTATATCAGTCGCTAACAGTTTTTGCGATGAAATTTGTCGTCGCAAACATAAAAAAATAAAAAATACAATATTCTGTCGAAAAACTATTAGCGACTGAATTAGCGACCGATTTAGAGACGGTTTTAGTCACGTCCAATTTTGGGCATGACCAATAGCACTAGATTGGTAATATGTTTCAAAACAGTCCGAAATTGATATTTTTTTATAAAAAAAAACACTATTTAGGTGCCTTTGCCCTCCGCTCTCCCCCACCATAATGGATCATAGTATCTTGTGCTAATATTCATGTTTGAGAATACAATGTCACTTACATTTGCTGCACAAGGAAGCTGAAACACTTCAAATCTATGTTTTTAGGCTAGGTTTATAAGCACAACACAAGTTAGTATAATAAGCGTGCTCATACTAATCAGACTCAATAGAATTGAGAGGCTTACTAAGTCAAGAACAAGTTACAAAAATGTTCAAAGAGAAAATATACACTGTGACACAAGGTTTCAATGCTTATTATTTGTTGAAATATACAATGAGACCTACTAAATTGAGAGTAGAAGTGGGACTCGCATAAATTTCAATCAATAACAAAGTGTTAGAAAAAGTATATCAAAGAATCAATTAGTAACATTCCTCAAATGTTCAATTACAGTTAACAGATTAAGGATATGTTTGAAGAGATATTAACATAAGTTAGAAAGTCTTGTTTCATATCGAACCAATTTAGTGTTATAGATACATGCTTTGGATTCAACATTTTGAGACAAGAAAAAATAGCATTCACATAACAAAGCAATAGTTTCTGATGCAATCATTCATCCGGAAGAGAAGTAAGAAGAAACATGTTACCTCCATCACAGATCTGGAATCCAATCCCGCTATAAGAATCAACAATAGTGATATTGTCAAACACAAAATGCTTGAAATCAAACCAACTAGCACTGCCGAGTTCAATTGCAGAATATTTGGTTGTAAACAGGGCCTGTGTACGTCTTTGGACAGATGGCATCATCCCCGGTATCGATGTGGCATCGATACCCCGCACCAAGTGTAAGCTGCAAGTTAGTACATAGTCTGTTAATTAGGCTGTGGAGTGTACTTTATTTAAGAGTTGCATAGAGTAAATTTTAGGCTTAAATCTAAATTTGATCCTCCTATTTTTTAAAATAGGAATTTTAATTTTTTATTTTAAAATAAAAATATCACGTTATTAATATGATGCTCCAACCAACTAAGCTAATAGACCAATTATGTTTAAAAATAATTAATATTGATATATATAACACTAACTTTTTTAATGTATATTTAATGCACATATAATTTTACATAATAAATTTTGTAACAATTAATTTTGATCTAATAATTAATTTATAGTTTAATTTATTAAACATGCAAATTTATATGTTACAAAACAAATTTTATAGATAAATTTGCATATTTGATAAAAAAAATTAAAAAACACACACACACACTCTTACGTATTAAAGAAAAAAAAATATACGGATTGGGCCCAATCCGTAAAAGGAAAAAATCTTACGGATTGGCCCAATCCGTAAAGTTACGGATTCTCCAATCCATTAAAAAAAAACTCATACGGATTGCCAAACCCGTAAGGTTCTTACGGATTCGCCAATCCATATAAATTATGTGGATCTGTATGAAGCAAAACGCGTAAAATAGCAAATAATATTTTGAGAATTTCACTGTTACAAAAATGGTATATTAGAAAAACAAATGATGTAGGAAGCAAAAGCCTCACGCTTCTCGTAAAGGAGATTCATTGTACATCCGTCATGTGGAAAAGGAGTCATGTGGTATGACAATTTTTTTTTCCACAAATTTTTTTTTTGGAAGCAGTAACATAATAGGTTGTTACGTGGTATTTATTTTTTCTGTTACGTGTGGTCATATGTTCGTGGGCTTTGTGCAAATAAAGTTGTTACGTGCAAATAGCCAACAATCTTCCATCTCCATAATATTTGCATAATATTAAAAGCTGTTAAGGTTATTTGAATATTCTGTTTCAATTTTGTTTGTATTTTTTTTTGGATAATGATAAAAAAAAAAAAGATGCGTAACAGTTTATTCTTCACTCAGGTAAACAATTATTGCGTTTCAATAGATGATAACAACATTTGTCATCATATATTTAAAAAGATTATTATTTATATTTGCTGATTTTTTTATATATTTAAAAGATTATTATTGTCACTAATTAAATACTAATATTTTATCAAAAATGACATTCAATTCATTATGATAAAGTTTGAATAATTTTATAATAATTTTATTTAGAAAATTGAGAACAATAAAATTAAGGAATTTAGATATTTGATTAAATAAAATAAACATTTAGTTTATGTTTGTTTTATTTAATTATTATTGCTTTTAATTGCCTTGTATTTCATAATAAATTGATTGAAGCAATTTTGTTGCCAAAGTAATATTTATTGCGGATAATTCTTCATTTTTGTGAAGTATAAAGATGAGTATATTTATTATTTATGCAAATAATCATCGACCCAAAGGAAGATTATTATTTGGCCAAATAATATATATATATATATATATATATACACATGTGGTAATAAATACATGACGATTATAAAAATTTTCATGAAAGCAATAGTCGGTCCAAAGGAAGACTATAGCTTTGCAAAATTTATTGTCAATGTTTGATTAATGCGTTGAGAGTACCACTTACAAATTGATATTTTTGGTCCAAAGATCAAATGTTAATGTTGTATTAGGTATCTTGTAAATGAGCCCACATTTATTTGGATTGTTTGTTAATGTCATGTATATGCATTTTATTTTAAATTATGCATTTACTATGACATGAAAGTTAAAGATGTTATCTTATTTGTTCTCTAAACAGTTTCTGCTACTATTGTTCATTATACTACTCAAGTGAATATGATTTCTATGTTGAACGGGATGAATTTCAAATTATGGAAAGAGAATGTAGAAATTGTTCTTGATTGCATGGATCTAGACATTGCGCTAAGGATGGAAAAACCCACTTCCACTCCAGAAAATCCAAATTTGGATTACATAGAGAAGTGAGAGCCCTCTAACCGCATGAGTCTGATGATCATGAAACGCTCCATTCCGCAGGTGTTTCGAGACTCTATTACTGAGAGTACTGATGCTAGGAAGTTCCTCAAAGAAATTGAGCAATATTTTGCTAAAAATGAAAAAGCGAAAATGAGTAACACATTAGCAAAACTCATAACCATGAAGTATAAAGGAAATGAGAACATAAGATAGTACATCATTGAGATGTCTAATCTTGCTGGAAAACTCAAGGCACTAAAGTTAGAGCTATCTGATGATTTGCTTGTGCACTTGGTTCTTATTTCTTTTCCTGCACAATACAGTCAATTTGTAGTGAGTTACAATACACAAAATGATAAATGGACTCTTAATGAGCTCATTGCTCACTGTGTGTAAGAAGAAGAAAGGCTTTAGCGAGAAAAGACTGATAGTGCTCACTTGGTTTCAATCTCTCATAATAAGAAAAAGAAGAGAGTTAAGAACACTGTAGATGAATCACCCATGCTGAAGAAGCAAAAGAAGCAGGATAAGGAATTTACCTGCTATTTTTGCAAAAAAAAGTGGACACATGAAGAAACAGTGTTCCAAGTATGCTGCATGGCGTGAAAAAAAGGGTAAGACTCTCGCTTTTATTTGTTCTGAAGTTAATTTAGCTTTTGTACCTACATATACTTGGTGGGTAGATTCTGGTGCTACTACTCACATAAGTATGTCTATGCAGGGTTGCATGTGGAGCCGACCGCCAAATGATGCTGAAAGATACATCTTTGTGGGCGATGGCAAGAAAGTTTTAGTACAAGCTATTAGGAAATTCATATTTTTATTAAAGACTGATGTTTATTTGGATTTGATTGAGACTTTTGTTGCACTGTCATTTAGACGGAATTTGATTTCTATTTCTAGTTTGGACAAACATGGTTATTTTTGTTCCTTTGAATATAATAAAGTTAGTCTTTATCTAAATTCAAAAGTTATTGGTACTGATTCTTTAATTGATAATCTTTATATGCTTGATACTTTTACTTTTGATAACAAAATTTTGCACTCTAGTGCGCGAGGTACAAAGCGAAAATTAAATGAGAATTCTGCTACTCTTTGGCACAAGCGCCTAGGTCATATATCTAAAATGAGAATTAAGATACTTATGGATGATGAAATTCTTGGACCCCTTGATATGAATGATTTTCAAGTTTGCATTGAATGTATTGAGGGAAAATAGACAAACATAAAGAAAGTAGGTGTCATTAGAGCAATGACGTCTTATAACTAATTTATACGGATATTTGTGGACCATTTCCTACGGCTTCTTAGAATGGTCAACAATATTTTATTACGTTCATAGACGACTATTCAATATATGGTTACCTATACTTGATTCATGAAAAGTCACAATCTCTGGAAATGTTCAAGCAAGATAAAGCCGAAGTTGAGCTTCAACTAGGCAAGAAAATTAAGGCTATTAAATCTGACTGTGGTGGTGAATATTATGGCAGATTTGATGGATCAGGTGAACAACGTCCAGTACCCTTTGCTAACTTCTTGAAGGAATGTGGAATTGTCCCGCAATATACAATGTCAGGCAAACCTAGCATGAATGGTGTTGCGGAGAGAAGAAATAGGACTCTTAAGGATATGGTAAGAAGCACGATTATTCATTCTTCTTTACCTGAGTCACTTTGGGGAGAAGCATTAAAGACTGCAGTTTATATCCTTAACAGGGTTCCAACTAAGGTAGTAACCAAAACCCCTTATGAGCTATGGACAGGCAAGAAACCTAGCATAAGACATTTACATATTTGGGGTTGTCCAGCTGAAGCAAGACCTTATAATCCTAATGAAAGAAAGTTGGACTCAAGAACTCTTAGCTGCTATTTTGTTGCATATGTTGAACGCTCTTGGGGCTTCAAGTTTTACAATCCCACTACAAGATCATTTTTTGAAACGGGAAATGTGAGATTCCATGAAGATGTTGATTTTGAAGGAGGGGATAAAGTAAGAAATGTTGTCTTTGAGGAAAATAACTTTGTTTCTTTTCCTGACGTTGTCATCATTCCTAACATTGTCGTCATTGAAGATGCAACTCCAGTACAAACAATTAATGATCAGGCTCTCATTCGTGACATCATTCCAGAACAAGACAACAATGAAATTTCCCCAATAATACCTATGGAACAAAGTCAACAACCTCAAGAAGTGTCATTAAGAAGATCCACTAGAGATAGGAGAAGTGCAATTTCAGATGATTATATTGTTTTTCTCCAAGAGCATGATAATATTTTAGACTTAAAGGAAGATGACCCAATCAACTTCCAACAAGTCTTAGACAGTTGTAATGCTCATAAATGAATTGATGCCATGAAGGATGAAATGAAATCCATGAAAGACAATAATGTTTGGGATCTTGTTGAGTTACCTGAAAGTGTGAAACCTATTGGTTGTAAATGGATATTTAAGACCAAAAGGGATTCAAAAGGTAATATTGAAAGATATAAGGCTTGTCTTGTCGCTAAGGGTTTCACTCAAAAGAAAGAGATAGACTATAAAGAGACTTTCTCTCCGGTTTCTTCGAAAGACTCTTTTAGGACAATTATGGAACTTGTGGCTCAGTTTGATTTAGAGCTACATCAGATGAATGTTAAGACAACGTTTCTCAATGGCAACATTGATGAGACAATTTATATGACCTAGCCAGAAAACTTTGTTTTCGAAGATTCAAAGTCTATGGTTTGTAAGTTAAAGAAATTCATCTATGATCTCAAACAAGCTTCTCGTCAATGGTATCACAAGTTTCATCAAGTTATAATCTCTTATGATTTTGAGGTGAACATGCTGGAAGATTGTGTATGTCATAAATTCAGTGGGAGTAAATTTATCTTCCTGATTTTATATGTCGATGATATTTTACTTGCCAGTGGCGATATAGGCTTATTGCACAAAACCAAGAAATTTCTCACTAAGAATTTTGAGATGAAAGATCTCGGTGACGTCTCTTTTGTAATAGGAATTCAGATACTTCGAGATCGTTCTCGAGGTATTCTTGGATTATCACAAAAGAGCTATATTGAAAAGATTTTGGAAAGATTTGGCATGAAAGATTGTAAATCATGAGATACGCCCATATCTAAAAGAGATAAGTTTAATCTCGAACAATGCCCAAAGAATAAACTTGAGACAATGGAAATGGAAAAGATTCCCTATGCATCAGCTATAGGAAGTCTAATGTATGCTCAAGTTTGCACTCGTCCTGACATAACATTCATAGTGGGAGTATTGGGCAGATACTTGAGTAACCCAAGGATGGATCATTATAAAGTAGCTAAAAGGGTTATGTGTTATTTAAAGAGAAAAAAGTATTACATGCTCACATATCGAAGGTCAGATAAATTATAGATCATCGGGTATACTGACTCTGATTTTGCTGGATGCCAAGATAGTAAAAGATCCACGTCAGGTTATGTCTACATGTTGGCTGGAGGAGCTATTTCTTGGAAAAGTGTTAAGCAGACACTTGTAGCTTCCTCTACTATGGCCGATGAATTTGTAGCTTGTTTTAAGGCATCCAACCATAGAGTATGGATGCGAAATTTTGTCACAGGGCTGCGTGTAGTAAGTAGTGTTGAAAGGCCACTAAAGATTTATTGTGACAATAAGTCAGCAATGTTGTACTCCAACAATAACAGAAACTCTTCAAAATCGAAGCACATCGATATAAAGTTTCTGGTTGTTAAAGAAAGAGTTCAGAGTGGTTAGATTTCCATAGAACACATAGGGACAAACTCCATGCTTGCAGACCCGCTTACTAAAGGCTTAGTGCCTAAGGTCTTTCACGAGCATACTGCTCATATGGGTGTTATTTTGTTTGATGACATTGTGGTTTAGTGGGAGTTCTGTATGTTGGTGTTCTATGTAAAAACATTTATATGTTATTTTCTGTAAAATAAAGATTTTGATGTTCTTTTCCCTCTGAATGTGTATTTTTATGCTTGTGTTTTCTGCTTTGTGTATGCGGAAAATTAAGGATTGATCTCATAAGGACTAAAGAAGGACCAGTTGGAAATAAGCATGGTAGAGATCACATTGCATGTAATTTCCATGCCACTCATCCATATTTGATCTATGTTGTTGAATATATTGGTGTGATGACCATGGAAGGTTTAGTTACGTCTAAGCGTGACAAAAGCTGCCATGATCTCATACTGATATAGTAGATGGATCAAATTGTATCTATGGAGGAATCTAAGGATAAATAGCATACAGTTGCGCACTAAGGATATATGACATAATTATTTCAGGTCAATATGTAGTTCAAGTGGGAGATTGTTAGGAAATTAAATTTCCTGATTTTATTATGTGCTACTTATTGTATTGTTAATTATATTATGCTATTTAATATATATTGGGTAAATTAAAGTGATCAATTAAATATGTCCAAATAGATTCCTAAGTAAATATGAGATAAATAAGTGGATACCAGTGTTGGGCCAATTAGATTTAATGAGAGCTTACTGGCCTAATAACAAATACTATATATAGGGTTATGGTCCCCAATATGTCAAATCAATTTTCTTTTATTTCTTCCCCATCTAGAGATAATATCCTCTAAGGACTGATTTGACTAAGGAAGACTAAAGTTCATAAGGAAATATTAAAGACTAGAAGACTAAAGATAAATCACTGTCCCGCCATGAAAACAGGTACGCATTATATGTTTAAGATTTCTTGATAGTTCAATATAATGTTTTTGAAATTTTATTGGGTGATGATTTTCACCATAAAAATTAGAAATTTATTTTCCAACACTCACTATCCAGTTTTTCATTCTCAGGTGGGAATAAGCCTTGTAGAAACAAGGGAATGTTTCTTTCTTTGACTTCATGTAATGCCACAGCTCTTCATCGTTTAGGGGACTAGTATCATCACTGCCATTATTAATCTTAAGGCATTTCAAGGAATAGCATAGGTAGAATGCCTCCTCAAAGCTTAATTGAAACCGGGATTTGTCCTTTTCAACTGTCCTCACTGGTGAGCCAAAGCATGCTTTATCGAGCAAATGAAGTTGTTCTTCTCCCACTGCTAAGTGTACACTACTATCAGAGAGAAATCCACGAGTATCTGATTGAACTAGAGAAGACTGAAGTTGAGATACAATCTTTGACATGGGTTCCTTGAGCGCTTCAGCTTGTGCATCCTTTTTAGCTTTTGCATCTTTTCCTTTCCCTCTTGGTGCCATTTGGATTCACAAAATGAGTAAACAGATGTGTCAAAACCAAGTCAATCAAAAAGGTAATGGAAAACGTTAGGAAAATTTCATGCAATAAAAAGGTGGAAAAGATTTTCAAGTTTCCCCAAACAATCACCAGAACGTACGGAAAAAGCTCAGCCATTTGCTTGGCAAACTCACAATTTACAAACATGAGCAATTTTGTACACTTACTAACGCAACCATCAAGTAAATTATATTAGTTTGCTTGAAAGGATCGAGTAAAACAAAAATAAATCAAATTTGCTGAAAATCAACATAAATCAAAGTACGAATCAGTGTATTTATGGGGTCCTATTGTGGATGTAATTTGTAGCGTTAACTTTGCATATCTGATTTTTATCAAAGAGATGAAAGAGCAATTAGGATCATTGAATTTGCCAATCCCCAAATAAATACATAAACTAGACTTAGTTAAGAGAAGTGAGTGCAATTTTCCCTTCCCTAAATGAAATGGTTTCATGCGCTGAGATTAAAATCAAAAGGGTATGAAAAATTACATAGAGAAAAAGGAGGTGTAGTTCAATTAGATAAATATAATGTCAGTGTCGTAAATCTTTTAATATCGTGTTAATTCTTTCAGATAAAATTTTTATACCCAGAGTAAATGTTACTCAAAGTCAAAGTAGCATCTTGCAGCAAATCAATGATCATAGGAGCTCAAATAGCTTCATCCGTAAGTAGAAGTCAAGTGTCAACCGTATATAGTAATATATGGCTTTGTTTGCTATTTTTGAAAAATTATAATCTCAACTGTTGAACAAAATAATAATATATCTAACAATGAGAAATACCAGTGCACCATGCGCTATTTATGACATGTTTGGCTGTGTTTATTTGAAAAGTGCATATTTGACGTGAATTATAGACTTATAAAGAGTATTTTTCGTTAGACGTGAAAGAGCTTATCTACAACTAATTTAAACTTATTTTGAAACACAAATATTTTTGTAACTGTTTAAAAAACTCACATAATGGTAAATGGTTATTTAAATAAAATCTTAATTGAGTTATTTATTCATATAGGACCCGTGTCTGGGTCTTGTCAACATTTCTTCATGCAAATTTAATGATTGTTTATTTAAATGTAACAAGTGTTTTTCACGACACTTTTGTTTCTAAATGAAATTCAACCTTCAATGCTTCATAAATCCCATCAATTTTGTAAACCACTATTTAGAAGTCTCTTTAGTCTAACGAACAAAGCAATGTCTCGGAGTAGAACTGAGGGGATCCGAGGGTAAGACAACAATATAAACCGGCTGCACTGCGGCTGTAATCAATAACGACCAAGAGAGTGAGAGACTTAAATACTTAATGCTTTGTGATTTGAATGGGAGAAGAAAAAATGCAAAAGAAAGAAAATACTGCAAGTAATTCAGAATTAAAGTAGCTTGTTCAGGAAAATCCTCGTAAAGAGCCAATCATCTAAGAGTAGCATTTAATGAACAAAGCAACTCACTCCCATGATAATAGTTCAGTAACAGTCCGTTCTATATTTTACAATCTTGAATCAATCACCTCATGGATTGAATAACCCCTATAGTTAGTATACATAGTAATTTATATAAGAATAGCATGCCAATTCATCTTACTTCCGGGCAAAAGAAAATCCAGGTTTCCAACCGCCTCTGACAAGTAGAAGACATGGAAACCCTGCTAAATGTAGAGAGCTGAGACCACTCAAATCACTGCTAATATATACACTACTAGGCTAATATAGCTACTGGTACGACTTCTGTACGCTTTCAGAGCTCCATCTTCAATTGATTTGAGTGCAGAGACGCTGCAACACAATTTAAAAATTGAACTTAAAAACATTTCAAATTTTCTTGTCCAGAAATATAAGAAAAACTTTAAAACATCTCAGTACTTTGTATATTGCATTTGAATTAACTCCTTTCCAGCAATTTGTAATTTCAATTAAGCGACTGGAATGCGTAATTTATTATCTATGAGCAATAAGTATCCTTCCAAGATCCCCATATGATTTTCATTATCAGAAATTCAGAATATCCCATTCGAAGACAAAAACAATTCCAATCACTATCTATTTATGAAGTCCAGGGCCAATGGCGGTAGGAACCATGATGCGATAGAGTCAGAATTTGTTTTCGCTAAGGATGGCTTGTGAGGGAGTAGACAATAATAGAGGCTAAAATTCTATTCTACCTGAGTTTGCCGACGAGTCATAACTCAAAAGTGAGTTTTCCGGAGTCATGAAATTATGGTTGACTTCTTCCCTCTCCCATAGCGGTTGGTGGAATGCATCCAATTGCCACTGCTGTTGATAATGCTGCCGGTTGCCATTGAGTGGGATTTCTGGCCATATGAGAGGTGTCACCATGCTAGGTAAGTTACTCTCCATTAGAGATGCCCCCTGTAAGTTACAAAGGATATTTTAATTTTTATCAGCAGTTCTCAACATTGTAGTTCATCAAAATTACCATCCCTAACTCTACGATTCTACCTTTAGGCTTTAGCTGAACACAATTGAACAATCATTTTCAATTCTATAAACCAAGCGGGCAATCCCTACCCTGATTAAGGATTAAGAAGCAACGACTTTAAAAATATGCCAGAGGATTTGTAATTAATGACTAGGATGGATTTAGGCAATCAAGCATGCGTCTGACATGCACATTGCTACTTAGTGCAATGTTCATCATACTGTTTCCTAGTGTCTCTGGCATGACATTGACATCCAACAGAATGGCATAAATCACAGTAAAGCATCTCTTTCGGTGTCCCGCATGTACCATTTCAATTTTCAGACAACTGTTAATTGAGCAAACACAATTAAATACAACGATAACAACATTTTGAATTTTTTATCAATTAATTTCACCTACATGATGCATAAAGCATAGAGTACCAATCGCTGCAATCGAAGCAGGATAAAAAGTGCATTATCCCTCAAATATAGGCTTTTAGCTATGCCGAGGACATTTAGAGTCTTTAGAGTTCAGATTACTCCCCCAGTCAAAATAAAAAGATAAATTGTATTTTCTTCTGACAGAAGATAATATTGAGTATGTTCAATTAATTTATAACTTACATCAGTAGCCAATAAACTGTCGAGGCTGAAATCAATTCTTGGGTTAACTGCTGCCAGTTTCATTGATAAGATCTGCAGCCAGAGCATAAATCAGTGAGATCAAAATCATCTTGATGACAGTTAAGGTAGACAAAATATTATTACAAGAATATTGTAACTTTTGAGCATACTCACTAAACAAACAGATGAATAGTTCAAGGAGTATGCAATTTCATGCCTCAAGTCCACATTAGAAGGGGAGAATAGTAGGTAGACCCATTAGGAAATTTGTAAGTAGATTACAAGTCATATAGTCCAAAATAATGTGACCATAACTGCTAATGCTTAATGCTTGCTTACAGTTACAGGCAACCAATATTTGTTCCAAATAACCCCCAAATCGTTCCAGTATACCACACTAACTTAAGAAGGCAAAATATCAAATTTTAAGGCACCAAAAGAATTCAGAATTTGAAAAGTAAACCAGGCCCTTTCTTTCAAAAAAACTTAAGCATAATTCATAATTTTAATTGAGAACAAAATAGATAATAATTAACAAGCATAGCCTGCGCATTGTAAGAATATTTATGTAAAATATCTGCAATGTGAGAGTCTGACCTCCACTTGACGCTGTAGAGATTGCACATGGTTGATGATTTCATCCAGAACCATTGCCGTCCCTGATATCTGCAGAGCAAATCAATTCATGTCAGCTATACTTGACCTACATTAGCTATTTCGAGAATATTAACACAATCCAAAGGCACTACAAAATGTCAAAATCATAGAGTGACTCTGTAATTAAGGCTTCCATATCAAACAAAAACAGGGGCTCATTTATGGAACAAGCCTAAAGCCTGTATGCAAGTGTGATGAAAATGGTAGTACATGGTAATTGGGCCAGAATGAGAGAATACATTTTTGGTAATAACTTATTAACTTATACGATTATACCCGATTATTCATCCCCCATGCTCTCAAATATTACAGACTAGAATGATTTAAATAATACTTCAATATCATCAAGAAAGAATGAAAGATGCATGATAATTTTTTATGCATTGCAGCAAAGCTCACCAATCTCTATTTATGGCATCATATTGTTCACAACTCGATTTAAAACCAACCCATAAATGTGATTTCAATCTGTGAAGTGTTTGATGTTGATATAAACAATTGAAATTTAATTTTCCATGTCATAACCTGTTCTTTTGGGATAAATCTTGAGGTTCGTTTATGTTAAGGTGACATTATTATTATTATTATATTAAAAATGAGTTTAGGCAACATTAATTTGATCGTACAATTGATCCCAGCCAGTTAGGTGAAAGGTCTGCTGGCTGGCAGCTGCACTCCAAAAGTACGCATTCTTTTCTCGACCATTTTCTTCATGCCATAAATGATGGATACCAAACTCGTAAAGATAACGATACCATCACCGTCAAAAGATGGATTAAATTTTAATATTTCACTTGCCAAAGGGACCCATAGTGATGGATACTATACTAGTTTGAAGTTCAGGTAGAACCTCCCCCTGCCCCCCCGCCCCAACCCACCCACGCTCTGTCTCTTCCGCCCCACCCGCCCACCATTCTGTCTCTTAAATAAGCCAGAAGGCCCAAGAATGGAACGATAGGGGACGACCAAAATTGTCGTGTATAAATCATCCATGACGTGTGTTTGTGTATTCATGTATTGTCCTATTCAATGAATGACAATGACCTTATCACCACAAAAATTACCACTTTATTATATGTATTATTCTACTGCTACATGTCTATTTTTTAGGAGTACTAACTATTTTTCTGCATTTTGTTAAATTATCTGTTTTTAAAATATTTAAGTCAAACTTAAACACAACTATTTAATAAAATACATTTTAGAAAGAAAAAACAAATAGTAATGGAAAAGCAGAAGAGAGCAATAGATACTCCGTGTGAAGAATGAACAGAGCGTACGCCCAAAACAAATGTTAGAGGAAATTGTTATGTGGATGAACGAAGTTATCATTAATTGGGCTTTTTGACCAAACTATGACTCTTACAGAAACAATTTACTACATTAAACAATAGTAGTGTTCACGCAATGCTTCCAAGACCTGATGAGGCAGAGCCAGGGCAGCCTAACTAAACCTGGCCTGAAAGACCAAACGGTGAAGATGTCGCCTAGCTCTGTTACCTGACCATTTATGCTGGGTGGAGCTTTAATGACAGGTGGAATTCTCAGGAGTAAAATTTATTCTTAATTGGGCTGAATTTGTTGAATATCTCTGATTCCGCTAGGGGCCATAATAAGTCATTATGAGAATTTAGCTTTTGATTTGCTCAAATGATCCTGAGCAGCAATTAGTGCTAGCCTAGTTTCAAACTTTCATCCGTAGTGTGGAAGAGCAACATGCCCATTAGATTTAGAGTGTAACTTGGCATTGATTCAGGGAGGGACGGAGGTACACAACCCCCAAAGTACACCGGAATATTCTCAGCCTATACCGAATTGTTTGGCATAGGTTAATATTTCGGTAGCTACAGAGGTAGTTTTGAAACAATTTGCTAGTAGGATGTTAATTTTCCAATGCTAGCAACAGACAACATTTTTTGTCATCTCACCTAAAGCACAACTACACTGGCAACAATGGAACATAACAAAAGGAGTCACGTCTTCTTGCAAGAGTGCAATTGATTAAACGACTACTGGTGTTTTGATTAACGTTTTGGGTGTGCAAACTGTAATTCAAATATGCATCAAAGCAGGCTAGACATAGGTCACGTTGAGTCAGATTTGGGAAAATAAAAATTAATTGATCCAATAAATTGAGATTGGGTTGAGTTAGATAGGGTTCAACATATATTACCGTGATAGCTTACTCAATTAGATTGGATTTAACATAATTCAACCCAATGCAACTTGTTGAACTTTGACATAATTCAACCTTTTTAGTTAGATTAAACTGGGTTGATTGGGTTTGATGAGTCAGTCAAGTTAGTCCAAATTGATAGTATAAAGTTTTATACAGTCAGATGATCATTAAACTCTAATTTTAATATTAAAATAATCTTATTTTACTAATTTGTTAAAAAACATAAATTAAAAGCACAAAATATTCCATTCAACCAAAAGGCAAGTAATAAATCCATGTCCATAGATACTAAAATTACACTATCTTGAAAGTATGAAATTAGTTACATTTTCTTGGGCTTGAGTATGAACACCAATGCTGTATTTCCTATTTAAACACTACCAATTATCATCCCTACCACTTATTCCACCTTCTGTATTCCTTCCTTTATTCTTTCCTTTTTCTTTATTCAACCGGCAGTGGCCCATGATGAAGTAAATCAGCCCATTTATTTATTATTTTAAGGTTCACTTTGACATTGAGTCATTGACTGAGATCCATATCCAAGTGTTGGCAGCTCAATCACCACCCCTACTAACTATTGAAAGCTCGAATAAGTTCAGTTTAATTTACTAACTGTTGTTTAAATTAGCTCATTTTATATAAAAAAAATCCATAAATTCCTGCGAAATATTTAAAATACATTTTTAAATTATTCTTTTTCAAACATTATATACACACACACACAAATGATTGCCAGTGTTGGGGCCTTCACCACGTGACAGCACTTGGTGAAAAGCACTAGTGCCGTTTTGTAAAAAGCCATGTGGAGTTGAGTCTTTTCTTAAGTACTGTTTGCTACATGGTGAAAGCCCTATTTTTTTTCTGTTTTTCCATGCATATCAGGCTTTGATATTTTTTTCATCACATAAAAACTTAAAAGGTGGTGCATTAATTGTATGAAAAAAAAAAAGTATGCCTTTAACTGAGTGACAACACGTGTCCCATTATCTTATCAAGCGTAGTCTTGTAAAGACGGCCCAACTTCACGTGGCTTATACATGATTACACATGAAGCTGCGCCTTAAGAGTTGTCCACTTAGAGACTGTTTCAATGAAACAGGAAAATAAATCAAAGTAAAAAAATAATAGTAGAAGAAATAGAAAGACAAAGTAAAATAAATAAATAAAATATTATTTCAATTGTTAGAAATATAAAAAAGTAATTATTTTACTTATTTGAATAAGTGGAAGAGTAAGTAAAAATAAATTTTTAGTATATCATGTAGTTTATTGACATAAATTTATTTATAATTTTTATATTACAAAAAAAATCTTTAATTATATAAAGTAAAACAATCCCACTTTGGAAAGAAAAGTTTTATATGTGGAATTCACACAAAAAACTTTCTTCCTTCTTATTTTTTATGTCAAACAAATAATAAAATTAATATTTCCATCCTAATTCATTCTTTTTGTATTTGGTTTATCTTTATTTACACTCGAGTAAAGATAGAATAAGAGAATATAAATACCCTCAACGTCTCAGCTTAAAAAGGAGTTAAGTCAAAACGACGAGAGGCTCTTAATTAGCAATGTTTAAGGCTTGTTTATCCGTGAATAATCCATCTTTTTTGTCTGGGTTCAAGGTATTTAGGGCTAAGCGCTATTTGATTGGATGGTACACAATATTGCATCTTAAAGCTCAGGTTATGAGCTTCCAGACTTTTTTTTGGGTCAGGACTAAAATATGGGCTAGAGTGCACAAGTGGGGGCCTTCCAGCCCTTCCTATTGTTTTTTATTATAAAAAAGGCCCCAAATTATTTTAAAAAAAATTAAAATTATTCTAATTTGTTATTTCCGAAAGTGACCAATTTGTTCAAAAAGCCCCCTTTACTTACCTCGCTCGCTCTATTCAGGTTAATATCTAATATCGTAGAAGATCTTAAAAGTTAAGAGTTTGACTAAACTAACCTTCGAAAAAAACTTGTAACCACTAACCAGAAAGAAACCATCCAAAAAGGCAAAAACAAAAGAGAGGTGAAATTACACAAATGCCATGTTTGACACTCGGTGCCAGTGGTCACTTTCTCTTGATGTAAAAGCAATCACTTTGTTTGGAGGGGTTGAAAAGGTGACAATGACAAAAACCGTTGTTATAACTCGTAACCTAGATACATAATTACACTTTTGGGAGACAAATTAGACGGAAAAGGGATACCATAATCCAAACGAACGAACAAAGCACAATTAATTAATTCCAGTAACTAAGGGTTTAAGGTTTTAAGGTTAAGACCACAAAGGAAGAGAGACCGACCTTGTCGCAGCCTGGGACCAGCTCTTGCAAAAGCTTCATGCGAGCATTGATCTTCTCTCTCCTAGCCTACAACAGAAACTCAGTAGTCAGTTATACACTTATACCATAAAATAATAATAGTTAAAAAACATTAAAATTTGGCAAAATTATAAAATACACTAAAGTGATCGAAGTTAAGCAAATTAATTAGTGATTAATCAGGCGTTTACCCTTTCTGCCAAGCTATGGCTATCAGTGGCTTGACCTCGACGAACTCGAACATGAACGTAAGGAAGCTTCTCGCCGTCACCGGAGGTCTCATCGGCGATGATTTTACTCTTCTTCGACGATCCTTTAACCTGAATTCCACAAAATCGTGTATTAGTTCCCGTTTTGAGCATTCAATTCTACGGTGAACAGAAACCCTAATTCTCGAATTTGTTGCAATAAGGGAAAGTAAGCAACATTACCGTTACCTTCTTCTCTCGCTCCTTTCTCTTGGCGGTCCCCTGATTGTTGTTCTCCACCGCGGGATCCGAAATGCAACCCAGCTTCGAGCTGGAGCACGGGTTCGAATCGGTCTCTAGCGGCTCGTTCTTCACTCTATCCAAACTCGAAACGGAACCGGTGCCGGCCGGAACCAGGCGCGCCTCCCCCGGCGGAGGCGGCGAGTTCTCGCCGGCGAACACGGAGAACTTCGAGGCGCGTTCGATTAAGGCGGCGTTGGAAGGGAAGGTCAAATTGCTGCCGAAAGAGTTGAGCAGGTAGGGTTTCTGGTTCGCGCTGACGTGGCAATTAGGCGGTTTCCGAGCGCTATCGGATTCCGGCGAGTGAAGGAGCTCCACCGCCTGCGTCGGCGGCAGTTCAAGCAGTGCGGTGAACGAGTTCGTGTTTTCTGGTGCCGGCACTGGCGCCATGATTCCCTGAATTTCTTCGTTGAATTGAATTGACTCGAGCGTGGCGCCGTCGTGCACGGATCCGCGCAATCCTCCCGGAGCTTGGTCCATTGAGCGAACAAAACGCAGCGTAGAAGGTCCAACTGAACCGTACACACCTCAAATTTTGTCTTAATTGGAAGAATTATGAACCGTAACAGTGTTGAAATTGGAGAGAATGAGGAAATGAAGAATGTGTGTGGGGAATTTTGCTATGAGTGAGATAGAAGAAGCAAAGCTTCAATGGCGGTCAATGAAATTCTCTCTCTCTTTCTTTTTCTTTCTCTTTCTCTCCGGTTCTGTGATTCTGTCTCTGAGATTGCTTCTCAGCCATTTGAAGTACTGCGAAAGCAACGTTGCTACGCTACGGTTACTCTACTACTATTGAATCATACGCGTACGGTTCTAGCCATACAGTTTCGTTGAGGTAAGGTTAAACGGTAGGTTGGGACCACCACCCATTGAGGGCCCCATCGGAATATCATTTTATTTTTTAGGAAATTACACTTATATTTGTGTTTTTGCTCAAATTTTATTTGATATTTCTTTATTTTTTCACATTACTTTTACCCTTTTTATTAACAGCTTTAATTACGTCAATTGAAATATGTGAGCAGACAAAATAGTCCTTACATTTTAATTGTAAAACTCAAATTCTCTCTTCCCAATTAGTTTCAGAATTTAGGATTTACTTTCCATTCATCCTTACCATTCGTGAGTATTGTTCATTTTTCTTTTGTTGGCGAGTTCTTCTTCCACTTCTAGGAGGTGAGAGTTCATCTTTCTCTCACGACGTTCATGTTCCATTCATCTTCACCGTTCGCGAGTTATTCACATTCCTGTTTCAGTTTGCGAATTTTCCATTGTTCCTCTTCTAGTTCGCGACATTCATGAGCGCCTTCATTTGTCTTCCTTTTTGACATTCCCGAGCGCTCTATTTTTCTTCCTATTCCATGATTTTTGTTCATGTTTGGGTTATGCTTGTAAGTGACTACGAGACTTTGTATATAAGTTACTTTTTAAGATTATTTATTTAATTTTGATTGTTTATTGTTACTTATTTCTGGATGGGGTTTTAATGGAGGACCAGTTTGGGACCACGTATGATGTTTAAAATCATTTGTTTATTATTGTTGATTAAAATAATGTTGATGTTTGGGACAACAAGAAACACAATGGATGAACTGAAAATAATTTGTTTGTTATTATTGATTAAAATAGTGTTGATGTTTGAAATCACATGAAACACAATGGATGAACTAAAAATCATTTGTTTATTATTGTTGATTAAAATAGTGTTGATGTTTGGGACCATAGGAATACAATGGAAGAATTGGAATACATAGAATACATGACTGTGTGAACAACATTTCTAATGATTTAGACTTGTCACGCTTTTATTTTATGATTTTGTTCTACTACTAATGATAAAATTCTCCCCCTTAAGACTGATCATAATGTGCTAAAAATGTTTGTTAAGAATCAAAAGTCAGTTCATATGTATGTTAGTAGAACAAAAGATGAGAAGAAGGTTGTTAACACTGTGTGCCAACAAAGTGGATTCATGTCCAACAAAAAGTTTAGTTTACATTCAATTACACGAAAAACAAAGAAGAAGCAAGAGTATTAAAATATTTTCAGATTGAGAGAAAGAAGATGAGAGTATTTTAGACATAAATTTTTATTAAAAGTCATGTGATCAGTATGTGCCTAATTTCTGTTAGATTATTAAACGGTGTTTAGGAAAGAGGAAGTCTAGGTATAATATGAACTAAATAATTAAGTAATTTTTGGTAGGGTGAAAAAATGAAGGGTATCAAGTGAAATTTAAGCAAAACACAATGGATGCGAGTATAATTTACTCTTTATTTTTTTATTCAGAAATATTATTCATTTCAGTTCAAGAGCCTTCCTTCGATCTCCACCGTTGATTTCGTTTCGTTATTTTTTTAACACATAATCTGTTTCCTCCTTTTTACGATTACGGAGATTCGACAGACCAATAGGTCTGTGGATGAAAAGAAGCCCGTTGGAGCATTCCGTATCCTAATTGATCTGTTGCGGTATCTTCGATATGACTTATTAGTCTTATGAACTTGTTTAATTTGATAATAAGGTATCAATCGGAAACGTTATTGACATTGTAGAGCAGTTTTTGCTATATTTGGGCCATTGAAAGCACTTCTTAATTCATTCATTATTTCTTTCTGGAAGTTTCTCACCTTGCCTAATCTCGTTCCTCCAATAATTTATTGCTCCCCAATAACGTGCTTCACATGAGCACAAGGTTAGCGCTAAGATTCGTCTAATCAAAAGTTTGCTTCGTTTTTAAAACAAGGGCTCAATGGTAAATTTAATTTGATTTTAATGTTATGAAATTGTGTTTTTGAATCTGATTGTAAATTCACGTTAAATGACTAAGTGAGTATCTTTTTGCTTCATCCATGTTAGGACACCCTATCAAACACCTACTATTTGAGTGTAAAAAAGTTTCATATTATCATTTAATATCAATTTGATTTTATTGATATATTATTTAAGACTTTATATTATATACACTTTTAATGTAAGATGTTTTTTTTCCTTCTTTTTTTTTTTAATAAAGAGTGTTCATAGGTTTTTCATTCATTATCAAAGTTTGAGTAAAATTAGGAATTAAATCAAAGGTTGACTAGCTTTAAATTTAGTCACCATTGCTAAACAATTGACAACTTGATTTGATTGTCCATGAGCGAATATAACAGTTTAAAATGTTTTTCAATTTTTACGAACTATGAAGGATGTCACCAAATTCATTGTTTATGAAGTTTGTTGAGATGAAGCAATCCACCATTTGCTTGCAATCTAACTCTATAATCACATGATAGAAGTTTAGCGTAGAGACCTAATTGATAGTTGTTGGAGCCCTATTGTTTCAACCTCTTGAGGCGTCGGGCTTCCATGAAAATAGTGTCATTGCTTTGAGAAAATGATCTTGATGGTTCCTGCAACAAACAAATACACCATAGATACTTGCATCACTAAAGACAATGGAATTAATTAATGTTACATTTTATGTGGTCAATAGTGGATATTGTCCACCTATCAACATGCTGATTTCGGTTGCTGCAAACACGAGTAAATTTTCATTCTTGAATAAATTGTGTTGCCAAATAAAGTGATAAACAAGTTGGCTTCTGAATATTCTCCCACAATTTTTCATTTCTTCGACGTCATATACACCAAAATAAAGAGGCCACTTTAAACATGTGATGAGTAGAAAAAGTTCTGAGTAGGAGAAAAATGAAACTCTTTAAATCCTTAGAATTGTGAATTGGTTCCTGTAAAGATGACCAGAGTCCACCTTCAACTCTTATTTCTTGTGTATGCATGTAGCCAATAAACGTGTGCCAGTCAGTTTCAATGCAATTTATCACAATAAAGGCATGTGATTGGGCATATAACTCCTTTGGTAGTTAATCTCATTCTTATTGGGAGACATTCTCTTGCAATTCTCCATATTAAGATCATTTTTTGAGAGAGATGCATTTGCC
This sequence comes from Glycine latifolia, assembly GCA_013407115.1. Classification (NCBI taxonomy): domain Eukaryota; kingdom Viridiplantae; phylum Streptophyta; class Magnoliopsida; order Fabales; family Fabaceae; genus Glycine; species Glycine latifolia. The sequence goes on from CM023943.1 coordinate 23,495,702, forward strand.
AAAGAGAATTTCATTTGTTAAGGACGACCCATCGTAGACCATGAGACAACCTCAGACACCCAACTAGGATCATTACACCCTGACATGTCAGAGCAAAACGACACTACAATATGAGAATGTGGTGACAAGACGGGGGGACACAATATTCTAACATCTCAGACAGAAGAATGAAAGAAATGTATTTCCCAGATGAACAGTAGTCAGTTGACATCCCAGAGGAACCACACTCGGCCATCAAAGAGTGTCCACTATAAATAGAGAGGACACCACATTCTCTTCAGGTTCACATTAGGGCATAGGCTTGCGAGAGACTTCTTCAAAGACTACTCAGCTTCTAGGTCTCTTCTGTAGGCAGTGACATTCTCTGCTATGAACAATTTTTAAGTAAATATGATTCTAAAGAATTTTAAAACCAATATCATAGCCTTTTATTTTAATTGGCTAGACTTGGCAAGCAGAGTCAAGTCCTATTCAGTATGTTAGTAATTGGATAGGACACATTGGTACCCCTATATGGCTATATCACGGGAACAAGCTGTTTTCATTTAACAAGTTTGCGTTGCAGTTGCAGTTGCAGGGGGAGGAATTGGTGTATTCTCTCGGAAGACCCTGTCCTCACATAAGTATAACGAAGTCATTACAAAAGTGAAATTATATTGGTTTTTCTTGATGCGACACTAGTATAATTCATTTCAACAATTATAAAAGTGAATAATGAAGACCTGTTTGTTAGAGAGACAAGGCTATACCTGTTATCTTCTGACTTTAGGAGACTCTTCGACCAAGGACAATGGACAATGTACCATTAATTCTCCCCTTCTCTTGCAATGCTACTAAAGAGTCACACTACACACATGAAAGGAAACGAAACCAGAAAGTTGTAATTAGTAACCAAGGTTAGGTAGTGGACACCATTCATTTAGTTTCAAATTGTACCCATCTACTCACTTAACCTCCCACATCCAGCACTGTCTACAAAACAAAATTTTGGTAATAATTAGTTAATGTATGTAGGTATTCCCATAAATGTCCTGTGACACGTGTGAATAATGTGATATGCAAAGCTTGTGTACCTTTTTATTTATCATGATTAGAGGTTGGAGAAATAGTGTCATATCCTCTTTAAGTTTGCTCTGCTTCAAGCGGCGATAAAAAAAGGTTAGAGGATGATGAACACTATACCTATATTTACGTAGGATTGAAAATAATCTGAACTAGATTACATGTTACTCAAAATTAATTCGACTCATCAATATTTGAAGATGGAATGATACGTAAAAAGGTAATTAAGTAGGGTCCACAGTTTTTTAATCTTTCCGTTTTGGGGAGAAAGAGATAAGAAAGATGAATTTATGCATTGAAAAATACTAATTTATCCTTATTCTTATATTTTTATTGAAAATATTTATGTCATTTTATATACATATTTTTACTTTCTTTTTACATTTTATCCATTTTTTTAAATACCAAAAAAAAAATTTATTTCCTTTTCATTTTCTTCTCTATCAAACATATTAAAAATGATCTCACTTTCTACTTATTTTCATTTTTCTTTCTTTTCACTTCCTTTCTTAGAAAAAACATACCCTGAGAAAAATTTATACGAAATTCATATGAATTTATAAAAATATCTTATAAACTTTTTAATTTATTTCAGTAAGTTCCATATATAGTTAAATTTAATATACAAATTCTTACGTGTCAAAATTTTATATAAAAAATATTTATCCTCAAATATTAGTTAAATGAATAAATTATTTATTCTCAAACACACCCCTAATAATTTTCGTTAGGCTATCATGAGTTAAATAAGTTAAATTTGAAAATCTGAGTTCTTTTGTCAAATAAGTCAAACTTTGATATGTTAAACTTTTACATTTAGTATATATTTTAGATTTTAGATATAGATGTATTTAATTTTTTATGCTAGTAAATATATTTTTTATTAAAATATATATGAATTGGGATTTTGTCATATGTATATTAGTACAAAGGTAGGTGTATATTTAAGATGTGAATAAAAAAGTATAATTTAGGTTAAATCATCTATTTATGAAATCTCCTTACACTTTATTATACTATTAAGTTTTGTGTTCCTTATTTTGTTCCTAATTACTTTATTAATCACAATTTTAATTGTGATTATAAGATTTTTCTTCAATTCAACCTTTAAGACGATTAAGAAAAGAAAAGAAAAAACGTAAGAGATTACTATAATAAGAAAGTGTAAAGCTATAAAAAGAAGAAGTATAAAGTGTCATTTGTAATTAAAGAGTGAATCATTTATAAAAAAATAATTAGTATGTAAATCAATTGATATGAGATTGTTTAAATTTAACGATTATGATTATCATGAAAAAGATAAATAAGTCTTCGATAATGAAAAGGATTTATGAACACTGAGTCATATATTTTACTTTTGAATTATCCTACATGTTATTGATTCCCATAACCCCTTTCTGTTTCACTTCCAAACATAATTCCATCCAAATCCAGATTTTGCAACACACAAAGCAATGAATCTTTTCATACAAGCTCAATTGGTGACCACATATCAACATTTTACACAATCTGTGTAATCATATAAAAACAAGAACAAAGTATACATCAATTTCTTTCTACAATCAGTTTTTTTTTTACAATGAAATTTTAGAGTAAAAAAAGACAAATCAAAAAGAAAAGAAAAATCCTTCAAAAGGGGGAGAAATATCTATGTAGAAGCACAGAGGGGGGAAGACTGACAAGAGATAGAAGAAGAAAGAGAAGAAGAAATGTTAAATTAGGAAAAGAAAAGAGGAAAGATAACAAAAATTTGAGTCTTTAGTTCAAGAGTAAAGAAGATCCAACGGTCAAAATATATATTTTTCACCATGAGAGACCTACTTACATTTTTCATGTTAGTCATCACCTAAGTTTAATTAGTAGTTTTGAGTTCAACTCATTGGTATGTAGCTATGTTGTATATTTTGGTGGAGTTTTACTACCTACAATAATCAATAAAAAAAGGTTTTGAAAAAGATAATAATCAATTATATTTCACTAAATCTAGTTTAATTTAATGATAAATTCATTTTAAAAATACAATTATATTTGTTTAAATGAAAGATTTAAAGACCCATAGATTTTAATAATAACTAATTAGAGAGTAGATTATTCGGACTTTATAATTCATAAAATGTAAACAATACACTAATAAAATTAGTGTTTAAAATCATAAATATCAATTGATTTATTTCTTAAAATAAAATAAAAAATTATCATTTTAGTCTTTACAATCAATAAAAAATAAGTATTTTAGTTTTAGAATTTATAAACATAAGAACTAAAATTATTGATATTTGATAACTTTAGAAATTAAAATAACATTTTTGTAATTTCCATAACTAAATGAATTGAATTTTATAATTTTAAAGACTAATTTGCTTGGTCCCCACAAAAAATAAAGCACGATTGTTTAGACCATTTAATGTAGGAAATAAAACCATATAAAAGAAACTTTTATTATGCAGCAGCAGCTGGCCATTAAGGTATATTGTCACATATGAGCAAGGACGTTAGGCGGAATTGAAGAGATAAGATCGTCATATAATATATGGCAGTACGTATTCTCTGCGAAAGAGAAGGGGTAAATAGCTTGAAGGGGAAAACAGAAAACTTATCCATTCAATATAGAAAAAAATATAATTTTATATAATCACACCACCAAACAAATATTATCAACCACTTACATTCCTGAGTTTGGCCTATATGGATGTTGTGACTCCTCTTTGTTATTTAGAAATTAGTATTAACTATTATGTACTGGTATAATATTAATAGAGGGGGGGAGGGGGGGAGGGGCACCAACCAAAAGATTATTAATAAAACATTATTACTTGCATTTTTATTTAATACATTTCTGTTTATTCAAACCATGAAACTGTAACTTGTTGAATGCATTATGCATGTTTCCAATCTCTTTAATCTACAACAAGCAGTAACATCTGTCCATCGTACTGTTAGGGCAATAGCACCTACAGGTTTTGATATTAATGACAAAAAATTGTTGAGGACAAAAATTGCATAAGTGCGTAACAGATTATGAGAGTTTGACCTGACAAATTTCAACTTTGTAGCTAGCCTCACACAGCGACCTGGTTTAAGTTAGCATTGGATCAGTGAACGGTGGACTCTGTGTGGCTCCAGATGCAAAAGGGTACGTAGCTAAATGCTATTCATATAAAACAGTGTCAGTTATATGTGGTCCTAAACCTTAAAATATATTGAAAAACGTCACTATTTTTATTAAATATTACTGATTATTGATGAAAGAAGTAGAGTTACCCACTTTCTGCTCACTATTCAGTTTAAAGTAGTAACTAGCTGTTATAGAGCTCTGATTACGACTCAACCATGATCCATACATGTACCTATATATGTTGTTCATGGCTATTAAATACTCTCTCAATTCTGTTGAAAATCTGGCCAACATACAAATGTACAGTTGACAGTTCTCAGAAAATTGGTCAGGAATTATACTCTTCCATTATTCAATACTTTATTATAATAAGACTACCTATGTCAAATCTGTACATATTAAATCAATTTATTTAGGTAGAACCTCAATTGTTTTTATAGCAAGCAAGATAGGTTTTTATTTTTAATTATTAAATGATAAAAAAATATGGTGACTATAAGGATGACTAATACTTAGAACAAAGCTGTGTTCCTTAATGAGAGCATGAAATGTAAATGAGGTTTGGTGGATAACAAAAACATGAGCTGGTTTGGTTAGGTAGCTGTACTGCGTGGAAGATTGATGCAAGACAGACAGCAACCAGACATGTGCTGACAATACCAGTTGGGCTTGTTCTGTGGAACAGGGCAGAGCCTGAAGAAGAAGCCCATGAAGCTCTTTAGAATTTAATTTTAGTTACAAAAGGGCCTAATCCAACCATATCAATGGAAGCAAGTGACATATAAGCTTGTTCCAGTTTTATAAGTCTTCTTGAGTTTGAGTTTAAATATGCACTTGTATTAAATATTCTTAGAAATATTCATAATAGTCTTATTGTTTTCGAACAAGATTATCTCTCATAAAAATACATGCCATTTGTACTAAAAAAATCCTAATCCAAATTGTGGACCCTAGAACTTTATGTTGCAGCTCTGATCATGAGTAATCTCTCTATCTTTTCATCTTGTGGTGGAGATTCCTCTGGCATTGGATCTTAGAAAGTGTTCACTTAACCGTCTATGAATTGTAATTGCAAGGATTATAGGCCCCAGGGGAGAGAGAGAAAGATAGAACAAGAAAACCAAGGGAGAGACAAAGGTTGGCAGTTTGACAATGGCATTTGTAATTGGTGTTGTGGTTCGAATCAACAGTGAAATGACAATTAGAAGGGTGCCTCAAATTTATGGACTTTCCAATTGTGTAAAGCGACACAAGGTTATAGAGAGTATTCCCAGTTTCCACTTTTCAGTAATAGGCCACTGGTCTACTCAGAGCTCCAATATGCTATCACAAGATATGTTATGTGTTGATGGTATCGTGTGCAAAACTTCAAATTCATCCACTGTGATTCCAAATTTTAAATTTTGTTTTGGTGCTTTATTAGACACATGCTGACATGACAATTTTGTCCATCTCAATTTTCTGGCTTTCACAGAATGTAGTAGATAGATAGTTAGCCAGATACAGTAATGCAACTTCATTCTATGATTTATTCATTTGTTTTCCCGTGCGATAATAATGAAGGTTCTTTCTGGTAAGCGAAGATAATTCGTAGAAGGGAAAGAAAGTGGCTCAGCAAGAAAACCGGGGGCAAGTGACACTACTCGTACCAAACATGTGGAACATCTTAGCCTTTTATTTCCTAACAAAATTGTAGAGAATTTTGTTCCATTCTTGAAAAGTGTTTGGGCTTTGGTCCCCCCTCTCAATATTCAAAATGGTATTTTTAATAATTTGTATGTATCAATAATGTAAAGAGTTTACTATTAATCACCAAAAAATATAACAGTAAATATGATTTTTTAAGATATTTATTATAAAAGTTAATAAAATTATTATACATTAACATTTTCTTTTGTTAACTTATCTATAAGTGTATATAGTATTTACTCTTAATAAATTGGTTAGAAATTATTTCTGACTTTCGGTGATTAGTGATCACTTTTATAGTAGATGTTTGATGTTTTTTTTTCCTGTATATAGATGTTTGATTTGATCTTTCAGCCTTAAAATGTTTTTCCTTTGGTTAAAAGAACCGTATTTTAATAATATTAGTATAATATTTTGCCCAATTTAATACTGATATAATATAATCGAACACTGCCATGTACTTTAAATATTATCATGTATTCGTTTCAAAAAAAAATTTATCATGTATTGTACGTTGAGTTATGATAACAATTTTTTATGACCTGTTTTATTATTATAAAATATTATTGAAAGGAAAAAAAAATAGTATTCATCTATTTTCTCTCCTATATCATTTTCTTTCATTTTTTTTCATCACATCACTTATTAGTTATTATATGTAGTATATTCTTTTTTCTATATCTTTTATCTCTTTCCTCTATCTCTTTTCTGTTCGTTTCCATCCACTGCTGAATGAAATTAACGAATCTAATGTTGTATTTGGTTGAAAAAATAAAAATATAAAATAAATATTTGAATTAAAGTATACAATAAAATATGTGAGATCCACATGAAATTCTTATTACTTATTCTGTATATCTCTTCTCCTCAACGAAACACAGCATAAGTTTCCTTATTTAAAACAACTTCACGACTACTCCTGTTAATAAAGTTATTTGAAATTCTTTTATATCTAAAATCAAGAAAAAATATTTTTTTCTTATATTTAATACCGGAAAAAATATGTTTGTTGTATGAAAAAGATTACCAATAGATATCATCCTACTTGCACAGTTATAACTCACATCATCAACCCGCTCTCGTTTAGCTGTGTATAATATTGTTTAGCTAATAATTAAAACGTGAGAATAGTTTGTACTTTATTTATTTTAAAATAAGTATCGTTATATGTTATTATATATGGATAGAAAAATTAATAAATAAATGAAAAGGAATAGTAATTTTATAAAACTAATAAATAAGTTCAAGAGAAAAATAATTTTATAAAACTAATATGACATTTATTAGAAGTATTAATAAAAATAATTAATATTACATTAAAAATTAATGTAACACTTATTTTGAAATACATTTTTTAAAGTAAATGAGTATTGGTCTTACAATCATAAATGAAGAAGTTAAGAGACGTCATTTGTTGATGAAACGTGAGAACAATTAGTATTATTTCTTTCATTTCTAATTATAATTTTTTTAACTAATTTGTGTTCTTCAAAAAAATAGTTAATCTATTTAATCACACAAAATATGTAAATTGTTTGTATAATCAATTCAAAATTATTTTTTCCTTATTTTTCTATTCACTTAATTGTTTCTCTTTAATGTCTTAGAAAGAATAATTAAATAAAAATATATAAGAAAAAACTTATTGCATCTAAAAAAAAATCTTATAAAAAGATACAAATAAAGTTCAAAAGGATATTAAGTTAACTTTTCTTGTGTGTTGGATCATAAACGAAAACAAATTTCTTTTATTGTAAAAAAAAAAAAAAAAAAAAAACAACAACAACAACAACTTTTCTTCCCCCAACCTCCTCTTAAAATGTTAAAAGACTAGAGAATATCAGCCTCAGAGTGCATGAAGGAACTGCATAGCCCACGTGGCACGTGACCCATTGGCCCAGTGATATTTAATATTTTTAATTGAAGACTTAAAACAGTGGTAAAGGCCCATTCATTAATTCTCATGCATTACTTGGATCATATCAAATTAATACAAAAAATATTAACAACAGTTTATTTAATATAAAGAAGTTAGCTTTTTATAAAGTAATGAATTGTAGTTTAAGTTCTTTTCTATTAAAAAACCATTTATATTTAGCATTTAATTGCGTCTTGAATAAGATAGCATTTTATTAGAACATACTTGTAAAAAAAATTAAATAACATAAAAACATACAAAAATTAAATTTTACTATTAAGTACGACACTTGAAAACCAAACTAACATAGCATACCTAAAGAAAGAGTGTATCGTACAAGTCACCTTGTTTTTCTTCAATTGGATAACAACAGTACCATTTAGGTGCTTCCTACTTTTATGCTCAATGATTGGCTCACAGTCACAACTACTCGTATATTTAAATAAAGAAAGTAATATCGTTTGTTATTTTAAATAATAAAAACTTCGTTTCACTTAAGTAAAATATTAGCATGTAAATAAATAAAAAAGAGCATTCAAACAGTTTTAGACTTTAGTTACTTTTAAAAATGAATCTATCTTACTAAATTCGAATTAATCAGAATCTATTATGACAATATTGAAAGTTTTGGACAAGAGAATGACGAAAATAAACAGAGGAAAGTCAGGTTTTTCATTTTTGACAAGCGTGAAGAAAGAGAAAACAAAAGCCCACTTTTTTTACAAAACCCGATAAAAACACAGGAGGCCATTCTTGCACAAATAATGCGAAACACTCGTCAAAAGGCCACAGTTGCAGGAAATATATGTCAAAGTGTCAGGCCGTAAAATTAAATTGTCGATCTGTCACGGTGTAAACTTCGCAAGTCATTCCAACGAATTCCATTGGTTGAGTTGGCAATGAGTTATTGGCCAACCTAATCCGCTTCATCCCATAGCGAATTATGTGCTTCTGACAGGCCATTCACTTGACTTCATAGCTAACTATGTGTGAAATTCGCTAGACTTCACAGCTAACTATGTATAGTTGCCCAACGTGGGATGAATGTTGATTTGAATTTGCTGGGAGGGGCTGCGAATTATGTGAGATATTTTGCTCTTACCGTCAGCGAATTTAGTCTTGATTGATCCTATATATACCCCCTCAGCTTCACCGACCTTGCATTTGAAAAATATTATATAGCATTGGTTGTAGAAAATTGTGTCCTATTTGT
>CM023943.1:23509698-23562153 GCA_013407115.1 Glycine latifolia
AAAGCTTGAGAGGATTGTATGAGAGCCGTGAATGAGAGGTGTGAGGGTTGTGAATGAGAGGGACAACAGTTAAATAGTGGTCCCAAACACCCTAAATAGCTGGCCCCACCCGCGAATTTGCTGGAAAATGCCACGTGTCAGTTGCTTATTGGTCCACGTAAGTCGCCATCTGACACAGCGAATTATGGCCACTACTACGCCACGTCACATAATCCACCATATGTCTCAGCGAACTCATCTAATTCGTGGCCGGCTCCAGCGATTTCCGTCCATGTCAGCAGCGCCCCATGCAACCAATTCGGGCATGCCAAATCAGCAACTTATTTCGCTTTTATGTGCAGCGAGATATGCCGCGTGGCATATCGACAAAAACTTTTCTCCACCTGGCACTCTGCCATTACTTTTGGCCAATAGTGGCACTTTGACGAAAGTCTCCAAATAATGCTGGGTATGTGCACAATAGGAATCATGCAGTAAAAAAAAAGAGACATTGGCAAAAGTGCCACGTTTTTTGAAAAAAATACCCAGAATGCCACGCTCGCGAAAGTATTTCCTAAACTATCACGTCACGTAATTCGTTGGCCACTTCAGTGAATTACGTGGGCTGATGTGGCACCGCGTGAGTGGAGGACAGAATTCGTTGGACAGAGGGGCGAAATAGGCATGCCACGTGGCAAATTTCCAAAATTGCGTAGAAACTTTGGAAGACCATAACTTTTGACTGGGATGTCCGATTGAGGCGTATGATATGTCAAAACGATCGTAATTGAGAGGAGAAGCCGCTGGCAAGTCCCAAAGAGGACTTGGCCAAAAAAATTTCCCAAAAGAGGCTTCTAAGTGCCTCAAAATTGTGATTTAGTATTCGGACACCCAAAAAATTCATTTTTGTCTATTTTTTTAATTATTTAATTAGTTAATTTAATGTTATTTTTTATTTTTTTCAATTACTTCTCTGAATTTCAAACGTTTTGACATATCGTACGCCTCCATCGGACATTCCTAGCCAAAAATATCACTGTTTAATTGATAGTGCATATAAACTTCATATAAACTTCGAGTAGTGATATTTTTTGATAGAAATGTCCGATGGAAGCGTACGATATGTCAAAATGTTTGAAATTTAGAGAAGTAATTGAAAAAATAAAAAATAACATTAAATTAACTAATTAAATAATTAAAAAAGCAGACAAAAATGAATTTTTTGGGTGTCCGAATACTAAATCACAATTTTGAGGTACTTAGAGGCCTCTTTTGGGAAAAATTTTTGGACAAGTCCCTTTTGGGGACTTGTTAGCGGCTTCTCCTCTCAATTACGATCGTTTTGACATATCATACGCCTCAATCGGACATCCCAGTCAAAAGTTATGGCCTTCCGAAGTTTCTACGCAATTTCGGAAATTTGCCACGTGACATGCCTATTTCGCCCCTCTGTCCAGCGAATTCTGTCCTCCATTCACGCAGCGCCACGTCAGCCCACGTAATTCGCTGAGGTGGCCAGCGAATTATGTGGCGTGGCAGTTTGGGAAATACTTTCATGGACGTGGCATTCCGGGTATTTTTTTCAAAAAACGTGACACTTTTGCCAATGTCTCTAAAAAAAAATATAAAGGAATTAATTGGGGTTTCAATCAATGGCTTGTGTAGGATTTTTTTATATATATAAATCCATAATATCTCCTAGTCAAAAATTTAAAACTAATTTTAAGTATTAAAAATCATTTAAAAAATTAACATTTCTCAACAAATATTCTTTCATTCATATAAATTTAAAGATTGAATCTTATATCATCTCCTTAAGATATGTTATCTACCGAATATAACACACCAATGACACCATGTTAGTTGTACAATAGTATGTGAGGAATGTGATCTTCAGTTATATAATTTATCGGAGTTACATAATTTATTTTTTATACTTTATATAGTTCCCATCATGATACATTATTTTTAAAAACTTTATCTAACTAAAGAAATTATTTCTTTTAATGGGTCTCACCCGTTACATCTACAACTATTTATTTATTCAAACAAATTATCCCTTCTATGTGCAATCTAATATAATGCTGTTGATTATTAAAGCAAGTTTACTTAAAACCTTAGTTGGATATGCTTTTATAAATTTCCACTTTACTCTTAGACTTATAAAACATTATTTATTTTTAGTCCAATTTAATCTTGAGAAAAGTAAGAATTAAGAGTGTGTTTGATTTAACATTTAATATTAATCTTTTATGAGAGACTAATTCATATTTAACGTGCATTAAAAGGTGATATTCAACTAAAACACACACGCACTGAGAACTGAGGAGTAACCAGGTAAAGTAAGACAAACATGAAACACCAAACTCCACCCGTGACGTGATTTTTTGGGCTGAGATTCATCATACTTGGCTGCTTCTCATTTGTCAGGACCATGGAGCAACAGAATTTTCTTCCTTAGTTTTGGAGCACTAATAAAACTAAAACTTAAGAATCTCTCAAAAATCTAAACGGAAGCTCCAATTATGGGCTCCAATCCGGTGAATTTACCTTAAAGCCCTAAACTTAACCATCAAGAATAAATGGGTAGACAAGGCTGAATAGGACTATTGGCAGATTGCAGTAGCCCAAATTAGACCTTGATGGCGAAGGACCCACATAAAAAATAAAAAAAGGCAGACACGAGAATGACCCAACATTTTGCTTAATGTCACGGACCAAATGTGTAGGGTCAACACATCAAGTGGTTATAAAATTCCTTAAGAAGGATCAATTGAGACATTGGGGAGAAAAGGGTGGAGTAGGGAAAACGGGCATTCATGAATCCGTTCGAGATGGACCCAATGCATCATCAATGTTATTAGCGTCTTTTGTTTTAGTTTTTTTTATAAAAAAAAAGATCAATGTTATAGTTATTAATTTGTAATTTTTTATTAGTGTGAGATTCTTTTAAAAACAAAATAGTGTGAAGAATTTGAACTCATGATTTTTTTTTCTTTCTTCCTTTTTTCTTAATTATCAAATCAATCTTATAATTGTGTATTGGCCTCTTTTAGTTAAGAGAAAAGTTAAGAGCATAAAGGAAAAAGTTGTGGAAAGAAAGGCACACTGTTTTGAAGCTGTTAACAGCATGTCGGGTCTCCCAAGATGCTTATTGCCTTCAGTCATTTTCAAAGGATCACTCAACCTAGCTACTCAGCCACAGCCCCTATCTATCTTTTTATCCCTGGCCAAAATATATCTTTCAATTAATACCATTTGTATCTTTGCCCTTGGAGAATCTTCCTATATTTAATACTTTGATAGACACTTGATATGAAAAGTATTTGGTGAAAATGCTTCTCAAAAATTAATTTTAGACAAGGTTTTTTTTTCTTTTTCAGCTTGAGGAATTTAAATGATAAACCCTTTAAAAATCTATTTTTCAGTTAATTTGCAAGTCAGTTTTTTGTCTTTGATTAATTGTGTAAGTGATTTAGGCCTGCTATTTTTCTTTTTATTTGTCAGTATTGTGATTTTTTAATCTGTAAAAATCAAAGACAAATACAGAAAGTTTATCATAACTCACTCACTCTATTCAACTAACTAACTGAACTATATTCACTCGATTGTTAGTATTGTGATTATGGATGGAGTATATATATTGCTTTATATTTATCACGGTTTGTTAATCGAGCATAAAAAAGCTTACTATACTACTATCTTTCCGTAATGAGTATGAGACCCATGTAACCCGGCCTAACTCAACACACATACGTTTTGGGCTCAGACATAGCAAGTGTATGCCAGGTCCAAAAATACAATTGGCCCCATGTTGTCTTAAAAATTATATTGTTTTCAGCACGGAACATAATGAAAAAAAAAATATTTATCACATTTATCATTATATTAAAAATTAAACTGTTTTTATTATAACATTATGTGATTATGTAGCTAACACAACCAACACATTATTCTGTCCCTTTGAGTGCAAAAAACATCGCGAAGCTCAGACGAGCATATATCTCAAGGCACGGATTTCTTTAGAGACAACCTGGCCATGAAGTAGAAATTCAATATGAATCTTCTCACACTAATTCTAGACCTCCTTGTAATTAAAATAACTAAGATGCATTTTCCACATAAATGGAAGAAAGATTAGTCTTTCACACTAAAAATAAAAACAAAAACAAAAACAATGAAGCATGGTGGACGTGAAAGCCTCGTCATAGTATTACTTGTTCATGCTAAATTTACACAAGGTGTTGTTAATTTATAACAAGTTGTAGCATTCTTAGGACACCCAAATAATATACAATTTTCAAATCTCCCTTGCCATTGCCAAATATAATGCTCCAATTCCATAATAATTTGTTACCATAAAAATCCAGTTGGCAAGCTATTCCAAGGGAACATGCTTAACAGGAGATACTCATTTAAATTAGTGACAGATTTTTGTTTCCTCCTAGAGCTGTGATTTTTAAGTTCTAAATCTTATGCTATAAAACTCAATCACACCCTTAAAAAGGAATTAACAAAAAAAGAGAAAATGAAAAAGACGCACCACCTTACACCATAGTGCACAAGAAGTGGGTATTTAAAGGTTTGTCCACTTCATTCATCTTCAGAATCTAAATAATAGACAAGCATCAATACAAGCCTGCAAATGGAAAGTTGGTAGAGAAGTTGACCTTCAGGTTCCTTGAGGAAATGATAAATAGCAAGTCATGAAAACAGTTGCTTGAAGGTGCGTATGAGAGTAAAGTTTTGGAGAAGTATGGAAGAGAGGACATATTTTTCATTTCTAATCATTTTTTATTTGATAATTTTTTTAAAATAAAATAAATAAATAGTAATAGAGTAACATAAATGTAATGTGTTAATCTCTTGTTTATTTTATAAACATTACATGTTTTTTTTTAATAACATAAAATATTTGTCCTTCCCCTCCAAAGCCAAACTCCAAATAAATAAATAATTGTAAGATTTTTTTTTTATCAACAAATGTTAGTTATTAATTGTTAATTTTTTTGCTAGCCGGAAAAATAGAACCCACAACCTTTCCCTCCCTACATTCTCCTTTTACCACTAAACCAACCGTATAACTCCTATAAAAAATTGTAGAGTATTTCACATGTGAGAAAAAACATCCATCTTATTTTCTCATGATAAGATAAAAGGAAAGAACTAATCAAATTTGAAAAAGCAAGAAAGCAAGTGAAGGCTAGGTGCTTTCCATCGCAATCCATACAGTCTGGAATGGTTATAAGAGAGAGAGAGAGATATTACTGTTCACCTTCACCAATCTAACACCCCTCACTTAACCTTCCTAAAAGGATTCTTAGCTCACACACAAATTAATATAGCAGCAAAGATCTTTGAGTTCCAGTCAGCTAATGGTATATGAAGCACATACTTGAATGTAGTAAAAACTCTTAATTTTTGTTTTTGTTTTTTGATGTTTAGTTAATCCTAAAATTTAGGTCCAGTAGTGGAATGCACTAGCAAGCAAAGTGAAATATTTACAGTTTAGCCAAAAATATGTTGTCAACACTCAACACCATATAATACAGATTTCAGGATTTGTCATATTTCTAGAATCCTAAGAAAGAAAATTCAATGTTCTCATATGATAACCTAAATAAATGTATGCGTTTAAAGACCCAAACAGGAGTTCCCGATTGTGATTGATGCAATCCATTGGAGCCTCCAAGGTGTGTCATTGCTGTCTAGACTAACTACAATCATAAGACACTACTATTGATAATTTGGTATGATTTGGAAGGAATATCAGGAACCTGTTCAACGATTCATCCTCATCAAGAAGCAACTCTGCCTTGTGATGACAAGTATGGAAGCTATTTTGTTTAAGAAGGTTGACACAAAGTACATAATTTGCAAATTCACATAAGGCAATAATGTAACCTTAATTAACCTTAAAGGAAAACCTAGTACACCTTATTAGCCCCAGAAATGTATCTATGTAGAAGGTTTTAATGGCCACAAGACACATGGCTGATTACATGTGTCTGGACTAAAGTATGAAACTGATAATTACTGGTTCGGTGATCAGAGAAAGAATGAATAAAAAGATACGACTTTAGTGATGAAATCTCCCTTAGCATTGGATGAGTGACAAACCCAGGTTATGAAGAGAAAGAATGAATACAAGTAGTTGCTGTAAGGATTTTGAAAGACTGAGATCTTTCCCTCCAAAACCTGATTACAAACTAAACAGAATACCTCCAATCTTCTCTCATTATCTAAACCTATCCACTCAACAATAACAGAATACCTCAGATCTTCTCTCATTAACAATAACTAACTCTAACCCCTTCAGCTAACTGTAACAGAAGCCAACCCATAGGGCTTGCCTAACACAATCCTAATTCTTCACATTAACTAGAAAAATAGATATACATAAATTTAACCAGTGAGAATGGAAAACCCAAAACACAGTAGATAAGCATATGTTGTTTTAAGGGCATAAAAAACTAACCTGAAGATAGATATAAAGATGATTGTTAAGTAATAAGCAATTTTGGCTATCCGAAATTTCTTCTCAGCGTTAAGTAACCTAAACACTTCAGTAACATCAATGAGATGCGTCCGTTTCATGTACCTGAATCATTGAAATGGAACAATAATGAATTGAAAAGAGAACATACAAGTTCATAAGCTAAGCAATATATGGGAGTACAGAACAAAGTGTGTGCATAATGATTCATTTAATTAACTCTATTTCTTGCCAATGCAATTTATTTTCTATATTTATGTGGACAAGATATATATATTCACAGTATTGTAAATTCACAATATAAGTCAGAAATTTTCAAACATAAAACTAGTTACCATGAGTTCATTTTATTGGCACAACCAAATGGCAGGATAAAACAAATTAAAACCTCAAGAACACAAACTAAATATACCAATTAATTGAACAATCTCAATATAAACAAACAGAGAGTTTACAGGATTCCAGCTAATTTGTCTGCATGAATAATCCTAAAATTAAAAAAGAAAAAGAAAAATATAATCTGAGTCAATGCAGTTTCAATCATAAATTCATCCTATTCGAATGGCAATAAAAAAAGAATAAACCAATAAGTTAAAGCTGCTGGACAGGGCAGTCAAAAACCACTATTCCATGTATCATTCCACTCTGCAAAAATTAAATTGATAATCAACAGCATGAATAACTGCTATGTTTTGAAAAAAAATTCAATGTCTTTAATATCAATTGTATAACAATATTGAAAAAAAGAAGTTGAGTTAACCCATATTCTCAAATGAAAAATTGTTGCAGATAACTTTTTATAAATCATGACCAATGAAAGATAATAAAATGAAGAGTATTCCTTCAGTGACACAGAATTTCTTTGGATCAATTACTTATTATTTAAATGAATGCATCCAAGCTCCAAGCCTCCAACTGTTATCCTTTCCTTAGTTCTTCACTCCCTTTATTTATGCCCCAAAACAAAGTAGATCCAGACTTGTAATTTATGTAAGGAAGAAAAGAAAAAGACAAAAGTCCAATCCAAAATACTAGTCCATTAGGTGGGCGAACATCGGGGAAAGAATCACATCAAGTTTATACTACCCCCCAAAAACAACCACTTTAGCAAATTTACAAAAGGGGGAAAAAATCATGTCATGCATTTCATGAAATTTGAGCTGCACATGCACATTGGTGACCTTTTTGTTGTAAAATTTTGTACTTACAGCATCACATGGTAGCATGTAACAGGAAGCGTCATCAAAAACATGATCCAATGACCGGTTAAAAGGCAGAAAGCGCACAATAATCCCTGTCCAATAAACTCAGGAACGATGAAGTAGTTAATCCGAGATGAAGCATCATACGGGTTGATAAAGTCAGCTTCCAAGTCAGACAACATCAAAACCTTCGACCCAATAAAAAAAAAAAAAAACATTTTTAGATTCATCGAAGCTAAAAAAAATCAACATGAACGTAACTCATCTCTTACTATTCAATCGCATTGGAATAAAATAACGAGCTTTTGGAATCGAAGAAGAAGAAAAGGCAAACACCTGGTAGAACGTTGAGGCTAAAAAAGTAAAGTTGAGAGGTAAACAAAGCACAAGCCAAAAGAACAAATCCAAACCCATTGTTAATTTGCAAAGAAGATATGGATAGGTAGAGTATATTGATTGGAGGAAGGTGGTGAAACCTCAACAAACTGAAACAGTTGACAATGTTTGAGTTGTTGCCTTGTTGAAACACTACACTACACACGGACACGGACAAAGGTGGTGATGCCTCGACACGACAGTTGTTAATTCGCTGTTTGGTTTAGGAAATAGAATATTTTCATCAATAATTTTAAATTTTAAATCTTCCTACAACCTTTTGCTATTAATTATTAATCCTCTCATTTTATAAGAAAAACATAAAGAAGTAATATGATGTTTTTCTCCTGCACCAAAAGCATACATAGTAGGAGAAAATCATGGTGAACAGGAATAAAATTATTATGAATTATAAAATATTTAATATGATTATATATTTAATATTTAAATTTAATATTTTTAATTAAATTAAATAATCTTCACAATATCAATTGATTCACCTGTTTAAAAGTATTAATATAATGTTTTAAAAGATTAATGTTTATGCATGGATACTATAAAACAATTACAATATAATAAATTATTATTTAAATTATTTTAAAATAATTATTTAAAAAATCCAATAAATTTATCTTATATAACATATTATGATTGGATAAGTGTAAAAAAATTTGTAAATATATAACCTTTTTTCTCATGTTTTAAGGGGTGTAAATGTAACATTTTAAAATAATTAAAGGAGTTAGTATATATGTGTGTGAAAAAATGATAAGTATCAGAAAAAAAATTGATGTAATCATGTTTTATTTTAAGTTTGATTTAAATTTAGTTATATTTTTAAGTTTTTGTTTTAAACCGCTGTTCGAACACTATAATTCATGAGGCTGAAAAGGTAGGCTGACCCAGTATATCCATAGTATTCGTAACACATTCTTGTTAAATATTTTTAATACATAGTGAATAACGTGGTCGGTGAAGCATTTAAATTAAATAATCTTCAATAACCATTCCACATAGATTCTGGAAACAAACTAATCAACCAATCATAATCTTTATTTCTGAACATTAGTTAACCAAAACCTCTGATTAGCCATCACACGATAATTTTCATTTTACCTTTCACATCTTAACTCTGCAATGGATTAATACATAAACTCATGTTAATTTTTATTGAGGTTTGTACTTTTAAGTTTTCAATCATTAATTGTGCTCTGGCTTCATCAAAACTAGTTGTAGTATCATTCTACAGCTGAGGTTCAACTAATAATCATTAAATAAATAACTTGGAAGGGACACCACAAAATATGTAATAAACTAGGATGGATCAACTAGTTTTTTTTAAAAACATTTTATGAAGCCCAAACATCTGAGGTTCAACTAATAATCATTAAATAAACATCTGAGGCTCATTGATCATTAAATAAATATCACTCGCAATAATATTGTAACGATTAAAAAAAATGTTTTTAAAATATAATAAACTTTTACTAGGATGGATCAAATATTCATCCATAAAAAATATTAATAATTGAAGTATATAATTTGAGGTAAATAAAGCATTTATCCTTTGTTTGGGAGGTAAGAAGAGGAGGGAATTGAAGGAATTTTTTTATTTTAAAAATAGCGTGATCTTAGGCCTTACTACAAGAAAAAGGTTCTTTGTAGCAATATTTGTCATTGATAAATCTAAAATATTGTTGCAAAAACAACTTTAATATGATATATTTTGAATTGATTAATTTAGAAGCAAATAACACAAAAAAGGGATTAAATGCTTTTAGAAAGAAAGAAAAATTAAAACTAAAAAACACGTGTATCATCTAATGTAAAAGATCTATAAACACTTAGAGATTAGACAATAAGAAAAATATTTTTTTTTGTAACACAAAAAAAGATATAAGATCTAAAAAATAATGATCCCTTTGTCAGTTAAAGTTGTAGAGAGAAGCACACAAAGAATTATATTGGTTTATTTCAAAACCTAAGTTACGTCAAGTTCTTAACAACTCACTAAGTTTTCACTAACTTAACAAAGTTACAAGTATTTTTTACTGTCACTCTTATACTTGCAAGCTCTACCCCGAGTTAACTTACACCTAGTATTCTTTGTCCTACCAAATTACTATTGGCTCTAAACAAATCAATAAAATTTGTTAGAAATTTGCATAGTGACTAAATTGTGATTGTCTTACAAATAAAGATTTGAATCTTATTTCTTCAAAACTTCTTCTATATACAGTCTTCATCTTCAAGTATCTATTGTCTCACAACGGTTGGATTTTTCACTTTGTTATTCATCTGAAGTCTTGATTTCATTCGAGCATTAATGATTGCATTAAATGCACACCCCTTCTTTATGCATAGTCCATGCTGATAGGCTAGCGTGCCTAGTACTCCAGCAGGGAAGTCAAGTCTTTCATCATAGCAAATTTGCAACAACAAAACGTGCATTTTGATGAGGATCAACGTTTTTCACATTGTAAACTTCATTTATTCTTCATACAACTTTGACAAATCTTAGGAGAATATTTTTTGCATGAAAGAATCTCAAACACAAAGTATTAAATGACGGTCTTAAATGTATTATTGAAATGTTATATCATATCGTCTTATGAATGCATAGTCTAAAATATCATATGTGTAGATATAGTTCATGATTTAATAGCATATTAGACACAGTTTTTCTCATTTGTATTTATTTGTATCAAAATAATTAGGAATCATGATTCATCTTTAAGCATAAATATCTTTTGACTTAACTGTTAATATTATCCCAAAGAGAAAAAATCTTACATTAAATGTTGTCGGTAGAGAAAAGCATATTTTGCTAGCAACATAAGGTGTATTGACTTATAAAATCAACATGTTACCATGACTATAAACATTATTTGCATTAACTAATATTTTTCCTAACAACAACAAGTGTTCTGATATAGAAAAGTAACGTTTTGTGGCAATAGTATAAGTTGTTGACATTAAGTCGTATTTTTTTAGCAACAATGAAGGTTGTTGTCATTAAGTAGTATTTTTTCTAGTAAACACAAACATGCTGACATAGTAATACACTTTTTGTGACATCATTGACAGTGACAAATTTTATTGTTGGGATAAGTGTAGTTTTTCCCAACATATTAACCTTGTTAGCAAAAAGAAAATATTGTCCTAATGATAATCAAAATCACTACCAAAATGTTTATCTTCAACAACTCAAAGCATGTTTGAAAATTAGGTAGAAAATGATTTTCGAGACAAAAGTACTTTTGCAAAAGAATAAAATCTTTATTTTTACTTTTATTTTTTTTTATCTGTTGGATCCGCATTGTAACGAGTAAAAAAAATTGAAATATAATGAACATTTACTAGGATGGATCGAATATTCATCCAAAAAAAATATTCATAATTGAAGTAGATAATTGAGGTAAATGAAGCATTTATCCTCCCTTTGGAAGGTAAGAAGAGGAGGAAATTGAAGGAAATTTTTAAATAAATAGTATCTTACATTTTACTATAAGAGAAAGCTTATTTCATAACGATATTTGGCATTGACACATCTAAAATATCCTAGTGAAAAAAATATTGAGATATATTTTGAATTGTTTAATATTATCCAATCTATCCAAGAACTTATCCCGACCATCCCGGAATCCCAGATTCCTCTATCCATAAGTATCTTAGCTAAACCTCATCTCGGACATCCCGGATATTCTGGTTATAAGCTACCCAACCCTTGCTATACCTATCCCAGTTATACGTTACACTCAACCTGGTTACCTGGTTGTGTCCTTCCTTATAAATACCCATATGTCCTAAAGGAAGAAGAGATGTATTATGAATTACTAACATGAATTTTCATAGCTTGAGAATATTAAATTAACCTGTCCAAATTGGTGGGATTTTGCTTGACTAAGGTATGGCGGTTTAACCATCCTTCTGGTACGTATGATGAGATGATGAAAATATTTTTCATAAGAATATATGTGAATAATGGAGTTTGATGTGTAAATTTGATTGATTCGTGTTTCCAAGTCCAGTACGAAATTTGCAGAACCGAACCTATGATACTACATCTAGTATAAGATGTAGAGAGATCAGGTGCAAATACATGAAAATACATGCATGATTAGCGTAAAACGGCCGCAACATTCCTACATACTGTACATATGTAGAGGCCATGTGCACCTGTGACAAATTCATTTCATGCATTCATGTAGTTGCATAATTATTTTATGATGTTTCACTAACGTACTAACGTGTTTTGATGATTTAGATTTTGTCTACTGAGAAATTTATTTCTCACTAGATTTGTCCCATGTTTCATTTTAGATGGCATCAATCATCTTGTTCCTTGATGCATTGGAAATCACATGGTATATAGATGAAGACAAAAATTACTATGTAATAATTATGCAACCTGCCCTGCGTGCACACATATATTTTGGAGTTCACTTTCTGGTCTCTGTTTTTAGTGAAAATTTTAATCCACACGATCCCTTATTACAATTTGCTCCCGTGTACCCGAACCCGACCATGGATTCCATAATCGTGGTCAGCGAAGAGGAGAGTACTGGGGAAATTGTCTGAAAAAGGGATATGGGTTGTGAATGTTGTAAATGAATAATAGTATTTGGAGTGCTATGGTGTTTATGATGTAACAAAGGAGGAAGATGTAATATGAAATATGATAAATATATATGTATTAGGTTTTTAGCACTTACCTATAATATGCTTAGCCATTTTGTAGTACGATTCACACAATATGTTATTTAACAATTTTCACAAAAATTTAACCTAGAGAAAATATAATAATTATAATAGTTATAGTTCGTTACAAATACACTTTTTGTGACATCATTGACAGTGACAAATTTTATTGTTGGGATAAGTGTAGTTTTTCCTAACCTTGTTAACAAAAAGAAAATATTGTCCTAATGATAATCAAAATCACTACCAAAATCTTTATCTTCAACAACTCAAAGCATGTTTGAAAATTAGGTGGAAAATGATTTTTGAGACAAAAGTACTTTTGCAAAAGAATAAAATCTTTATTTTTACTTTTATTTTATTTTTATTTGTTGGATCTGCATTATAACGAGTATAAAAAATTGAAATATAATGAACATTTACTAGGATGGATCGAATATTCATCCAAAAAAAATATTCATAATTGAAGTAGATAATTTGAGGTAAATGGAGCATTTATCCTCCCTTTGGAAGGTAAGAAGAGGAGGGAATTGAAGGAAATTTTTAAATAAACCGTATCTTACATTTTACTATAAGAGAAAGGTTATTTCATAACGATATTTGGCATTGACACATCTAAAATATCCTTGTGAAAAAAATATTAAGATATATTTTGAATTGTTTAATATTATCCCAAAGGAAAAAAAAAATCTTACATTAAATATTGTTGCCATAGAAAAACATATTTTATTAGCAACATAAAGTATATTGACATAAAAAAAAACAACTTTTTTACTGCAAGTATAAACATTGTTGGTGTTAACTAATACTTTTCCTAACAACAATAGAAGTTTTGATATAGAAAATAACTTTTGCATCAATAATGAATGTTATTAACATAAAATAGTTGCTTTTTTGCCGCGACAATGAAAATTGTTGTCATTAAGTAATATTTTTCCCAACGACAACAAACATGCTGACATAGAAAAACACTTTTTACATTGGTGTTAAACGTTGAAATTAAATAGTAACTTTTGCATTGATAGTAAACATTGTTGACATTAAGTAGTATTTTTTTTTCCGATGACAACAAACATGTTAGCATAGAAATACACTTTTTGCAATATCATTGACAGAGACAAGGTTTGTCATTGGGATAAATATATTTTTCCTGTAATATTGGCCTTGTTGACAAAAAGAAAATATTATCCAAACGATAATCAAATAGCACGGTCAAAATGTCTATCTTCATCAACAACTCAAAGAACATGTTTGTAAATCAGGTGGAAAATGATTTTTGAAGCAAAAATATTTTTTACAAAAGGATCAAAATCTTTATTTTTTCTCTCATTTTGATTTTATCCATTGAATCTACATTGAAACATGTATCACAACAATTTCAATTACAAATACAATATGCAATTTCTTATCGTTGAAAAAAGTCATGACAAATTTGATTTTTCCTTGTTGTACTTCCACCATACCTCTTAAATTCCCACACACACACATATATATTCAATTCCATTCTATTTCACTATACATACATAAAGGGCACTATTTTTTTTTTTCAATCCACTTTTACTAAACTTTATTTAGTCAACCTTTTTCATGATGACCCGCAACTAACATGGTTGACTTAATTAGTTCAAACTTTGTAATAGTTTAGCTTTGTGCGACCTCCTGCATCCGCCCTATGTGGGCTACATGATTATTGACAAGTAGTTTATGTAAACCATTTATAGTCCCAACTAACAGTATTCAACATTTTTTCTTAACAATATCCAAATATACCATCCAATGAAAATATAAATTTCAATATAGTAGTAGATATAGAAACTGTTGCATCTATCTTTTTAGTTTTGGAATCGGAGTAATAAATTATTCTGTAAAAAAAGTAGTAATTAATTATTTTTCATCTATCGACTTTTTGGGAATTTATTCAAACTGTTCAATTAAGGCTCGTATTCAATGGAATAAAAAAGGCTTCACACTTTGAAAACAAACCGAAATTGAAGAACTTGTAACTTGTGAGTAAAACTGCATTTAAAATTTGCCCAGTAGTAATTTTTTTCTTTTCTTTTCGAACAGCTAAAGGATTATATATTGATTTAGGAAAAGAAATACAATACAGTGTAATGTCACCAGAAGTGCCATACTACACTGCATTTAAAATTTGCCTAGCTGTAAATAAGTTCAAATTGTCTTTGCTCTCATATGCTAACAAAGAAAAGCTCTTGTTAATCATGACGGAGCACCGATCAACTACGGATTCGAATGAATAGCTTTAGCTTACAAAAAAACAGTAATTAAGAATGAATTCAATGTATTACTGTTAATTAATCAGTTTCATTTTATTATTTTAAAAATAACTTATTATATCAATTTCTTGAGAGAATAATTTATTTTTTTAAAATAGTTTTTATTCAAACATGTGCTCATTTAATTAAATTCATTTAGGGGACTTAAAGAAAATTCAAAAAATAAAAAGAATCTTAATTGCATACTACGATATTTTTGAATCCTGTAAATGGATTTACTGGATCTAGACAGGTAGCACAGCATAAGCCCATTTTAGTGGCAACTGCAAAGTGAAAGGAGACTCACAGGCGTGTTCTTGTTGAATGATTTTCTGACACCAAATAAAAATACGCTAAACTACAAACTGATAACTGTCGAGTGATGAGTGATTTTTCTGACACTAGAAAAAGCCAAAAAATATGCCAAATTACCAACACACGACACTGTACTGTATGCATTCACAGCAGGAAGTCACTACTATAACAATACAAAATATTTATAATCATTTTAAATTTTCAGTAGAAACAACCTTTACGTAATATCGTAAAATTTTACTGTATTCACACATAAAATAATAATCTATTTAACCTGTTTGATTTTTATCCCGTAAATTTTGTTTAGGCTAATAATAATCACATATTATAAATGAAATTAATCTTTCGATTCAGTAAATTGATGGTGATTTTAAAAAAAAACCTCTTTATATTATTATAATTATATTGTAAATAAAAGTTACACAAGATAATCTACTAGTATTATCCAAATACAGTTTGAGATTTTTTTAACGAAAATTGAAGAACAGTAGCACGCACTTAATTTTCATTTCAAAAAATAATGTTATTGATCAGTCATTCCTCTAACCAGATCACAGAACAAATGTTGCATGTTTTTTTTTTACTGGATGAACTCAATCAATAATCTGAATTTGAAATGGGAACCCAAGTTGACTGAACCCACTTGAAGACATAAAGACCCGACACCAATTTTCCAATATCACAAATATTTAATTATTCATTTAAGAAGTAGTACTTGTACTACTGTATTTGTTTATAGTGAGCGTTACAGTAGTACAGTATTAAAAGTGGAAGCAGAGGGAAGAAGCAAGGACGGTCAGAGACATTCAAACAACACAACAACACAGAGCAACATTACCTCGAGAAGTAAACCAATTTCAAAATCCACACCGTTCTCATTCCCCTTCTCCTTCTGTACTTTCCGTTACCAACTTACCTAAAAACAACAACTAAATGCTTCAACTTCACTAAGGTGGTAGTGTCATTCATGTCAACAATGCCAATGCATCACCATCTTCTTCTTCCCCTTCTCATTCTCTCCATTCTCTTCTCTCTTGCTTCTCCGACGACCTCCCTCAACTCCGACGGCCTCTCCCTGTTGGCTCTCAAAGCCGCCGTGGACGCCGATCCCACCGGAGTTCTTACTTCCTGGTCGGAAACCGACGTCACCCCATGCCATTGGCCGGGAATCTCCTGCACCGGCGACAAAGTAACCCAACTCTCCCTCCCAAGAAAAAACCTAACCGGTTACATCCCTTCCGAGCTAGGCTTCTTAACCTCCCTCAAAAGACTAAGCCTTCCGTACAACAACTTTTCAAACGCTATTCCACCATCTCTCTTCAACGCCACGTCACTCATCGTTCTCGACCTCTCTCATAACTCTCTCTCCGGTTCCCTCCCTAACCAGCTTCGCTCTCTCAAGCTCCTTCGCCATTTGGACTTATCCGATAACTCCCTCAACGGCTCCCTCCCTCAAACACTCTCCGATCTCACCTCCCTCGCCGGAACCCTCAATCTTTCCTTCAACCACTTCTCGGGCGGGATTCCGGCGACTCTAGGAAACCTTCCGGTCGCCGTCAGCCTCGACCTACGCAACAATAATCTCACCGGGAAAATCCCGCAAATGGGGACCCTTTTGAACCAGGGTCCCACCGCGTTTTCTGGTAACCCTGGACTGTGCGGTTTCCCGTTGCAGAGTGCTTGCCCTGAAGCGCAAAAGCCTGGGATTTTCGCTAACCCTGAAGATGGTTTCCCTCAGAATCCTAATGCGCTTCACCCTGATGGAAATGATGAGAGAGTGAAGCAGCACGGTGGCGGGTCCGTTGCTGTTCTTGTTATCTCCGGGCTCTCTGTCGCGGTTGGCGCGGTTTCGCTGTCTTTGTGGGTTTTCCGGCGACGGTGGGGGGGTGAGGAAGGGAAATTGGGGGGTCCAAAATTGGAGGATAACGTGGATGGGGGAGAGGGGCAAGAGGGTAAATTTGTTGTGGTGGATGAAGAGTTTGAGTTGGAGTTGGAGGATTTGCTGAGGGCTTCTGCGTATGTTGTTGGGAAGAGCAGGAGTGGGATTGTGTACAAGGTTGTCGGTGTCGGAAAAGGGTTGTCCTCCGGGGCGGCGGCGGCGAATGTGGTGGCTGTTCGAAGGCTCAGCGAGGGTGATGCCACGTGGCGGTTCAAGGAGTTTGAGTCTGAGGTTGAGGCCATTGCCAGGGTTCGTCACCCCAATGTTGTTCCTTTGAGAGCTTATTACTTTGCGCATGATGAAAAGCTGATTATCACTGATTTCATTCGCAATGGAAGCTTGCACACTGCCTTACACGGTAATCGTATCAACTCGATGTCTTTCTTTGTTGAATTAAATTAAATTTCCTGACTTTATTCATTTGGGGTAGTTCACTACTAATTTAATACTTCAATTAATTGTCATATATGATGTTAATGTAATAATGTATCCTTTTTGTGCCAAATCGTGAATATATTATGGGGTTTCTTGTTGCTCTTCAGATGCGACGAATTTAAGGCCAATGCTTAGCCTTGAACTTGCGGGGATGGTTTTTGGGTTTCGGGAAAGTGAAAACATGCTGCTTATTATGTGTGTGCTACTTTGAATTGATGATGGGCACCATGTGATGATGAATTCAAATTCTAACTTCTACTTTTCAAGGGTCAATTATGTGATCATGTGATCATTAGAGCATCGTGATAATTGTACTGGGACATAGTATGCAGGAGCCGGTGGATGGAACATTTACCCGTTGCTACTAGCTACTTTCGCATGTGGCTTTTCTTTTTCTACCCTTTAAGTGGTGTTCCGTATTTGCACTACATATTTTGAGGGGCCATGGCCATTGTGTCCTTTTGTGAATTGTGCCTTTGCTCGACAACCAAAGTCCCCTTTTTATGTGTCTTTTGTTTGTGATCACAAGTGCTATAGCTTTATGCTGGTGAATACTGGGTATCTGAAGCGATGCTGGCAACAAACTTGTGCATGACCCATTATTTAAGATAGGTCCTACTCCCTTTAATGAATCAAACATAAAAGAGTATGGTAGAGTGTGTCTTGCAAATTGCTTTTACCAGTGATAAAAGAGTAAATTGGAAGAAGTATGGTACAAATGCAGTGTGTCCTGCTAATTGCCTACCATTTCTCTTAAAGATGGCTTGTATTAACTTACAGTTGTTTTAGGATTTCTTGTGGCCATTCAATCAAATTCCAATTCATACTGAATATTTTGCATGGTCCTAGTTTTGTTGCAAAAGTGATAGCGGCAAAACTGACCCCATTTGGGTGATTGAAAATCCCATGGTCCCATGGTCCCAATGCAATCATTGTCATACCTCATCAGTGATTTGCCACGGTAGGTTAAGTGCAGCTGATGATCATTGTCTTCTAGTGATTCTGGCTGCATATCCACTGGATTTCTTTATGCTTTAACTTGTAGTGTGGTGGTCCTCAATGTATAAAGATTTATGTTCTGATCTTATGTTTTGAGCATTCTAATAATGAAGTCACAATCTATCGAATTTGATGTTAAAACGAATGGTTATATTGTAACTCTATTACATATATGGTGCTGTTGG
This sequence comes from Glycine latifolia, assembly GCA_013407115.1. Lineage (NCBI taxonomy): Eukaryota > Viridiplantae > Streptophyta > Magnoliopsida > Fabales > Fabaceae > Glycine > Glycine latifolia. The sequence continues at coordinate 23,528,601 of CM023943.1, forward strand.
GGCAAGGTCATTGACACTGTTTGCTCCATAATATGTGAAACCTCCTACGATTATGGATGTACTGCTGCTCATTTTTTGCCTTCATACTGAATTTATGTAAAACTCTGCTATGGGTGGTTCTGAGGTCACTTTCAGTTTCCACTTTCCACTCATTGTGGCCGTTTTCAAGCATTTTCTGCTCAGTATTTGATGTTTTATGGTTGCAGGTGGGCCTTCCAATTCATTGCCACCATTATCATGGGCAGTAAGGTTAAAAATTGCTCAAGAAGTGGCAAGGGGCTTGATGTATATACACGAGTTCAGTGGTCGTAAATATATCCATGGCAACATAAAGTCAACTAAAATCTTGCTGGATGATGAACTCCATCCATACATCTCAAGTTTTGGACTTACTCGACTGGGTTTGGGCCCTACAAAGTCTGCCACAATGGCACCAAAACGAAACAGCTTGAACCAATCTTCTATAACCACTGCAATGAGTTCAAAGGTTGCAGCTTCCGTGAACCACTACTTGGCACCTGAGGTGTGCATTACCGGTGGCAAATTCACTCAGAAATGTGATGTATATTCTTTTGGTATAGTGCTGTTAGAACTTTTGACAGGTAGAATGCCATATTTTGGACCAGAAAATGATGATAAGGTACTAGAGAGTTTTGTAAGGAAAGCATTCAAGGAGGAGCAGCCATTGTCTGATATCATAGATCCAGCACTTATCCCTGAAGTTTATGCTAAAAAGCAAGTCATTGTTGCATTCCATATTGCTCTAAACTGCACTGAACTTGATCCAGAGTTGCGACCTAGAATGAAAACCGTGTCAGAGAACCTTGATCACATCCAAATACAGTGAGAAACAAGAGAAAGCCATGTAAAGTTTTGGTTCTTGTGCTTGACGCTTTTCTTTTTCCTTTTTTGATGTCTTAGTGCAGTGGGGTTGATTTTGTAACACAAGGGCTAGTAGATGTATCTCTTTCTTCCATTTCTCAATGGAAATTGTTTCCTTTCATATCTAAAATCAAGGAACGGCCCAAATGGATAGGTGTGGTAAATATTTTCCTTCTTCTGTTTACTTCAAAATACAATCCTACAGATCCTAGCATTGAACACCATGCTCAAATTTTACACCAAAATTGTTTTCAATGTAAAAACAATTGAACTTAAATCACTTTGTTTCAAAATCTATTTTAACTAAAGGCAATTTTGCAAATGCTTATACAAATTCATTCTACGTTATGGGTTGTTCAATGGCAAAAACCTAATAGCTAGGCTACAAAAAGCATGTATTCAGAACTTTCTAGTGGTAGATGAGCTATTGAACTTCAATATGAATGTGAAGCACTGAATCATGGTTAGAAATTCGTTAGAGATCGCGATTCTAGTAAATTTTGAACAATGACGCATGTTTCTACTTAGCCCACTTAAGAAACACACAAAAGTAACCAAATCAATCATAGTATAAATGGACATAATAAAGTTTGAGATAATCTCTCCCAAAGTTTTTATATTCTATATATATATATATATATTGACTTGAGGGTTAGGAATTCTTGTAGGCATATCATTAGAATTCAGCTCATAAGAGCTTATGGAGAATCTGCTTGAATATTCTATTTATGAAGACTGGTACTGAACAGAAAAAATTAAGAATTATTCTTACATTAATGAGTTGAAATACCAGCTAGCGACTCCTTTCATCTATGTCCTTGTTTGATTAGGATTTCAAAAATTAATTCTCAGTTTTTTTAATAAAAATGACACGTTTCCATGTAAATTTACGGATGAGATTAGTCGAATTAATACATTTTAATTATATTAAACAGTTCAAAATTACTTTTGTTGACATCAATTTTACTACTTTACAACAAAGGGCCTTTTCTTTATTAGTTGGTATTTCATGCAAATTCAGGCAAAGAACGAAAGTTGATTAATGATCTCTTCGTTGAAGACATGATGAGGTTGAGGGTGCACCCCGCCAAACTGACCAAATAATTCTGACCACACTAACAATGGGATAAAGGCGAGACTTGTATCGTGGCATGGCTTGAGGGTAAAGGGCTAGCTCGTCACTTCAAACTTCAAAGTTAACCTGTCACTTCAGCTTAGTTTATTCCAGGATATAAATGCATAATGAAGTTGAGATACGACAATTTTATTTTATTTTTTGTCTTTGATTGGGTATTCCCACTTCTCAATAGCTTAAAATAGGGTATGAGATACATAATAAAATTTACCTGAATTTTTTTGCATCATTTGGACATGCACTAATGTTTTTAGAGATAAAATATTAAAAACTAGTACACGATTCGAATTTTTCTTATGAAAAAAAAGAGAATAGAAGCATTGTTGTTTTAAAATAATTAATCATGTTACAAAAAAAAAACATTAAGTATAACATTTATTGTAATTTATAAACTGTCATTTTTTTTACAAGAGTAAACTGTCACTTTGAAAACGTCAAATCAAACTTAAAGTACAATTAATTAGCATGAGCTAAGTAAACCACAGTTATATCAATCTATTAAACATGTGATTTTAGTTTAACTTCACAATTATTTTTTGTCAATGTTTTTTCTATTCGAGTTTAAATTTAGAATTTGTGTATGAAAAAACTCCTTCCAAAGAGAATTTTGCATTTTTTCCTTTAAAAAAAGTAGAGAATTTTACTTTTGACACCAGACCGTGGCCTGAAAGTTAATCTCTGAGAAATAAAATATCAGGCAAAATCAAGCAAAAAAGGTAGAAATTAGCCCAACTCTTAAATGCCCACAATCGTTCCATAAAAATTGATGGGCCTACGATTGCCTGCTACATAAACAGCATGTGGCCCGTTTAACTTTTCCTTAGGGTAGGCTACTATCACTTTTGGGCTATCAATTCTGTAATTGTTTCAAGATTCATAGGTATCTTCTAATTTTTTATGACATTTATATTATAACTTTTTAATGAGCTTCATGTTATAATTGTTGAAATTTACAATATTTCTAATATGTGTTTTCTTAACAATGGACAGCTATACTTAGTGATCCGCCGAATAGTCTATTTGAATTTAGAAAAATCAGTAATTTTAGATAAGAAAAAAGAAAAAAAAAATTATCTTTTGGCATAAGATAAAAATAAATATTTGATACTATAAATTATTTATTATTAAAGGAAAGATAAGATAACATCACACATTTTTCTATTTAGGTTATTTAAGATAGAGATTGAGACTTGACGATCCAATCTCATTTTTATAAATATAGGATAATCAAGATTCAGGTAAATCTACTAAATTTCAACCTGTATTTCGATATTTATCTACTTTTTCATCTCTAATTTAAGCATCAGTATATCATTGCCGTTACACTATTGTTATTCATTATTTGCAAATTTGTCAAAGTTTGCGTTCAAGCCAACGGTGAGGCTGAGGCTCATAGGACTTACTCCAAATTTGTCTACTCATGCATAGTGTACCCCAAATTTTAATTCCAAATACGTACAAAATACACAAAAAGGGCAGTAAGCTTACGAAAAAACACAATCGTGAAAAGGTTGTATCAAATCAATAACAACAATAACTAACTGATGACAAGGTTGTATCAAATCAATAACAACAATAACTAACTGATGACAGGTAAATTCCTGAAAGCTCAAAGGAAATAATCATAATTGAGTTTAATTACGATAGAATATAAATTGTCTAGAAGTTACTATACATATTAATTTATAAGTAAATTTTACAATACATGACCTTTATTATTAGATAATACTATAAAATTGAAGTTAACTTTTTAGTTAATGTTGTCAAAGATGTAACTTCATTTTTAGAGGTTTTTTCTAATAATAAAAATCTATTTTGGAAAGAAAACTTATTGAATTTCCTAGATAGGTTGCTTTAAATAATAAAAGCTAAATTTTAAAAGAAAGAAAAATAATAACAGAAAAAGATGATCAAACAAATAAGGTAAGACAAAAAATAGTTTCTTATTTTAAAATGTATTTTAAAGATATCTACTTATAAAAATAATCATATAAAGAGTAATATTTTTTACGTTGAAAAATAAAACCAAAATAGACATAAAGGAAGAAAAGGCATCGAGCAAATGCTGGTCACGTGTCTTTGTTTCACTCCACATAAACAGTACCTTTTGACATCACTTTAATTTTGGTAAGATTTGAATGCGTGCCACTGTCGTGTACCTCTCTACACCTCTTCCTCTTTTTTGCCTTTTCTGGCCTCCTTTTCTTTTTATCTTTATCATCACAGGAGGTACCACGGCAGAAAGAGACAACAGGACCACTGTTTCTAATTTCTAACATTACTCTCAAATTATTTCCAAAAATATCAGAAGAACAACCATTAAAAGGAAAAATAATACTAGTAGTTTATCCTTTATCTTTTTATAGAAGACAGATATTTTTCATATCCTTCATGTGACTTTGGCGGCTTCTTAATTACAAAATAATTTTATCGAGTTTTAAATTGTAAAATCTAATCAAGTAAAAGAGAAATTAATAATTGATATAAAGCAATAAAGTTGAGATTAGATTCTATCCAAAGTTGTCTTTGTGTTTCAAATGCGAGAATTCAACTTATTGAAATTCTGTAGCATTTTCTTTAGGAATCAATTGATCTAAAAAACAATTCCTCATTCGGGAATCAGAGGCATATTTTCGTTGAATACGATTTTTAGTACCCAGAGAATATGTTCCATAATTGACTCCACATGATTGTTAATATTCATCTCTGACGGGACAGATAGAGATTGAAATTGGATCTATGCATTCTGCAATGTTCTGCTTTTTTGTTGCCCAATAAAAGAAAAGGGAATGAAACAGAGAAGTGATGTTTCTCTTACACAATAAGGAAAATATCTTGAAAAATCATATTGTATTTAATAAACTTGTGGATTCGTTAAATACATTTTATTTTTGTTTCGTATTTTCTTTCGTAAGAAGCTATGTATTTTTTATATGTCTGTGATATATATTTTGTAATTAATATTTTTCTATGATTAGTTAAACAATTCAAGACAACTTATACATTTTTCAGTAAATGTAAAAATTAACTTCAATCAACATTTTGTATAATACTATATTTACAAAATTATGGTTAAAATAAATAATGTATGCACTGAATTGTATAAAATTTGTATATTGTCATTTTATTATACATCATCATATACTCTTTAAAATAATCATATTAAAAATCAAATAAATAATACTTTTTTATCAGTTGATATATTTTTTTACACTAACCATACATACCTATTAAATTCTTTTTAGTTTTATTTTGAACTCATTATGTATATTTTAAATATCTATGCATGTGATACAAAAGATATTTACTGATATATGAGTAAAATTGAAAATTGTTTCGGGAGGTTGGTGTTTTTATACAGAAACTAAAAATAGTAAATAATAGGAACTTCAATTTGATAAATAAGCTTGATTGCATGTTTGGTAAAATAAAGTTTTGAAAGATAATCAAAATTTTAAAAAAGTCTACGAATGATAAAAAAAATAAGTTGAATTAAACTAGTAAGAAGTTTAGTGGTGAAATACTTCTAAATATTTTAAAAAATTATGAAAGATTCCTTATAGAAGAAATATTTTTTATTTTAAATGAAAAATAATATTGTATTTATAAGGTGTGAAAAAATAATTGCAATATTTTTTCAATAAAATAAAATAAAAATAAGTGACTGGTAGAAAAATTATATTGCACGTTAAATTTATAAGTTACTCTAACAAAGTACAATTATATGACAAACAATATTAATTGTTCTAGCAATATGTATAGAAGAAGGAGGGATGAAACATGATTTTGGTGTCACCTTCTTTCTCAAGGTTTTCTAGTTTTCCTTTTAAAGCAACGCTTATTATTTACTTTATTTAGCACGGTTATTGGATTGGAGACAACATATTTTTGACCGGTTAATAAAGTTGTAAAAGTTGGTGTAAAACATTAACATACAGCATTATAAACTTACTTGAAGTGAGCTTTTGAATCTACGAGAGATCTTCAAAAGATAATCATGGCGTCGTCTTTGTACCACAGGAAACGACAGAAAAATAAAATATGAACATATATCTATAGCAATAATTGGATGATAACACCAAAGACGTAGGTTAAGTAATGTAAAAATATTTTAAATTAATTACTATTTTCAAATTTAAATCCTAAATGAGGATAATTTTGTCATTTACAATGATTACATGATTCATAATTTCATATTCAATTTTAATACAATTGTCTTCTATAAAATTAGTTATAGTCTATATAAAAAGAAGAAAAAATTTAAAAATACAAGATAAATCTTTTAGTAAATTTATTATCATTCTTAAAGTCATATAATAATAAATCAAATTAATTTAATCTTCAGTAATTTTACCTAAAAATCAAATTTCTGGGCATAATCTAAATTAGAAAATTAAACGAAAACAAAAAAAATTAAAAGATTGAACAATAACTTTTCTTATTTAATAACTTCACAATTTAGTCCTAATTATATTTTTGAAATAGAAAATATAATATAAATGATTTCTTAGTATACAATAACAGCTTAGGTAAAGGGAAAGAAATAAGTAGGAAGAAAAGTGAGGGTGCTTGAAAAAAGAAAAAAAGAGAGAGTAGAAGAATTAAAAAAATATGAATCACTGGTTATTTTTATCATATTTTTCACTTAATTGTACTTGTCATTTTTCTTAAATTAAACACTCATTATTTTTTATTTTCTTCTTATTTTGTCACATTCATCTTGTCTATTTTCATTCACCTTAATTACCTTCTATTTCCTTTTTAGATAACATTTTTCATCATGATATTAATGCAAAATCAGTTCTGTCAATGATTAATTTTTATAGAATAATCAATTGATCATTTTTAGTGAAATATTATTTTCAATCATGTTTTTTCATCAAATTTAAATTTGAAACTTTGCTTAAGGGATCAAGTTTAGTATCACCTATATAAATCAGCTTATTTTTTTACCAAATTGAACTTGAATAAAAAAAAAACTGAACCTACTTGAAAAATAAACCCTTCTTCTTCTTCTTTTTTCCCTTTTATTAACTCAGAAGGTAAAAAGAAAGAAAATTCTCACTTTTTGTCTGTTGCTTGGTAAGGCATAAGCGTGGTGACAGAGATGAGATGAATGGGTAGTGAAATTGAATCAATTTATTTAAATTTAAAATAAATAATTTTAGAATAAATATTTTTTAAAATAATATTTATTTAATAAGCAGATAGAATTTGTTTTCAAAATAAATAAAAATATTATATATATATATATAGATAAATACAATTAAAAATATAAAATAATTATTTATTAAAATAAATAATTTTTTGGACTGAAATTAAAATTAAATTATTTACATATTATCCAAATTTAATGTTTAGTAAAAATCGTTATTAACTAAATTTTACTTATTTTTTTGGGAAAATTCTTAATTAATTAAGATTTTTTTTATCATAAACCGGATGTTAAGAAAAAAAAACTTATTAAGTATGTGAAATTAACTACTGCTTGGTATGGCATAACCGCATAAGACAGAAGTGATTAAGTGAGTTGACCGACGAACCCTAGTCGTTTTCGTGACACAGTTGCCTCGTCGTTTTCACATCTCCTTCCAGATTACGTTCACAGGCGCCGTCTTTCCATAAATAAATCTGCATATCATACGCCGCCAATGTTCTCAATATTCACCAACTAAGCCTGTATTTGTTTCAAAAGGATGAAAACAATATATAAAAGAATTTTGATATTATATTTCATGGAATTTGTATTTCTTATATTTTATTTTAATTAAAAATTTATCTTTTATTTTTTTCTCTCTTCGAAATCAAACACACTCTAACTATTATCTATATTATTTTTTTCCTCTCTTTTACGCTAAATTTGATTTTACAAAAAAAAAGAGTAAAGAGCGTTAGAATAGATATCTATTTTTAAAACATATTTAAATTTTTTTTATTTGAACATATTTATTAATTATTATAAAAATAATAATTAAATTTTAAATATTAATAAATAAATAAAATAATTTCTTATCATTTTTCCATATAATTTTTTAACATAAAACAGATGATTTGTATAAAAAAATAAAATAAAAGACTTACTTTGAAAAGAAAAACTACACATGGACGGTGTAAAAAAAAAAACTGACATTAAAACTTTCTTTTGGTATAAAATTTAGGGATGGGTAAGCATGGACATCATTCCCTCCTTTTTCACCCATCGGGGACAGTTTAATGAGATTTGAATAGTATGGATGATGTCTTAGATTCAATTCTTATGTATGTCATTGTACACATACAAAATCTTTTCCTTTTCATTTTTTTTTTAAAATTAGGATAAATAGTTATTTTCATTTATGAATGTGTAGAGTATTAACAAATCCATCTCCGAAAAATGAAAATTCAAATTTTTGTCTAAAGTGAAAAAAATGCAACAAATCTATCCATTCGTTAATTTTTGTTGTTATCGTTAATTAAAAAAGCTTATGTGACACATTTAGGGATGAATTTGTCAGCTCTCTACCCAAAATATAATTTAATCTTCATATTTCCCTTTTCTAATTATTACAAGTATAAAATTATAATAAACTTTTAAAAATTAAGAAAGTAAATATAAGTTAAAACAAACATAATAATAAGCATAATATTGATTAATAATCATAATTTGTATGTTGCTCTAAAATTTCTATTGTAACAGCATTAGATAATGACAAAATCAAGTTGAGTCTTATTTTTTTGTAAGGATTAATTTAATGACTGTGCATTTTAATTTGTTCGAGCCTCATATGTTAGGTAAGGTATTATCTCATATTTTTGCTTTGAAATTTCTAATGTGATAGTACTTTACCTAAAATATGATACTCAAATAAAAATACACAACCATTAAGTTAATTCTTATAAAAAAAATGAGAGTCAACTTGATTTTGTGATTATCTAATGTTATTATCATAGAAATTTCAGAGAACAAACAAATTATACTTATTATTATGTTTGTTTTAATTTATACTTGCTTTCTTAATTTTTAAGTGTTTATTATAATTTTATGTTTATAATGATTAAAAAAGAGAAAATATGAAGATTAAATTATATTTTGGGCAAATAGATGACAATTCGTCACTGGATGTGTATAGTACTGACAAATTCATCTCTGAATGTATCAAGTAGGCTCTTCCAATTAACGGTAACAGATGAAAGATAATGGAGAGATAGATTTGTCGCACTTTTTTCAGTTTGAGGGACAAAAATTTGAATTTCCATCTTTCGGAAACGAATATATCAGCACTTTACACATTTATGGACAAAAATGACTATTTACCAAAAAATGCAGAGTTTATTATTGTTTTATTTTGTTTCAAAATTCAATTCAATGGTATTATTACAACAATTATCCCAATAATTTCATAAAAAATTGATGCTTTTATTGCATTAAGAATCACAAGTTTATTTTAACCAAAAATAATATGATCACTCTCAGTTTAAATATATATTTTTATCTATTATTTTATTAATTACATCCTTACTGATAAAGATAAAGAGAAATGAAAAATACTAAATAATAGAAAAATAATAAAAAAGGTAAAAAAATAAAATAAAGGAAATTTATTTATATTTTTTAGATCATATACCTCAATTTAAAACGATATGATTCTTAAAAAAAAATGTAAAAAACAGTTTTTTATAAATAAACAAAAGTAATATATGACGACATTGACGAGGAACTAGTTAATAATAATAATAATAACAATAATTTACCACATATTAGCAACTTAAGAGTGATGATTAGCAACTTAAGAGTGATGGTTGCCTATTTATTCGCCATGCCTGGTTTATTCTTGCTCTGGACAATAAATTAACGGACGCGCTCAAGTCTTTCATCCATTGATTCATTGAATTTTCCAGTGTTTTGTGTGTTTTAAGCAATAAAAAGGGTAAACTATTAGCGCTGCAGTATTGGTTCATGTACTCCTTGTTTTTTAAATGGATTTAGAAAAGGTCAAGTGGTGATATGCTTTGATAATTTGCCACCAACGAAAACACACTTAATTTTAAAAAGTTATTAGTGTGCACTTAAAAAAGATCCCAATTTAACCAACCTAAAAAAATAATCATTATTATAAACACTAAAATTGTACTACCAAAGACTAACAAGGTGTAGGCTTACAACATAATTGATAATTAATAGAAGATTGAATTTTTTAAATATATTTATAGAAATTCAATTTCATGATCATGATATAAAATATTTTATTAGAAAAAACAAAATGTGTTTTAAATATTTATACTTTGAGTTTCATTTATTGATTTTTTAACGAAAGAAATATCTTGCCTTAAAGAAAAAAGAAATTGTACTGCCAAATAAATTTTATAATGTAGTCAATTAAAGTAATATTTCATGTGTTTGGAATTATCAAGCAATCTAAGAACAGAACAAACAGTATCCAGTCTTGTGACGCTGGTTGATGTACTCCTGGAATCTCTCATTGGCTGAACGTACTGCAAATATACATCTATAAAAAATTGTCCCGCAAAGACAAAATTAAATATTAAATTGTACTCATTCATATGGTATTTTTAAAACATTTTTGTTTTCTATCTCGGTTGTACAACTTCTCTCTCTATTTTATTTTTTCTCTTCTATATTTTTTCGGTCCAATTTCACTAAAAATAATTATGTTTGAACAAATAATATTATTATAGGTGATAGAATTATTTTTTCAAGTATTCAATTTAATATTTAAGACTCAAATTTAAAATATGTAATTAAATTGAAATAATTCTATACCAATTAATTGATATATTTGATGACATTTTTTCTCTCGTGCTTGAAAAAAAAATATTTCTCTTAAATATTTTTACCTTCCTGAGTTGAGTTTCTTCTCTTCCTCGTCCACTTCTCTACACTCACGAGATCTTGCTCTTTTCTGTCAAAAAGCAAAAATAATCAATTTTCTGAAACTGCACTAACTCATCTTTTTGTATACGATACACATCTGCTTGTCCTTTTCACTGCTTGTGGGTGTTTATCTGTTCGGCTTCTGCACAACACCGACCCCTCAACCTTTCCCTTTATAATCCCCCCTTGAATTTTGTGCAACCAAGGTTTCCTTTTCCTTCCCAATTGGGTTCCTTCTCATACACACGCCCACACACAATCCTTTTCATTTTTTCATCTCCCATAATGATTCTATAGCCTTTTGATAATTTTTTAAACTGATAAATATTAGTTTCGCTAACTTAAACTAATTTTACTAGCATATGTTAGTAGGAAATTTGAACCTATCACATCTCTCCTTTTCTCTGGCCTCTTATATAACCTTGACTTTGTTCTCTTTCATTTAACAAACTAAATTATTATGGATTCGAATTCGCGTTACCAAGTTCAGCAGCAACACCAACAACCCAATTCTGGGTTACTTCGATTTCGCTCTGCCCCTATCGCGAATTTCAAACAACAAGGCGAAGCTGCTGCCAATACTAATGGGAACGCGTGGGAGGGTTCTGAACCATTTTTGAGATTCTTGAATTCCGGGGACACCCACGATACGACGTCGTCGCCTACCTTACGAAAATTCGTGGATAATAAGGTTTCTAATAATAGTAAACCTGCGAAGGAATCATCAGCATCATCACCTCTGAGTCGCATGAATTCCCAACAGGGGTATAGCGCTTCTATGTTACCCTCTCGGAGTACTGTAACTTCAGCTATGATGTTGGGTTCTATGGGAATGGATCAAAGTGCGAAAAGCTTTGATTCCAATCTTCTCAGGCAAAGTAGCTTCCCTGCTGGCCATTTCTCTAACAACATCTCCTTTCAGAACGGTACCGTACTTTTTCTGTATTCAGTTTTTTGTTGACTCATTTCTTTTTCTCCACTTTTTAGGTCATTCTTATGTTTTCTTCGATGTCCGTACGTTTTTTAGGCACAACATGGAAAATATTTTATGCTGGATGAACTAAAATTTGTGGTAGATGGGTTGTAGCTAGACTGAATTCAGTTGACTTTTGAAATTAGACAGCAATGATATATTTTAAGTGGTTAGATATAAAATTATTTATGATTGGCAGCCCAAGATTCGATTTTGGAAGAGTTGAATAAGTGCTTGATGTTAACAAAAAGCTGTGGTGCTTGTACGGAACACAATATTGGGAATTTAAGCTTATGTTTTTTCATACTTTTGCAGTAACTTGAGTTTGAGAATCTATTAAGCTTTTGACATACACGTTGATATATATTGTGTTGTAAAGAAAAAAGACTTCATTCTCGGTTATAGTTTTTGTTAGTAAAGAAAATCGTGATATTTTTTCTTTTCTTTTTCTCTTTAATCATTCAACCTATCTTATATCTTTCTGTAATTTATGTTTGTAAATTACAGGGTATGATGCTATGAAAGATGTTGGAAACTATAGTGGGGTCAATGGCAATGATGGTGAACTTAGTCTATCTATGAACAGAATGAAGAATCAAATTAGCTTCTCATCAATAAGTCCTTCTTCTTCCTTGGGAATGCTATCACCAACCTCCATGATGGGCACGGAGGGTATTAGGGTAACTAGCCCTGAGGATGGGAGACAAGGAAGTTGCAATGATGATGCTCGATATTATGGCCCTGGATTCCCTTATGCTTCTTGGAATGAGCCTTCACACCCCAAAAGACAGCGAAGTAGTAATGATGAGTTACTTTCTGATTCTCAGGTATGAAGAAATTTCAATTTTCCTATTGTATAGTTCTAGTTTCAATTATTGTTCTTTATGCAAATATGCTGGCGTACTCAGAATGGAGAGCTAGGAAATCAAGTTCAAACGCTTTCGCATCATTTGAGTTTGCCAAGAACGTCGTCAGAGATGTTTGCTATGGATAATTTGCTTCAGTTCTCAGATTCAGTTCCTTGTAAAATCAGAGCAAAGAGAGGCTTTGCTACTCATCCTCGAAGCATTGCCGAAAGGGTAAGGATATATATATATATATATATATATATAATCTATATTTGCCAAAACTTATTTTTACAAACATTTGGTACAATGAAGCCGAGGGGGTTAAACACGGTTCAGGTTTATGAATATTTCCTGATGTTCAACCATTTCATTCTTATTAGATGTAAACTTCACCTCATACTTGTATTCCAACAATAAAAAATTATTGTTTTCAGGTGAGAAGAACTCGCATCAGTGAACGAATAAGAAAATTGCAAGAGCTTGTTCCAACCATGGACAAGGTAAGATCCATCACACAATGTTATTTGTCGTATGATTAATAGTGTATTTTGTGTTTGGAATGTTAACATTCTTGAGTTATTGGCAGCAAACTAGCACAGCAGAGATGTTGGACTTGGCTGTAGACTACATAAAAGATCTTCAGAAACAATTCAAGGTACCCAGTGGGAGAAGAAAGTTTGATACCCATACCATGCAATTAATGACTTTTTCATGCATGCACTAACGTTTTTTTCAATACCTTTATGGTTTATGCAGACTCTGAGCGATAAAAGGGCTAAATGCAAATGTATAAGCATGCAGAAGTCAGAAGCAGATCAAGTTGCTTGAGTTTCTTTTGTACAGGTAGTAAAAGGAACTATGCAAAACATGAATAGGACCCGGGTTTTATATTTTGACGTGCTGAAGCTTTTAACTCTTCATTGCTACATTGTGTATTTTGAGTTAACGGGGGTTCCAGCCACACATTCAATAAATCATAATTTTGTATACAAAAAATCTGATGAATTAATTTTAGTGTGATTTTTTTCCCCCTATAGTTAACAAAAACTTGGGAGTTTGGATTGATGCATTATAAATGAAATGAAGTAACTCGAATAAGATTGTCTTCAAGAATGTGATTTAGAATATAAATGAAATGAACATTGACTATTCTTTTTTATGGAGAGCAATTCAATATTGTAGAGATAATTTGATTTACTCATTTTATTGTTAGGGCAGGTTGTTTGAAGAAACTAAAAGGTGATGCAGGTATGACCGTATAAGCCATGAGGTACTCCACGCTTGAATACTTAAATAGAGATTCCGGAAATGGTTAAGTAATCTGACGTAAAAGATTGAGTGTTACACTCAAAATAGCAAATAGGTTGAATCAAGTAATCAACACGGGCTTCAATTCAATTTGAAAGATAAAGATGAAAAACAAAAGTCATTTTTAAAGGGTTTCATTTTATAAACAAAAAATATCATTTGAATTTTGACATTTTGGGTCTATTACATGAATGATGTGGGGAACAAATGTTAGTCTCATCAGGCCAACTTGCTTGTGTTGCAACAAAGTCATGTCGATTGGAGGTACCTTATATAATAACCCCAAACGAAACCGTTCAATACAAAGTGTAATTCGCTTCAATCCGATCGTGTTCATAGCAGATCATCCAGCTAAACTTGTGGATAGGGATGTTGGTTTGTACCATGAATTAAATTTGTGGGAAATTTTATCAAAAAAGAGCCTAACAATCGCTATAGAGGAGTATGTTTTCATGAACTAGTACTAGTATGTTTCAATAGGGCATTTCATTCGATTTATAGATGAAATCAAGTTCAAAGTTTTAGAATATCATTTGATCTATATATAAAAAAGAAAAGAAAGTTAAATATCAAATTTGATCTATTATATTTTAATATTATTTTATTTTGTATATTAAATTTTAAAAATTTCATTTTAATATTTTATATTTTCAAAATTTTTGCTTCAATACCTTAAGTTTTAAATATTATATTTTTATCCTCTATGTTTTTTAAAATTTTCATTATCTAATAAAAGTAACAATTTTATTTTATTCTTTTATTTTTTAAAATTTTCATTACTCTTTGGCCGGTATTGATATGTGTTTGTAGTGTTTTGTTGATCTCAGTATAGTGCACCTATAAAAATATAGTTTTTTTTTAATTGTATGTGATTTCATACACATGAAGTAATTAATCCTTTATTATAGTTTTTTTTTTTTAAATTTATAATGCTATGATGATGAACGTAATGTATATATGATAGAATTTCTTGTTGGTGAAGCCTGGACAAATGTTTATGACAAATGTTCATCGTTTTAATTTGTAAAACAAATAAAAATATAGACAAATTATGCCAATATTTTGTTAGCTATTATGTCAATGATGTTGGTCCATTAAACTTTGAGTAAATTATACTCGTACTCTATGTATTTTATTTAAATTTCACTTGATACTTTTCTATTTTTTCACATTACTTTTATCCTCCTCTATTAACACCGTTAACTAACGACAATTGAAATATGTAAGCAGACAAAATTGTTTTTATATTTTAATTGTAAAATTTAAATTATTTCTTCTCAATTAGTTTCATAAGTTAAAATTCACGTTTCATTCATCCTCACCATTCGTGAGTACTGTTCATCTTCCTCTTGTTGGTAATTTCTTCTTCAGCGTCCAGGGTGTGTGAGTTCCTCTTTCTTTCACGACGTTCACTTTCCATTCCTCTTCACCGTTTCGCAAGTTCTTCACCTTTTATGTTTCATTGTTCCTCTTCTAGTTCACAACGTTCATGAGCGTCTTCGTTTGTCTTCTTCTTCGATGTTCACGAGCGCTATATTTCTCTCCTGTTCCACGATTTCTGTTCACGTTAGAATTATGCTTGCTGGACTTTGTATATTTTACTTTTTAAGATTATTTATTTAATTTTGATTGTTTATTGTTGTTTATTTCTGAATACTTATGATTTTTAAAATCATTTGTTTATTATTTTTTATTAAAATAGTATTGATGTTTGGGACAACAGGAAACACAATGGATGAACTAGGAATCATTTGTTTATTATTGTTGATTAAAATAGTGTTACTATTTAGGACCACAAGAAACACAGTGGATGAACTAAAAATCATTTGTTTATTATTATTGATTAAAATAATGTTGATATTTGGGATCATAGGAACACAATGGATGAACTGGAATACATAAAATACATAATTGTATGAACAATATTGCCAATGATTTACACTTGTCACCATGTCACCATTTTATTTTATGATTTTATTTTACTGCTAGTGATAAAATTCTCCCACTTAAGACTGGTCATGATGTGCCGAAAATGTTTGTTGAGAATCAAAAGTCAATTCATATATATGTTAGTAGAACAAATGATGAGAAGAAGGGTGTTAACATTGCGTACCAACAAAGTGAGTTCACGTTCAACAAAAAGTTGAGTTTATGTCCAATTACACAAAAAAAAACAAGAGTATTAAAATATTTTCAAGTTGAGAGGAAGAAGATGATAGTATTTTAGACATAATTTTTCATTAAAAGTTATGTGACCAGTATGTGCCTAATTTCTGTTAGATTATTAAACGGTGTTAGTAAGGAGGGGGTCTAGGTGTAATGTGAGCTAAACAATTAAGATATTTTTTGTAGGATACAAAAAAGGAGAAATATAAAGTGAAATTTAAGCAAAACATAAGAAATCCAAGTGTAATTTACTCTTAAACTTTCTAAAGCTATAATAGGATTACTTTGATATTATATCTCGGTCAAATGGGAAAAGATTCTCTCAATTTTTTCTATTACTAATATTTTGAAAACAATGATACTCTTCACTTTGCATGTATCATTTCCATTTAGTTAATTATTTTTCAAAAGCTTGGTAATAAAGGAAATGAAAATAAATAAAATAAAAAAGATCTTGATCAAATATAAGCTGTGTCATGTCTATGATTTATTACATGTTTTTAAGACATCTTTCCTGACATGATACAGTTATTAGCATAGACTTATTTATAAAAAAAATACTTTTTTTATCAAAAAAAATCTGAAAAAAATTACTATCATAAACCTAAATTGCAAATAACCTTATCTAATAATAATACTACTCCAGTAACTCAACTAGTGCATATATGTCATAATGTTAGTTGATAAAAGTGGTTTTTCATATATTAATTGATTCCAATCAATTTTGGTGGCTAATTGTTTTGTGCTTGCTTTCAATTTGCATTTTAATATACAAGTCCAACAATCAGAAAAAGGGGCGTAGGTAAATTACGTAGCATGTACTTGGAATTATTATTTTAATGAAACGAATTGCAATTCTACTTATTACTTACTACTATGGTCAGGCTGCAAATTTTCTTTTATAAACCTCTTGACCCAGTGTAAAATAATTGACTTAAATGAACTTAAAATATAAATCAATTCGAGATCACAGATACAAGTACACGGCAAAAAATAAGACAAAGGTAAAAACTTAAACTAGTTTTTTTTTTAATATTAGTGTAATTGAATCTTTTAACAATTAGTATAACACAAATGATTGACGCAATAATATAAAATTTTAATGTGTTGATATAATTTAGAACAATCCATTTAATAAGAGAATTTGTGTTTGATTTTTATTTTATGTAAAATTCACTTAAGTCGACAATAGTCAAATATCGTAAGAGAGATCAATCACTGATACAGTGAGATTGAGATCATCCGTAATCGGTGAACATTTTTAAAACCTAATTGTCATTGATAATAATACTATTATATATAATTTAAATTAAATATCCAAAATATATAATATGAACCACTAACATTATTGTTTTTTCATTAGTTAATGTTTTTACTCAATAACATGTACTAAAATCAAAAGATTTTTTCTTAAAGGAGAAAATCCAAAATAATTATATTTTTTTGACCAAAATCATATTTAAGTTAATTTTAGAAACGAGGTTATCTTTTTTGAGAAGCAAAACAAGTTTAACATAGAAACTGGAATAAAGTATTATTACTATGGATAAAACTATTATCACATTAATAAAAATATCTTATTTTAGTCACTAAAATATCAAAAGGAAAAAAATTATTACTGAGTGATCAAATTATATTAAGATAACTAGTATTAAATTTTTTTCTATTTATTTTTGTTTTATAATATTATATTTTATTTATTGGTAGTAAATATGTATACATTTTTACTAGGTGTAATTCAATCGGAAACATAAATTTAGTTTGTGAGAAATGATTTGAGTTTAATCTTATAAAATACATTATTAGGGGAGAATAATAAGTTTTAAGGGTGATTAAATTTTAATCAATGATTAGTTTTATAACTTGATCGAAAAGGATCAAAGTTTATAAAAATTTACCATTGAAAAACTTAAGATCCTAATTGCGATAAAATTAAATAAATAAAATATGTATGCGTTTTTAGTTTTTCTCACATTTAAGTTGTATATAATATATTTTTCATAAATATATCAATATATTTAGTTTTTTGTGCTTAGTGTTAAAGCGTAAGATAATATATTTAAATTTCACAACAACCTTTTTCAAGTTACAAACTCCATTTTTAGCACCACTTAGAACTTTGGCGGTAAATTAAGAGTTGGACTAAAATTTAAAAGTACGAGAACTTGATTTTAATAACTGAAACTAGAGGGATTAAAATTCCGTAGGGATCAAAAGCAGAATTATGGCAAAATATTAATAATTTTAGCTTAAGGTATTTTTATACATATCAAAACAATTTGTTTTCTTTTATTAATTATTTGAGCTAAATATAAAATGTTTAATCAGTTTAGACTTTTTATTTGAATTTAAAAGAATATTAATTCATTTAATTGAAAATATTGTAATGATCTTGGAACAAATTTAAGTTTTAATGAGTATTAATTTGATATCAGTGTTCTTCACTTTTTTCCCCTAAACGTATGGTACTAAGTGAAATACTAACAAAACAAATTAATATCCATTTAGAAGTATCTTTTTTTAGGCAATCCAAGGGTGACTTATTCGTCAAAAAACCAAACTATGCTTTAAGTCAAGTTGCTAAAAAATATATTTTAAAATGCATATAATACTTGCAATTTGTAAATATTGTTGTCGTAAAAAACCAGAATTAAACTTTTTTAGATTTGATTTGTGATAAATTATTTGCATATTAGTGATGGAATGATTTCCCTAGAGTGAGATTTGAAATTGCATTATTATTACACTTTAATTATCATTTTTGCAATTCAAAATTTGAGAAGAATAAAATAAAAGATAAAAATTTATATTAGAATAAAATCAAGTATAAAACTTGCCCTATATCTACCTGAGGGACTTTTGGTAGCTTTGTACCAAATTTCTCGTATGGTATGTATCGTTTGTATGATCACAACTTGTGGTCTTTTTCCAAGGTAATGAAATGTTTTGCTTATTTGAAAAAAAAGTATAAAATTTGTATTCCTGTAAAAAAAAAAGTACAAAATTTGCATAAGGCTTCAACATTTTTAGAGGTGTTCGTGCCTGTAGTTATCTGATAATTCTATTAAATACTAATTACTCGTGAAACGACCACTTTGGTTGTGTACAAATATTATATACGTTTTTAAACTTTTGTATTTTTTGGCTAGAATTAGATCAAAATACAATAAGAACATTTTTTTAACAAGGAATACAATAAGAACATATTTAAGTTTTTTAATGAATGGAAGCAATCAATAAACTCATCTTAGTTACCGTGAATATTAAAATTAAGGAGCGATTGATTATTGAAATTTGTTTTTTCAAGAGATTGAAATTTGTTAATATAACTTGTTGTGTCGTTGAAAATAATAATGTCTGACTAAATTGTCTGCGAATTAATACTAAATCAGTAATTCTCTCCAAGGTTTTTTATTGGAAAGATCCTGAGATTATATGATCACTATGCAAAGATACGACGATTGAGGGTGATGTGTGTGCACAATGTTGATAGAAAAGTAGAATTCAGAGAGTGTGTACATTTTCCTATGAATGTAACCCTTATTTATAAGAAAGTTACCTCTGAGTTAGCCAATACCTTTTTCCAATTTACTTAGTTGAAATATCTAATCGTTAAGATCATAAGATTTGCTTATTGTGATATCCTCCATCGGTTATTACGTGTATTGTTGAGATCTCTCCAATTATTGTTGAGACTTTGAAATACTAGATCTTTAATGGACCTTACGATGATGGTAGGACACTTTACTAGGATTGTAAGACTCTTTACTAAGCCCCTATATTGGGTCCATAATATAACTACTCCTAAGAATTAAAACAAAATGTATATCTTTAAATTAATGATGAATCTTAAGAATTAAAACCAAAAATTAATGTTCAGTTTGGTGCAATTGGTCAAATTAATTAATCCAACCGTTATGTACAAATCGCTGACAAATCAGCAGAGCCGTTAGAGTAGGCTTTATTCAAAATTCAGCATCTGGGTTTTTTTTTATAACATTGGTGTATATAGTAAAACCAAATCCTCTATTTCCCAGTTCAATTCGTTTTGGTTTAAGTATAACAAAATTGTTGATAAAAAAAGTTATAAGAAAATTGAAACGGTACAGCAGTGTTTATTACTTGGTGAACATCAGAACAATTGAACAAGGTAAATAACAGGGAGGAACTTAGGTTGAGAATTAATATGGGGAAATATTTAACACATAATGCATTAGGGTGCATCAAGCAAAATAATGGGGTGTGTTTAATAATTAACTTAATACGGCTTTAGACACTGTGGCACGGAAAGCCCAAATACGATTAATGTCCAATAAAAATTCCAATACTTTAAGTAAATATTAAAAAAATGAATTTGAATCTACACTTGTCCCGCCCATGGGAAATTTGAAATTCAAAACGGACCGTTTTATTTTTCAACGTGGACTGTAGAGTTTTCCAGGAAAATTTTGCAGTTTTCATTTCGGCGATAAAATAAGTGCGCTTTTTTCATTTTGAAAACTTGCCATTTCGGTCTTCTCCAAAGCCCTTTTTCCCTTTCGCTCTCGCGAAACCCAGCAGTGTCCAAAAACACACACACACACACACGCACTCCCAAACCCTAACCACGGCACCACCACATTCTCTCACTCCCCTTTCCCTTCAGCCATGCCCGAATCACGTGACCGTCGCGTAACCGTCGTCGACCTCGCCGCCGCCATCGCCCGCCGCCGCGCCTCATTCATCTACATCGATTCTCCGCCGCTCCGAACGCCTCAAAGAACCGCCGCCATCGGCCGTGGAAGAGCTAGCGGTTCTCCCGGCTCTCAGAACACGCCGCCATCAACTGCTCGACGTGGTAGAGGACGCGTTCCGTCACGCAACGTGCTTCCCGCGTGGTACCCTAGGACACCACTCCGAGACATTACTGTTGTCGTTCAGGTAAAGTCAAAACTAAAACGCAGCGTCGTTTTCGTTTCTTTCTTTCTTTCACTCTTTGAATGAATCTTTTACGTTTGCGTACGTTTTATGTTTAGGCGATCGAGAGGAGAAGAGCGAGGTCAGGAGAAGCCGAAGGCCAGCGAATCGGAAGCTCTGATCCTGCTTCGGATCGATTAGTTACAGAACCTTCCGAACCTGCTTCTGCTTCTGCTGATTCTGCGGTGAAATCGCCGAAATCCGTTGGTGTGAAGCTCCGAACGCCCTTCGGAAGCAAAGTGCCGAAGATCTTCCTCGACATTTCGGAGTTACCGGAAGACGACCAATCGGAGACTCTGACGCCGCAGAAGAAGCTTCTTAATAATATCGATCAGGTTGAAGAAGCCGTGCGCGAAGAACTGAAGAAGCTGAAGAGAACTCCGAGTGCGAAGAAAGCGGAGAGGGAAAAGCGCGTTCGCACATTGATGTCCATGAGGTGAATGAAGTGTTTGTTTATTTCTTGAGATTGGAATTTTCATTCACAGTGCCAGAAGCAGAGAGCAAGGGGTATTAGAGTCATTTTAATCTGGACTGAGTTGATTCGCTTCGCTTGCGTCTTTGGGCTTGAAGGAGCAAGTTATATTCTCTAGTTTTGTTTTTTCTTTCTTTCTAACTTTCTTGTTAGAGATTGTTTTTGCTCAAGTAGTGTTGGTTGATAGAAATGTCCATCATTCTTGTGATGGTTAGTGATTCCCAGCCACTGTTGTACATATTTCCCATACATTTCGGGTTGGGGATTGCTTCTAGTGTGTACCAATTGTTCAAGAAAATAATCGATTCATTCTTGGTTCCAATTCGTGTGCATTTTGCTTCAATTGCCTTTTCACTTTTTGTCTCACATTGACTCCATTTTGTATATCGTGTTTGTGTGCATGCGCAAATTGCTTTGGAAATGATTTAGTTCAATTTCAGAAAATTGGAATTAGAATAGCTAACAGTGGAGTGAAAGGGGGACTAACAAAATGTAGTTTCTGCTAACCGTGTGATCCACCCAATTTTTTTAACTAACTCGCTGATGCAACAGAGAAAGTTTTACGTGGCAACTAAATTCATTTGCCACTTAATTGGCGTTGATGCAAGAAGAGTGCAACTGTGCAAGTGCTTTCTTTGGTTCTCATTTTTCAAAACTTCAAATCTAATCCTTTTCTGAACTGTACTTTTATTAAGTCCGACAATGTTTTTCAAACCCAGGTTAATAATTGATTTGTACACGCGAAGGCTTTAGTTAAGGGTCTCAATGGGCCAAAGTGTTTATGTGATTTATTGCATGGTTTGTTTAGGGGGATGAAGCTAAAATTTTGATTATGTAATAGACTTTTGTCTTCCAATTTGCATAGCTTGTGCTAAATTGGATTTATCAATGATTTGTATTTTACACAGGATTTATGAATCATATTCACTTTGTTTATGAAATAAAAGTTTGATGTTTTAAATACTTGTTATTAATTTAAGAATAAAATAATACTTACACCAATCCAAAAAAAATGCAGGGACGGATAAGAATTAATCACATTGGTATTAAAAAGGTAATTAAAAACTATAAAATATTTTTAAAATATAATAATTGAAAGTTGAATTAAAAATATATTTTAAATCTTACAAAAAATTAATTACATATATTTTAAATTATAAAAAAAATATTGCTAGTCAATAATGGTTCTAATAACACTCTAATAATACTGGTTATTATTGGTCGAACATGAATAAATTATCGACAAGATTAGGACATGGAGTCATTGAGTTATTTGTGAAACTATTAAGTCATTAGTGAAATTATATGAATGAGTGTTTATTAAAAAATCAAAACATTTATAACATATAAACTAGTTACTAAAAACACACACTTTATACCTTATAAAATAAAAAATAAATAAAAAGTCACACCTGCTTACTAAGAGCATCTCAAATGTAAGTAGCTTATTTGAATTCCTTAAGCAACTTTTTGTAGTCTCGCAATATTTTTGTGGTTCCTACAGTGTCATGTCACTCTCAAGGAACTCATCCAATATTTTGCTCTAATGCAAGAAACCACAAAAAACTAAAAAAAAATCCACATATTTATAAAACTTAACATTTTTTTAGTTTTTATAAATACAAATAAAAAATATGAATAATTAAATAAAAATGAAATAAAAATTAAAATAAATAAAACGAAATGCGTAACAATATAAAATAAAATTTTACATAATAATAGATAATTAAACACAATAACATAAAAATAAAAAAACATAGATCTCGAAAAAAAATATTATATAAATTTAGTTATTGTTATTTTTGTTTCTGAAACGTTCCTAAATATGTTCAACTAAATTTGCTTGGAGTTGACAGTGTTTTTGTTTGTCATGAATCTCGGCTCTCCTTTGAAGGTATGTCGATCTGATACTAGGGTAAACACCTAAAGATACTTTGAATGTTGACGTGTTGTTACCTACATTATCGTAATCAATATTACTTTGATATGTGTGACGTTTGTTCTCGACAATCATGTTATGCAATATGATGCATGCATAGATGGTATTCTTCATTTTAGCAATATGCCAAAAACATATTGGACCACGTATAATTGCGAATCAAGATTGAAGAACTTCGAACGCCCGTTCTACATCTTTTCTTGTCGATTGTTGTCGTTGAGCAAATAATTTTCGCTTTTTTCCTTGTGGCATTGAGATGATCTTCACAAATGTAGTAAAGTCAGGATAAATACCATCAGCTAAATAGTATCCCATATTATATTAGGTTCTATTCACTGTGTATTGCACTGCGGGAGTACGTGCTGACAAAACTCCATCAAACATATTAGATCCATTTAACACATTAATGTCATTATTTGAACCCGTGGTGCCAAAAAATGTATTCCAAATCCACAAGTCTTATGATGCAACGGCTTCAAGAATGATTGTTTGGTTGCGATGATCACCTCGACAAAATTGACCTTTCCATGCAACTGGACAATTTTTCCATTCTCAATGCATACAATCAATGGAACCTAACATATTTTGAAATACGCGTGCCTCTCCCAATTGTAGTAGTCGTTCGGTGTCTTCGTTACTTGGTCCCCTCAAGTACTCATTCCCAAATATGGTGCAGATGCCTGATACAAATCGCTTTAAGCATTTCACCGCAGTTGTTTCACCAATTCGAACATATTCATCCACGCTGTCAGCACGTGAGCCATAAGCCAATATACGAAATGCAATTGTACACTTTTGTAATGGAGATAGTCCTTTTCGACCCAGTGCATCAAACCTCATTTGAAAGTACTCATCATGATTGCTGAGCTCATCTATAATACGAAGAAACACATGCCTTCGCATACAAAATCTTTGTCGGAACTGAATCTCTGTGTACACAGAATTTACTGAGAAGTAGTCATTGGACAATCGATCATGAATTTCTTTATGATTTCGATGTACCACTTTTCTTTGCAACGCCTAGCGGTTTTTCCATGCAGTTGTTGTTGGCTCTGAAGTATCAACCTGATGATTTCTTCCTTGGTGTTGTCTTCATCTAAATCAATGTTTGGATCCATTATGTATGGTATCTGAAGTGTTTGAAATGAAAGAGAAATATTGCAAATTTTGTATGAGAACATGTGAAAATGATGACACATTAGACATTTATATAGCTTCATTTCCAACGGCTAGTTTATAACAACTAGTTTTATAACGACTAGTTTCTAACGACTAGTTTCATAACCTAAAGATACTTTGAATATAACATACAACAAGGACCTACATTGTTAAGAACTGCATACAAAGTAACTGAATAAGCACTAATTCGAACATAAGAACTAAACTTTTAATTGAACAGTTTTTTCCTAATATGGTCATAATACTTTTCGTGGTCTTGACGTTATTGTTCCGACATGTTGGATGTATCCTTCATGAGGATTTGATACTCCATTCGCCGTTTCTGATCCTGCATACGCCTTTCTTGTGCCTCCTTTAACAGAATAAGTTTTAATGTCTTTGCATTCTTCTAATTCATTATACTTTCTATGTCAGATAAATCGATATTGTTAGAAGCTTCTTTTCCTTTACTCTTTCTTTTTGCTGCTTTTTGTCCAATTGGGTGAGACATTGGCGACGACGTATCATATTCTTTGGCTTCAATGGGTATATCTGTGTTAGAAGACGACGAGTAATTTTCACCCGCAGAAACCTTTGTTCTTTTTGAAGTATTTGACATAAATTCTGCATCGAATTTTGATTGATCTTTCAACAACAACCAACCATGCTCAACCTTAAATTTTTTACCTATATCCTGCGAGTAAATCAAATGAGCATTAGTCATACAATCCTTCTCTGAACTTTCACTTCTCCTATGCTTATCTACTTGTTTGTAGCACCCATTAAACTTTTGAACTGCTGGGTGGACCATGTTCTATCGAGATTTCAACTGAGTCGAGCTTCTTTCACAAAATAACCCGATTTCACGCACATCGTCATTGTTGTACGCATTTTTAATCCTTGCCCAATATTGCTTTGATGTTTGGTCGACATCGATTTTTGAATCCTTTGACACATTGAGCCACGATTGGACGAGAATCACATCTTCTGCCACCGAGAATGCTGTACGTGTTTTTTTTCCACTACCATTGTGGTCGCCCTATTCTAGTTCAATATTGTCTACACCAATTGTGGATTTAATTTCATTGATAGGGGTGAAATATTGGATAAAGAAGGCTTATAACACGTGTTTGGATTGATGGGGGGTGATGGTTGTCTATAAATTTCGAATTTTGAGAATTAGCACCGGTAGATGACTCTACATTAGATGAATAATGCATATACCACATGTGTGGGGGTGGTGGATACATCATGTACTGAGGTGGATTTTGTGAATTTTCACTGGTAGGAGATGATTGAGGATACATAATGTATTGTGGTGGATGTGTGTTACTTTGAGAATTTTCACTGGTATGAGGTACTGGTGGATACATAACATATTGTGGTAGATTTGGTGGATTTGCAGAATTTTCACTGGTAGGGGGTGATTGATTTTGCAAAAAAATGTAAACACTTTGCTGATTATACTGATTCGGATCCATTTTAGAGAAAATAAAAAAGATTGAGGATTGATAGGAACAAAAAAAATTAAAAGTGTCAATTTTGTGTGAAGAAGCAAAACAAATGACCCAAATATATAACAAAGCTTTCACCTAACGGTTATTTTTTTTAAAACGATAATATTTTGTAACGTTAGCTTTCTTTTTAGCTTATTAAAAAAATTTAATTTCATACCATTTACACCCAATATTATTGCAACGGCTTTTTTTTTGTGTTTAGAGTCATTTTTGTCTTTCTTTTCACACAAAAAAAGTTAGCTTTCTTTTCACACACACCACACACAGGGTCCACACACGCGTTTCCAGAAACTTCCCCATCAAAACCCACGTGTCCCTTGGTCTTCTCTAACCTCCAACACTCAACTCTCTCTTCACTTCTGCTTAGCTCTCTCTTCTCCACACCCACACCCACTCAACCCTCTTATCTCTCTTCTCCGCTCAGCTCTCTCTTCATTCCCACTCGCGTTGTTCTTGTCACGCGCATGGTCCCGTCAATGAGTTTGTCGTTGTCCTCTCGCCGACGTCCTGAGTGATGCCGTCGCTGTCCTCCTTTGCGAGAACTGTCGTCCTCCACCTCACGCGGTCACTTCGTCACGTGGACTCCACCTCGCGCCACCACTGTCGTCCGCACCACAATCTGGTTTGTTTCCTTTTTTTTTTTTGCGGGTAGTTGATGAAGATAATGTTATTTTATTTCCATAAGTTTTGGTTCCTTATATAAGGAACACGTCTTAGTTTTGATGGAACAATTCCTACAAGTAAGCAACCTCCAACGTTCAAGCTTTTCAATGGATCCTATAAGCACTCTCGTTAGAGATGCTCTAATTTCATTCAGATCAATTTGACAATTTGACTAGTCAAGTCTCTAGTCAAGTCTCTGATTTGATTGAAAAATCAATTGAATTATACTAGGACCATAATATTACCAATTTGCTGCTGAATGATTCGAATGGCCAATTTGAGTAAATTTTTATCACTTGTAGCTACCAAAATTTGTTTGAAATTATCTGAAACTATACCAACAAAAATTATACCAAACACTAAATGTTCAATGTTTGATATTGAATGCTAGTAATATGTATATCATATTATTGATGATATAGGGCCAGTTTTTTTATTATAAAAAAGTAATTTAAAAAACGCTTTTTCTATAATTTAGGACCGAAATGTAAATAAATAAAATTGAAGAACGTTTATATAATATACAGGAAATAAGTTACTAGATGATTAAGGCTTAAATCTTTAGCATATATAATTATTTAGTAATTACCCTTCTCGTTCTTATGAAAGTTTCCAAATTTTTTAATTTAATTTGTAATGAAATTTTCATTTAAGTCTAGCCGTTCATTAATTTAACCTTTACAAAATTAGTTTATATCATTATTTTTTTAATTAAGTAATGTCATGATTAATAAAGTATCACATTTATCAAATAAATGTGACAAAAATAAAGAATTAATTATATTTTTATTACATACGAAAACAAAGTATGCATTTTTCTTTCTTTCCTGGGAATCGCTACTTCATTTAAAATATTGATAATTGGTCATTGTAATTAATGAAGGTCTATTAAGTAATAAAATACTCACCAATGATAGTTCTAACTAAGTTTATCTGCATTCACGACTCTATATATGTGTTGCAAGATATTCAATCAACATGTATTGATTATTCAGGACGTGAAACAAAAGTACTGATTTGTCATGAATTTTCAAATAATGGACGACAAATATGAAAGAGGGAGAGCAAATATATGGACTATGGTCTATGGTGATTAATATTTTTATTTGGCTTCAAAAGACGACATTCTGTTAGAACGCAGTGAGAATTAAAATAAAGGACAAGTCAAGTGCAAGTCATGTGACTTGCTTAATTGTATAGAATTTCAAATTTAAATGATGGATGTCTATATACTGATAGATCTTGGTCAGACAATTCATTACTTTAACAAATCTTTTTAAAAGCGATGGGATCCGGAATTATTTTTCAATAGCAACAGGGTTCAATTATAAATATTTAAAATAAACAGGAATAAAAAATTTTAAATTAATTTTTTAATTCTCTAATTTATTATTTAAATTTGATTTGATCCTCTGATTTATTTTTTCAATTTGAAATCAATTTAATTAAATTCTGTTGTCTAAATTAAACTGATGATGTTAAAAAGACCTAATCAAATCTAAAAATAAATTAAAAAGCTAAAAAAACTAACTTAACCTAAAAAAACAAAACCGAAGAAACAAAGACATAGTTAACTTCATCTCTCTTTTTCAATTGCAGGTTCAATCTATTTTTTAATAAATCATTATTTAATAATAGTAAGTTTTATAAATATATTTATCATGAATTTTTTGTGTGAAACTAGAAATAGATCCACTGCTAAAACAAAATTAACCAAATATTATCTCAATATCCTATTTTTCTTATTGAATTTTATCAATAAGTATATTTTTTTTTTGTAATTTTCTCTTTTATTTTTCTCATAACATATACATAAAGAGTGATGAGGGTGGGAGACCAAGGCCTCTACTTGTCCCCTCTAAATCCGTTCACTAGCATTAATTATTTTAATTTAATTAGAGATTTTAAGTTTGAGTTTTAAGCATGCAATCATATTAAAAGTTCAGAGAAAGAAATTTGTCAATTGCCATCCAAAAGTAATTCTACTGATCTAGAAGGGGTCATATCCGTTTACTATAAGAAAAAATTAAAGTCTTTAAGAATCTATTTCATAGAATTTGAAATTTTGTTTAAGAAAATTACAAAACCAATAAATGTTCATATTGGCACTATATTTGACAATTTTAAAAAAACTAATGTTTTTTTGTTATAGCTGAAAATAGAGGATATATATATATATATATAAAAGGAATGGAAACTTTTGAATATGTTTGAGTAAATTATACTCGCACTCCATGTGTTTTGATCAAATTTCACTTAATATCCTTCCCTTTTTGTACCTATAAAAAATCCCTCAATTATTTAGCTCACATTATACTTAAGACCCTCTAATTCCTAAACACTGTTTAATAATCTAACAGAAATTAGGCACATGTTGGTCACACGACTTTTAATGAAAATTTATGTCAAAAATATTCTCATCTTCTTCCTCTTAACCTGAAAATATTTTAATACTCTTACTTCTTTTTTGTTTTTTTTACGTAAACTCAACTTGAACTCACTTTGTTGGTACGCAGTGTTAACACATTTCATCTCATTCTTTGTTCTACTAACATACATATGAACTGAATTTTGATTCTCAACAAACATTTTCATCCATATGTTCCTATGGTCCCAAACATCAACACTATTTTTATCAACAATAATAAACAAATGATTTCCAGTTCATCCATTGTGTTTCCTGTGGTCCCAAATATCAACACTATTTTAATCAACAATAATAAACAAATGATTTTCAGTTCATCCATTGTGTTTTCTGTTGTCTCAAACATCAACACTATTTTAATCAACAATAATAAACCAACAATTTCAAGTTCATCTATTATGTTTCTTGTTGTCTCAAACATCAACATTATTTTAATCAACAATAATAAACAAATGATTTCTACTTCATCCATTGTGTTTCCTGTTATCCCAAACATCAACATTATTTTAATCAACAATAATAAATAAATGATTTTAAAAATCATAAGTGATCCCAAACTGGTCTCTCATTGAAACCCTGTTCAGAAATAGGCAACAATAAACAATCAAAATTAAATAAATAATCTTAAAAGGTAACCTATATACAAGGCCTAGTGGTCACTTACGAGTATAACCTAGCATGAATAGAAATTGTGGAATAGGAAGAGAAATAGAGTGCTCGTGAACGTCGAAGAGGAAGACAAATGAAGACGCTCATGAACGTCGTGAACTAGAAGAGGAACAATGGGGAATTTGCGAACTGGAACAGGAACGATGAAGAACTCGCAAATGGTCAAGAGAAATGGAATGTGAACGTCGTGAGAGAAAGAGAAACTTACACCTCCTGGACGCTGAAGAAGAACTCGCCAACAAGAGGAAGATGAACAGTACTCACTAATGGTGAAGAGAAATGAAATGCGAATCATAAATTCTGAAACTAATTGGGAATGAATAATTTGAGTTTTACAATTAAAATGTAAGAACAATTTTGTTTCCTCACATATTTCAATTAGCGTTAGTTAACAATGTTAATAGATGGGGTAAAAGTAATGTGCAAAAAGAGAGGGGTATAAGGTGAAATTTGAGCAAAACACAGGGGGTGCGAGTGTAATTTACTCAATATGTTTTGATGTTTTCATTTGGTTTATTTAATAGTTTTTGGGAAAGAAAAAATTTGCAGGTGTCACAATAATTTTGATTATTTTCCCTCCAAAATAAAGGTTACACAATGGGTTAGTCTCAAAAGATTAACCTATCTAGTCCACAAAAACGAAAAGATGAACTAGGCTGGTCAACCTGCCAGCACTATCAATTTGCCTTGCCCAACAGGTCAAGACAAGTTGGCCTACTGAGCCCACTATTATTTTTAACTTTTAAAATGTGTAATGACTAATAGTTTATCACGATGCATGCTTTGTCCTAACCCAATATGGTTGGAATCTATTTTTGTGCCATTTACAGATGATAGGAAGATCCTCATACCAAAAAATAAACATGTCGTATTCTAGAAGTGAAGACATTTTTGCTTAGGAGTGTTCACAGGTACGGGTCACCTACGAATTTAAATTGACCCAAACTGATCAGGACAATTTGGGTTGGATCATTTATGTATTTAGGTTAAAACTGAACCAAATTGATCAAAATCGTTAATGTACGAGTTGAGTCACAGGTTTAGATTTATAGATCCTATTAAAATCGAACTGAACCGATCAAAAATTTTAGAGTTGTTTGGTTTGGTTTTAAATACTGTTAATATTGGACTCCAAGTATTGGAACTGTAAATGTTTATAATATTAATCGATCATATTTTGTTCATTGATTTAAGCAAATATGATTGTAACAAATCTGATTGTACCAAGGTTTATTGCAAGAAATCAGTTTGTAGAAAATAGTTGTGATTCAAACTATTATAGTAAATCTCGTTAAAGGATATTTTGTTTTAATTTATATTAGTTTATTTTAGAATATTATGTTAATGGTATTAAATGAATCAATTTTACTATTTTCAAACATATAATAATATTGTGTTAGTGTAAATAGTCATTTTTATATCTGAATGTGAAGAACACAGACGAATTAGTTCTCGCAAGATGAAAATTTCAAATTTTAGTCCCCGAAACTAAAAACAGTGCAACAAATTCATTCATCTGTTACTGTTAATAAAAGAGCTTATGTGGCATAGAGGGACAAAAATGTCACAAGATTATTACCAACATGGTTGCTGAATAGATTGCACTAAAATGTTAGAGTAAGTTTCCATTGAACCAAAATGTCAGTAAGTTTCCATTTGACAAAAATACCCTATGATACAATTATGTTCCAACAATGTGCCAATGATATGAGAAGACAAACAAATAGCTGTAGCAAATTTGCAATGCATGTAAATGAATATACTAAAATTTGAATTTTCATCTCTTAGAATGAATTTGTCACCGCTCTACACATTCAGGGACGAAAATGGCTATTTATCCTAAATTGCATTTTACCTTAAATGAAACGAAATTTGAATATGACAAATTTGCCCAATGGAAACTTATGTTTTGGTTAAATGGGAATTTATTGACATTTTGATCTAATATATTCTGCAGTCATGTTGATAAGCATTTTTGTTCATTTGTGTCATGTAGGCTCTTTCATTGATGGTAACAAACGGAAGTTAACAGATAAATAAATTTGTTGCACTTTTTTCACTTTTGGGGATTAAAATTTGAATTTTCATCTTTTGAGAATGAATTTGTCAGGTCTCTACACATTCAGGGACACAAATGACTATTTACCTTATTGTGTAATTATATTGGATATTTGGATGAATCATGATATAAAATAATAGTTCTAAGAAAAAAAATCAAATTTAAATGGGTAACCCGTTGGTTTTAATCGAACGAGACCGTTCACGAACGAGTTGGATTGTGTTCTAATTTTTTTTTTTGAAAATCGAACCAAAGCAAACCTATCAAATTTGATTAGGTTGGATATCAAATTTGACCAAAATCGATCCAAATTGACCCGCAAAGACTCAATTTTGTTTGTTCAATTTCTAATGGATACATGGAGTGCTTTATTGTTGAAGTGGTACCGTCCTGTGGTTCATGTCGAACTCACTGTTAAGGCACATTCAGAAAGCTATATTTCTACACAAGCTTGTCACGAGATATAATTTCAAGTTAAGAAGTAGAAAAAAAAAATAAAGTTAAGAGAATCTTTTCCTTGCCATTCATATCCAAGAAATATTCCATAGTTAAGGTGATATACACGGATAACTAGTTATATATAGTCTCATTATTTGCGAGGGGGTAGGTTAATACGACATGTTCCATCCTACAATCATTACATTATTTCATGTTGTCCTTTATGCAGTGCATCTTTGGTAACACGTGAGTTGATCATTAGTCTTTTGTAAAATAACAAATGGTTGTTGTTTTTTAGTTTGTTGAGATAGATACCTTCAAAAAAGTGTTCACTATTCCAAAATCATGTTAAAAATATGACTTATGTCACTTAGCATTTATCATAAAATTAAATTTTTGACTCATCTCACAGAAACCTTAAATATGCCATTTGTGTTGATTTCATCATAATTCTATATTAAACGTCACTCAGCAACAGAGTTAGAAATTTTATTGAGAGGGGTGAACATAAAAAAAATTATATAATAAATAAAAGTACTCTAAAAAGACAATACAAATCTAATATACAAAAAGAGGAGGCAAACCGCAAACCGCATACAAACAAATTATAAACAAGATGAGTTGATGAACAAGCTGACAAAGTCTAGTGAATCTTACTAAAATAATTCACAATTTAAAATCAAACTCAAAGTAATAATATGGAGAAAAGAGATAAAGAAAACACAATTAGTTTTAGCGTGGAAAATCCAATTGGATAAAAAATCATGACGTCCACATTGGATAATCAATCCAATGGACAACTCCACTATGATAATAAATAAGTACATTTCAATCCTGAAGGAGAGTTAAGAATCAGACTTGTCAAATACTTCTATATGATCTCATAACAATTCTCTCAATAATGCAAACATAAACTCTCTAAAGCTCTAATATTATTTAGAATGAAATGCATATTATAAACACAAAAATATGTTTCGATTTATACTAATTTAAGCATATGATTTTAACCAATTTTTGAATGCAATCCTAAAAATATTCTATCATATTATGCAATGCAATCTTAAAGATATTTT